>CM060954.1:31594760-31944760 GCA_030765055.1 Mantis religiosa
TTGATATTTAAGGATTTCTTTGTCTCTGGCCTAAGATGTATGCTTATTAGATTTACCTCGCTGCTTCGGTAGGACTTTTACTTGTGAAACAAAGATTAAATTTTCTTAAATTTTCGCTGTTTTACAGCGTCTTTTCTAAAGTACATATACTAATGCCTTCTAAAGTTAACGAAAAGAAGTGTGCTTTTATTTACATCCAATTAGGAGCTACAGCTACTTTACAATTATTCTACAAAGTATTACAAAAATGTGTCATCTTTTTAGATAGAAACAACTACTGTTGCTGTAGTATTTACTATATGGATGTATTACAAATCTTAAGACATATTATATCCAGTATTGAAAACATAACATATATTTTATTGTGCTAGTTGGTATTAATCTTATAGAAAAGTCCCCTTAGCTCTATGCACGTCGCATAGCACAAACTCAATTGTAGTGCAAACAGCTACCACCAGATGTCACTGCCTTCATTTGTAAGTTCTACCAGGCATCACGAGATGGAGGATGCACTAAGCTTGATGCAAAATGGAGGGAGGAGCTAAACCTTCCACGTATTTGTGACATGTCCCCTCTCTTCAAGAAGAAAAGGTGTGAGCATAAAGAACAGGTCCTTTCACACTATCTGAATGCTTCTAAGATCCACACAATTGTCATAAGAAATATTGATACTAACAAACTGACTGACATTACAGTAACACTGTTTCTGTTTCTAATTTTATTAATAAAACTTTTATTTTAAGAAATAATTGTTTTTATATTTCCCATAAAAATAAATGACTCTGGACTTCAGAGAATGATTGTCTCCAAATTGCAGTTCCATTCCCACGTAGGCCCCTCGTTGAGTTGTGTCTCTCCTTATTCTGGAAATAAACAAATTTCGAAAATATCATGAACAACTATAAAAATAACCACGGAAGTTGTGGGCACATTTATTGCATTAAATAGTTGTGTTTCTTACCACTATCCACAGTAAAATATAGTATGATCCATATAAACCTGAACCATTTGAATAGGCCATAACTTTTGAACTAATAATAGGACACACGTGCAACTTTGGGAGAACATAATACACAATTGGGAGATTACATTACACTATTTACATCTCAGAGAAAATGTTGGAAGTGTCCTCCACCACCATCTACACATGGTTGCACTTGTCTCACCATATTCTCTGAAGTTTTACTGAGAGTATCCTCGCCAATGTTACTTATTTCGGTTCGAATGCATTCCTTGAGAACATCAATTGTCCGTGGCCTATTCTTGTACACTCTCTCTTCAACAGTTTCTTTAAAAATTGAATAATCTCAAAAGTCTGTAGCCCCTCAGATCTCCTGACCTAACCTCACCGGATTATTTCTTGCACGGGTATTTAACAAATAGAGCGTGCTTGTTGGAAATAACCTTCTGTCAATTCGATGTCATCTCCGTAAAGCTTCAGAGAATATGGTGAGACGAGTGTAAACATGTAAGATGCTGGTGGAGGAAACTTCCAACATTTTATCTGAGATGTAAATTGTGTAATGTAATCTTCCAATTGTCTATTATATTGTCCCAAAGTTGCACGTGTGACCTATTATTGGTTTAGAAGTTATGGCTTATTGAAATGGTTCAAGTTTATATGGATCGCACGTAATTTGTCGATTGGACAACAAAACATCTTAAGTGAGCTACTTAAATACCAGAATATTCTTGAAAATAAGAATTTATAGTAAAGGAGATTAAAGAAATGTCGAAATACTTCAAATTTTTAGAATAAATACATAAAATATACAATAAATATACCCACTGAAATAAAAGACTGGAAAAAGTGACTATCTTCTGCAGTTAGATTCCGACGTGTGTGATAATGTCAGAGATTTTGCAACAAAGTTGTGGTGCATGAAGTTATGCAAAAGCAACTTACAAAGTTTTAAAACTAAGTAAGATCAACGACAGTAAGAGTTTATTTTGTTCAATGGTTAAAACAGTATGTTTAAATGTTTTAAACAAAATCAAATTTAATTACAATTTTGATAAGTAAAAGAGAATTATTGTTATTTTATTTGCACACAATCTTGTTTTCTCTCTCATCTGGGACCACGTCCTGAAAAGAATAATATTAATCCCAGGGCAGTTGAGGAATTTCGAGTAAACCTACGAGAACTTCGATTCCACCATTTACATCATTTTGCCAATAGAAGATCCTGCTTAGGATTTTCTAGTTTCGTAAAAATTATTCTTAAGCAGGATATAACAGGATAATGCCAGACTCTTTAATATATGTATTTCATTTGTCATGAAAGTATACTAAATAGGGGTGGGTTAGATATCAGCTTTTATGGATATCGTCATTTCTGTTTATAGTTTCAATACAAAATGTAATAAATACGTGAAATATGAAGCTATTAACAGTGAAGGAAACAAATA
Source organism: Mantis religiosa (assembly GCA_030765055.1). Classification (NCBI taxonomy): domain Eukaryota; kingdom Metazoa; phylum Arthropoda; class Insecta; order Mantodea; family Mantidae; genus Mantis; species Mantis religiosa. Next base: position 31,597,170 of record CM060954.1, read on the forward strand.
TATACAAATATAATAATTTGTAACTTAAAACTTAACTTATCTTGTAAGAAATGATGCTGATTATTATAAATTCTCCAGGATCGCAGTTCCATGTAAACTTATACAAATCTTCTTATGCATATATTTTTTATAATTTTAAAAAATTACTTATAATCCTTGAGTTTATAACATTTTCAAAAAAATTTTAAAGGGTTTGGTATAACTTTAGTTCCTCAAAATAAATATAGTATTAAAATTTATTGCATTTGTCTATAAAAGATAAAATTCCTAATAATAAAATATCTGGTATGTATCAGTTTAATTGTCTCGATTCTGATAAAGTTTATATTGGAAAGACAAAACGTAATTTAGAAACCAGAAAGAAAGAACATTTTCGTAACATTAAGTATAAACAAAGTGATAAATCGGCCTTAGCAGATCATTTTTGGTCATTTAACGAAGAAATAGGGATTGAAGTTAATTTATTAAAACAATTAAATGGTACGATAGACTTAATGGTTTGGGAAAAGATATTTATTTAAAAAAAAACATCACCTAGTGAAATTTGTAATAGCGACAGTCGATTTTGTTTTTAAATTTGTTTTATTTTCAAATATTGGTAGTACTAACAAAAAAGAACATAGCAACATGTACTGTTCAGTGATGGCGAAAGTGAAGTTTTAAGCTACAAATTATTATATTTGTGTACAAAATGTAATGTTGGAAGAACTGTGTAGTGCCAATAAAATTAAATAGGTGCCCATATTTAATGAGACATAACTTGTGTTCTAATCTTTAAACTTTACATTACACATTTAAAATAATAACAGTCCCCTTTTATAAGTTTTTGTTAAAAAATACTAGCATTTTCATTCTTTGGGGGTCAATTCTACTTCTTTTTCTGTCACATATGAGTCCTTTTTCTTCTTCTTATTCTTCTTCTTCACTTCATGGCATAGGCAATCAAGTGCCTGTTCCGCCTTCGAAGTCCTCCAGTCATCGTTTCCTGCGTCCAAGTCTCACTTCCGTATGTCAGTATAGGTACAGCCATAACTTTGTAGAACTTTAATTTTGTTTCTTTACGTATTTTGTTTCTAAATGTTCTATTTATTGTTCCACACACTCTTTGAAACTTGCATATTTTATTGAAGACATCATATTCCTTGCCATAACTAACATCAGTTCCCAAGTAGTTAAAATGGCTTACCTGTTCAACGCAACGATTATTTATATCTATCTTTGTTCTAATTGGCTCTTTCCCAATGAATGCTTTTACCTTTGATTTTATAAAAGAAATTTTAATATTATTTTGCTTAAAAATTTCACTAAGTTTAAAAATAGATTTTTTTCAGGGCAGACTCGCTATTTTGTATAATAACTAAGTCGTCAGCAAACAATAAAATATTTAAAAAGTTTTTGTTTGAAATTTTAAAACCTACATTCACTAGCTGCTTCCATTTGCACACTAGGTCGTCAATATAAATACTAAAAAGTGTAGGTGATAAAGTACACCCTTGTCTGACACCCTGATTAGTAAGAATTTTTTTTAGAAATTTTACCATTGTTCCTCACATTTATTTTTGTTTGGAAGTAGAAGCATTGTATCTTCTTTACTAATTGTTGTAGGTATCCTCGTTCTTCCAATATTTGCCACATTTTGCATCGGTTTACCCCATCCAAGGCTTTTTCAAAGACAACAAACGCCATATGCGTTTCTTTATTAAACTCGCTATGTTTTTCAATTAGTTGTTTAACAATAAAAATGTTATCTACACAAGATCTGCCTCTTCTAAACCCACTTTGTTCTTTTGAGAGAAGACATTCAGCTATATTCTGCAACCTTTTGTTTATTATTTTAGCAAATATTTTATAGGCCGTATCCAGTAAACATATTCCTCTGTAATTGCACATATGGGACCTGCTGTGCTAAATAGTCTTTCAGAGATAACTTTTGCAGGTGGAATACACAAATATTTAGCGGCTAAATCTTCTTTAGTTTTGCAAATTTTGAAATAGCTTGCCAGTAATCCAATAGACTAGAAAAAGGAGGTGACAAGTCGTGGTTGAGATATGCAGTGATTTCTTCTTGGGAACTGGGAACTGGTAACTGTCACTGAATTTGACACACGATTATTTTCTTTCATTACGTTTCTCTGCATTTACCACATTCCTTACAATTTCACAGGCTTTGCAATGTTCTACTTGCGGCAATACTATTTAGTGATTTTGATATAAAATAAAAATTGCAGTCACCACCGGAGTATCGAAAAAGTATCGAGAGAACTTTGTGAAGATCGTTCGATATAGACAACATGCAAGTATCGAGTACCAATCCATAATAATAAACCTGTGCCATTTCAATAGAAATCCTTAAATCCATTTATGATAAAATGAAAAATTGTTAAACATTTACCAATGAGTGACTGTTTTGTGGTTGGATACTTTTCTTCCCCTTGAAAATTATGCTACAACCTAGGAAGTTCCGTAATGAATGTATCAATGTGGCAGTTAACTGAGTTTTTTATCTTGAATTATGCTGGTCAGACACGCTCAAAGGGAACTTTTTCTCAAGACTTGTTTAACTTTAAATGACTTTAAAATATATATTGATGATTAATATCTCAACACAAGAGTTTTTGAGTGAAATAGTACAAAACTATTACATACTTGAGATAGCAGACATTTTAGTCAACTTTGAAAAATTTGTATTAGTTATTCCCATTAATTGTTTTCAAAATGTTCTACATTGTAAAGCGACATCCTTTTTTAATCATAATTTTCTAAAATATCACATTATAAACACGGTTTTACAATTATTTTACTTAAATATAATTTCTAATAAATGAATACGTATTAGGTGATCAAATATACCCAGACCGAAATATGTAATGCTCGGCAGGTATATTCCAAAATCTCTGTACACCCCTCCTTCCGTCCCTCTCTCCCTCCATCCCACACATACACACATACACACTCATTTCGCTATCTGCTATGCCTTAATCCACATTTAAAATAATCCTGCTTTCACAGGATATCTCTTGATAGACCACAGACCTGAAACGAAAAATATCTAAATACATATTTAATTAACGGGACTACAAAGTGCAAGTTTAAATTCAAACATTCCGATACACAGACATCCTAAACGAATCTAATCCAGCATTAATCGTTTAAATGATTCCAACTTAAAACTGAAGGTTTGTAAGAGCAGTTTAATAAGGAAAAACAACTGTGTAGCATTGATAAATAATTAGCTAGAATCATTAGACAGGCCGAAAAATATAAGCTAAGAAAACCGAAGAATTCTGAACAAAATAGAGAAACAAAATATTGTTTATCTACTTGAAAATGAATCAGGAATATTTTCTGTTTTCCATGTTGCCTTTAGAATATTTGAGCCATCATGTTGCAATAAAATGAGGACTTCAGGAAAACCGTTGTCAGGAGTATTCTTTCTTCTTCCTCTTCCTCCTCCTACTCCTCCTCTTCTTCTTCTTCTTCTTCTTCTTCTTCTTCATCATCATCAACAACAACATCAATAACTTATCACGGTTTACGACATCAAGGCTAGGTCTCATAAATTTTAAATTATAAGTGTTGTATCCATATTTTTCTTGGTCTACAAATATTTCTTCTACCTAATGGTTTATAACCTAAAACTAATTTGGTAATGTGGCTATCACTCATTCTGTCAACATATTCCTTCCAGTTATTTCTATATTGTTTTATTCTATCTGTTAGCTTAAAAATATTCAATGTTTTCGAATGTCGTCACTATTTTTCTTATCTGTTACATTTTCTAAAAACTTTATTTCCGCTGTTTCAATCATTTGTTCTTATTCTTTCTAAAAAAGTTCAAAATTCACTACCATATAATAACATAGGAACTGTCATTACTTTATAAAACTTTAATTTAGCTTCTCTTCTTGTATTTTTTAATGTTACCTTTATGGTCCAACATATACTATTAAATTTGTTGATTTCATTTAAAATGGCACTATTTTTAAACTAAGAGATATTGCAACCAAGATAACGCTGGGCAACAATATAAATGTTTAGGGCTTAAAATAGTGAAGTTACGCGTATTTCCATCTGCTGAATTAAAAAATCATCTTAAAAATGATAGATTAGCTCTTGTTTTGAAGATATTTCATTTTTTTGAGTGAAGATTTTAAATTTGGGGGAATTTTGTTTGGGAGTTGGCACACCTGTCAAATAAAAAACACAATCAGAGAGAAAATTTTGATGCAAAAGTTACGGAAGGCATTTTTTTCGGACCACAAATAAGAGGGGAAATAAAAGGAAGCTTGGGAAGCCTTCAAGGGTGTTGTTCATGGATTTTAGGTAACAAAAGAGATGACAACTACGGTGGCAGTTCTCCTGCAAAAATACCGTAACCTTGGATGCAACATGTCCCTTAAGATCCATTTTCTCTACTCCCACCTAGACTTTCTCCCTCCTAGTTGTGCAGCTGTTAGTGATGAACATGGGGAGAGATTCCATCAGGACATTTCTGTTATGGAACAGAGATATCAGGGCCGTTGGAATGAAGTAATGCTTGCGGATTACTGTTGGTCTTTGAATAGGGATTCTGCGGAACTCCATCACAAGAGGCAAGCTAAAAGACGACGAAGTCAATAGGCCACCACATGATAATAGCAGATTATACGTAATAAACTGAAGCTGGTAATAATAAGGCAATACAAATATTAAAAGAAAATGTAGTAATATATTGTCCACACGTAGCGTAGATGGTAGCGTGTCCACTTCACGCTCAAGAGGTCCCAAGTTCGAATCTCGGCCAGGGTGATTTATCTGGAAGATAACGAACAACTATGCTGTATGTAGCCTGGGATAATTTGAACATCAGTTCATCTATTTCATTCATCATCCTATATGACATCATTGGAGGAGCTAAATTTAAATAAAAAAATATTTCTGGCATACAGGACCAGTTATACAAATACTTCAGTTCCATCTTCAGCTATTTATTTTTGTTCTTATGGTTACTTCTGTTAGGTGACGGATTATTTTTGTATTTATTAGCAATCTTTGATATTAAAAACAAGCTTACGGACAGAATCTATTGGCGGAATTTCAAAATTATCACGCAGTTTCTACTATCAACACAAATATTTTCTCCCAAACCATTAAGTGTATCTTTCTATTTAATTGTTTTAATGATAAACTTATACAACAGATTCATTTCATCGTTAAATGGCCAATAATGATCTGGCATAGGTGATTTATCAAACTCTTATAATTTCTTAAAAAATATAAGTGAGGTTTCTAACAGTTATAGTTCATTATAAGAAAAAAAAAAAAGAACAATAAATGAAGAGAAATTAGGTTAAAGGTAAGAAATAACATAAAATATACAGGTATAAAATAGTTATCACAATGAAAATTAGAATACTGCCTTTAAATTAATACTTTTTATGCGAACTATAACGAAAAGCTTCAACGTTTTGACACCTGTGACACAACAAAGTATTAAAAAAATTAAAATGTGTGTGAGGTTAAATAAAATTTGTAAGTTTGCAGGTCCTAAGGTCTGGAGGTCAAATTTTTTATTTCTGTCCTAAATTAATTAGTTTAAATTATATTAATGATATCAGTATCGTGGTGAAATCACACTTCTTGTTTAAAAGCCAATAGTGTGCGTCAAAGCCATTGATTAGGGGACGTAGAGGAAACCAAATACAGCACACTAGAAGTGTTTGTAAGTGCAGCAGCGTAAATATTTTCTCCAAATATTTTTCCTAGCTCTAATGGGCAGGGATGTGGGGAATCCGTTAAGGGTCGTACCAGGGGAAATTTGCGCTTATCATATTACGATGGTCTCATAGGTTATTGAAGGCTCTCTCTCTCTCGACATAGGGCTTGTGTCAAAAGCACCTCTTATACATCATGGTTTGCTTAGAGCATATCTTTATGCTACGTTAGCCACAAGGTTCGCTTGTTATCGATAAACAAAGTCTCCCGTTGCTCAAAGGGACGTGAGTTCGAGGGTTTGCAATATTTCACTACCCTATTTGGCCTTTGCAGAGCAGCAGAGGCTAAATTTTCAAAACTTTGAAGTAGTAATTATGAATTTAGCTTCATTTTATTGCTTTTACGCTCTCAGTGTCAGCGTAGTCTCAAAGGAAATGGACATATTTACAGAAATAGCTTAGGTGACTATAAAAAGTATATTTATAAAACTAATTCAACTGCTTCAACTTTTCTGCATTTCAGAACTTATTTTCTTTTCTTTTAAATCTTATAACGGATTTTTGTTTGTTCTGAATTCGAAAATAATCTCTATTTTCACCCATAACGTCTTTTTTTTCAAACTCTTCATAAATAACAGAAGTGAAATTAAAGCCTTCTGAAATGTAATAAAAATTACTTTCAACAAGAATTTTGTATGAGAAACTAATGCGTAATTATAATTAATATATAGGACCTAATTATTCTAGCATATTATTCAGAGCAGTCCCCTTTTAACATCCAAAACTAATCCGGAGAATCGTGAGAATACTCCAATTCCATTTATACATTATTTCAATGTTTTATATTCTAGTGAAATATTTCACCCTGTTCCTCTCCTAAATTATCAGGAAAATAATTTAGATGTAGATGAAGAAAATATACTTGGACGTTCATGTTGTAATCAGTGTCTTTGAAACTTTGTAACACAACTTTCACCATGTTAACATAATTGGGTATTTTTTACTTTCAAGAAAATTAAGAAGACAATACTACTCTTAGTATTCTCCAACTGACAGTCCATCATCAGTTTTTGAATTTGTGTGCCAACGAGTACACCAGCTTTAATTTTTGTATAGAATAATGAAAGAAATGTAACACAAAGGTATGTAAAGCACTCACTGTCTTTATCTAGAATTTTCACACTGTTTTATTAAACCTAATTTTACGTGGAGGTGTGGTCAAACTACTTTTCAAGGATCAATAAGAGGTTCACTTTTTACTTGTTTCGGTTGTTTTAGTTGTTAAATTACTCCTACGTGGCCACTGTTATCTGTCCCAACGTTGTCACCTAGCTCTGCTGTCCCATTGATATAAGAAACCAGCCTTCTGTACAAGTAAGAGCTCAATAATCTTGAAGTCTCCAAACACTAGCCATAGATAGTTTTTCTGTTATAGTCTTTGTAGCAAAAACTTAACATTGTTATGTCTCCTTTTAAAACAAAAGAGTGGGCCATAGGAATGGAAGGTTGGACGTTTCCATTAAGACTTCTTAAGTAGAACCATCACTCGTTGGATTCATTAATTTTAAGGGGAACGTATATCATATATATATATATATATATATTGTAGTAGGTAATAGTAATAGTAGGTAATAGGTAGGTAATAGTAATATTACCTACTACAGTATGTATATTCGAAAAATATCCAAAGTATAAAAAATTTAGAATTTCAAAAAATTCTGACGTCTGACACTTTTGACTTTTGCAGTCAGAATGAAAATGTGTTTCAGAAACGCTCATTCCTTTGAAGGAAAAAAAAAAAAAAAAAAACAGTGTAATGTATACTGATAACATGTTTTCTATATATTTTTTCTGTCCATCCCTATGGACATGGCTAAAATTTTATATACACCAAGAGACATAACACCTATAAAAATCCAATTTGTTTTAAATTATTGCCTAATTAATGTTTTATAAACATAGCTATGTGAATATAAATTTTCACCATTTAAGAGAACTGTTGCACGTTTCAAACTAAAACCTTCCATACAAGAGTTGATTTCTCTGGTTTCATAGACGTAAGATATATTTTTATGAAAAGATGTTCTTGTTCGCTTCATGGCATAGGCAATCAAGTGCCTGTTCCACCTTCGAAGTCCTCCAGCCATCGTTTCCTGGGTCTGCCCACTGATCTCCTACCTATAGGATGATACTGTAATATTTGTTTTGTAAGTCTATTATCTGGCATTCATTCAACATGTTGCTTCCATTTTTGTTTGAGATCTTTTAACCTATCATTCATACTAAAAATGTCCAGCTCTTCTCTTATATTTTCATTTCTTATTAAGTCCCTCTTCGTGCATCCTTTCACACTTCTCAAGAATTTCATTTCTGAAGCCTGTATTTTACTCTGTTGCTTTTTAGTTAACGTCCAAGTCTCACTTCCGTATGTCAGTATAGGTACAGCCATAACTTTGTAGAACTTTAATTTTGTTTCTTTACGCATTTTTTATGGAAAGATAATACATAATATAACATTTAAAAAGTTTAAAAGTTATGCTTTTCAGAAGTTTTATGCTGAAAGTAATCAAGTAGCTTGGAAGAGCAAGTTGTAGCTATAATAGGCCAAACAATTCCATTTACATTTTTTACCTAACTTTCAACCAAGTTCAAGGGTAGTTTTGTATGAAGAGACTCTAAAAATAATCCAGTTTCTTAATGGCATTACATGCTTACGGTTTACAGACTACAAGAAATGAAAAGTTAAATGAGAATTTCACAGAAAAATATATAAAATGTGGATCTCTTTTATAATTCCAGTAGATCAATTATATTGAAATTAAAGGTATAAAAATACTTATAGTAATTAAAAACAAGAAAGTTAAGATTTCTAAAGTTTTAATTTGGATTCAAAATGTATATGAATATATTTTACTGTTACCATTAAATTACCGATATTATTACAAAAATTGGTGTTAAAAAATGTTTCTCGTAGTGACCTAAATTTTACACGAACTTCACTAGATATATATAAAAAATAAAAATTAAAGACGAGTGGCTAAAGGGAACAGTATGACATGTGAAATTATCACAAAATCTATAGAGTATGGCGAACTCAATCGCGCTGTGTTCGCGTGCTAAAGGAATTCCCACTTCTGGACCACTTCTTCAGCCACAAAATTTAGACACTGCAATAAAATTAGGCAAAAACGATTTCAGACATTTTAAAGGATGCCTTGAGAGTTTCACACATCGCCAAAATATTGTTTTAAATGCTTGTGTGTTGAAGCAAATGATGTTGCTATGCAGACAGTTGCAGATTTGAAACGGACATGGGGCGATAAACAACAATTATTGCATGCAAGTTGAAAATATGGTCCGAGAGCTGTTCAGTAAAGAATGATCACAATTTTTATCATCGTACCTTTACTCATCCTCATAATTTTGATGGTCCTTCTCAAAATAGTCTCCCCTGAATGCGATGCACTTGTCCCAGCGTTTCTGCCAGTCTTCAAAGACATGCTGGAAACCATTTTTGAGAGATCCTTCAAAATCGCCTCCGCAGCCTTCACCACTGCTTCTGATGATAGATAATGCCTCCCCACGAAGGTGTTTCTTCAAGTTAGGGAAGAGAAAAATGACATATGGGGCTAAATCCGGACTATAGAGAGGGTGAGAGATGCACTTCACGTTGATTTTGGCAAGATATTCAGCAATAACTTTGGCAATATGCAGCCGTGCACTTTCGTGGTGCAACATCCAGCTACCTCAGGAAATGTGGAATTTTGCACCTGATATGGACTTGCAATGTTTCCAGGACATCCCTGTAGTACTGTCCAGTTACTGATATGTGTGTAGGTACAACAAGCTGATAAACCATTCCATGAATATCAAAGAATGAAGTGACCAAAGCTTTCCCAGCAGAAGCAACCACTTTTGCTATTTTGGAGGTTGGTGATGAAGGAGATGGCCACACTGAGCTTTGCTGTTTGCTCTCAGGACCAAAATGATGTAGCCAAGTTTCATCAGCAGTGATTACGTTTGATAGAAACTCCGGATCTTCCTCTAACATCAACTTTAACTGCATATTACCTCCATTGCAGCGGTAGGCGATACTGAACATGTCTGAACTTGCGTGGTTCTCACAGTACCAACAATGAAACTACTACGGCATGTTAGTTTCACATTAAGCTAAGAGAATATAGTAAGATTGAATTTTCGTGCTAAAATTATGACCGTAAAAAGATTATGATCATTCTTTATTAAACAGCCCTCGTACATAATTTTTATCAGCCAATTATTAGTAAGGCTTCATTCTATAGTATTCTTCACTGTAAATCTGTACGGCTATAGCTTCAATAATTTCTTTGTATTCACATATAACCCTCTGTAAGACAAAAACCTGTGTAAACGGAAAATAAATACCGGAACAATCGCGTTCGTTTTAGAGACTTTTCACTGTGTTTGGCATGAATAGAATAAATATGTATGATTCATAAAAATATTTGAAATAGTTATAATTGCGAAGGATATAAGCTAATATGCCTTAAAAGTATTTCAAGCATGTTAAGTAAAATAAAATACGTTCGTTTTAATTTTAAGCGATTTATAAGGTCGGTATTTTTTCTCATTTAGAGGTAGCTTGCAGACTTTATAATTAACTCTGAATAGGGATGCTTGTAAATTAGAGCTGATTGCCACACTTGATGCACAGAAAATACGAACATTTCCATGAATGTCTGGTCCATCCTGTACTCAGATTATAATATATAAATTACAGTAGAATAAACGCACGTCCGTAATTAGAAAATCATTTCAAACCAGAGAACATCTGAATTACGGTCGAGCGTAATACATATAAACGTACGCATTTAACTAGAGGTTTTTTTTTCTGCTAGACTGGATGCAACAGATTGTAAAATTATTTGACCACTTAAGAAAATTTATCTTACCGAGGGAATTAATGGATTCATATATTTTCGAAGAGTCAAGAGGTATATACGGTTAAAAGTTTGAACGCACATTCTGGCGGCCGCTATCCGTCAATGTCACGCCTCATAAAACGCTGAATAATGTATCTGACGGCAAGGTTTACCTGGTAACACCCGAAAAAATGAGACTTTTAACTTCCATTGTTTGTTATACCACTGCCAATTGATTCACAATAAAAACGGCGTAAAGAAAATCGCAGTGGGAACGTATTTTATGGTGGTAGTGCCACGTTTTGGCATTTGTTTGCTTCCATGCGTTTTAAGTGTTTAATTCGGGGCCGTGGTCCATTATCCTGATGATAATTTATCACACGTTAATAGTCCGCGCAGGTTATTAGCTTACTGTTGTCTGCCAAAGTTTGGTTCATATAGGTTATTTTAAATTCTCTGAAACTGTATTTTCAAAATGCCAGCGTAAAAATTCTGATGTTTGATTCACAAGAATTTGAAATACACCTTCCTTCCTGTAAGACATATAGCTAACACTAAATTCATATTTTCAAAAATATGAGGTTGAAATTTCATATTCCAATTATGGAAGAGCAAAAAGCAAAGGTAACTCTACCATCTCAAAAAGACACTGTAGGCGTCACACTACGAGGGCTGATAAACAAAGACTGAGACTGACTTTTTTCACAGATGTTGATTACTACATTTCAATGTTTACATGACCTTTTTCAAGGTCCCTTCCAACTTCAATGCACTTTTTATAGCGTTTCTGCCAGTCGTTGAACACGTACTGTAGACCACTCTTTGTCAGGTCCTTGAGAATCGCCTCACTTTTCTTGAACACTGCTTCTGAGTTCTCAAATCGAATACCCCTAAGCTTTGTCTTTAGTGATGGGAATAAAAAAAAGTCACAAGGGGCAAGATTGGGGCTATAAGGTGGATGTGGTACACAGGTAATGTACTGCATGACTTGATTTGCGACGTGAGGCCGTGCATTGTCATTATGAAGTCTCCACCCAGTCCGAGGAAGCTCTGGTCGTTTCTTTGTAATGTGCTTCTTCAGTGTAGCCAATACTGACGTGTAGTATGGTGCTGTAACAGTAGTGTGAGGGGGAACTGCATGCTGGTAAATCATTCCATTACAGTCAAAAATGTGATCACCTTCACTTTCCCTGCAGATGTAAATACTTTGGCCTTTTCGGTGTTGGAGAACCTTGCGATTTACACACTGTGCTGGCTTGCTTTCCTTTAGTATCATAATGATGCAGCCATGACTCATCACCGCTGAAAATCGAAGCTTATGGGTAATCGATTTAAGATCTCTGAAGCAGTGCTGAAGAAAAGTAAGGCGATTCTCAAGGACCTGACAAAGAATGGTCTGCAGCACGTGTTCATGTCCTATCACAGACGCTATAAACAGTACATTGAAGTAGGAGAGGTCTACTTTGAAAACATCATGTATACTCTGAATTGCACAATAAACATCTGTGAAAAAAATCAGTTTTAGTCTTTGTTGATCAGCCCTCGTAGATGAGGTGCTCTGCTCTCTGAAGGAGTAAGGAGAGACACTATAACATGATAGTCTAAAAGAAAAAATTTGTATTCTGTCTTATAATTAAACAAGAAAGCGAAGAGACTCTGCAGTGATCAGTGCAGAGAGCACATTAATTAGGCAAAGAATATAACTTAAAACTATCTGCAAATAAAACAAAAGAATAAAGGCCTACTATGGCAAATATCCTTTGAGATAGAAGATGTGTATTGAAGTAGTATGCTTTATCACAATAGATATTTAAAAGTGTTCCTGTGGGTAATGATATAGAAAAAAAAATTAATAAATTCCAACACATATGTGGAACAACAAACAGAACGCGAGATCCAGGAGGCCGTGATCGAAGTTTAATGTTCCGAATGATTCTGCATAAATAATTATATATAATTAGTGATACAGTGATTTCAAAGAGTGTTAACTATTGAAATTTACACAGCGTAATTTCAGCACAGCTATAAGAATAGAATCCGGTGAGTGGATAAACGTAATAAGTATTAATCAGAAAATATTTGATGGTATTAACCTTAACCTAAAAAAGGCTGCAGCTGATAGTTGCGAAACAGACAAGACCAATGGTTATAGTACAGCTAATGATTCATCTAGAAATGTATCATATTCTAGAAGTTTACACCCAAAGAGAGAAAAAGCTATAGTAATTGAATCGCACAATAATAAATTAATAAAAGAATATGTCCTAGCAATAGGCCAACTAACTAATCCCTCATACGTACGTTTTGTATCAAGAATATCAAACAACAAAACATGCATGTATTTAACAAGTAAATCTATCAGAATGAAAAATTCACTTGAATTTGGCCAACATGCCAGCATGACATTAAATTCTCCAACTGACTCGTTTTTTTCTGTTTTTTTTTTTTTTCGGTAGACCAATAGGAGTTCTCATAAACACGTGAGACAACTACCTTAATGGACTGGCTCAGAAAATTGAATTTAAATGAGGAAAACATTGTTAAACAGTGTTTGTTAGCACAAATAAGAATAAAGGGGAGAGAGAACTTGCATATATAAATCACAAAAATTTTACAGCAAATAGGTATGGGTTCATTATGGATAGATAGTTGAAGAATAGAAAAGGGATTCTGGAAAGAACTAAAAATAACAATTGAAGATATTGAAAAACAAGAATTTGGGCTATTCTTAATAACAAATTATTTCTGAAATTATATAAAACCTTGAAAGATGACTGAGGCAGAGAAAAATGTATTGACATCTGTGATAAAGTAGAAAGAGAATGGTTGGCATGGTTTAGCACAGGAGTAATATACGTAAGGGGTATAAGGAATGGATTATATTAAGGGAAGATGTCCAAAGTGTGAAAAAGAAGATAGTACTTCGCATTATACTTTTGACTGTCAAAAAAAAAAAAAAAAAAAAAAAAAAATATTGAAGAGGCGAATTTCCTTTGCATAAGTGGGAAAACATATCAAATGAAATAAAAGACAAAAGAATGTTGAATCTGAGATCAGATGTAAACATAATAAAACTGGGAACATTTATTGACAAGGTAAGACAAAAATGGCTTTGGAAAACAGGGAAGACTAATGAGAACAACTAGGAAAAATAGCAGAAGGTAGAAAGGAAACAAAAATCTAGATCCCAAGTTTAAATTGCTCCATTATATATGCAACCTGGGTTAACTATAATGGGGCATGGGAATATGCAACTCCAAAACGAGGAGTATGTAAGATATTTTATTTACGGTATATTAATTATGTTATATATGACGTTGTAAATGCTACATATTGTATTAAAAAATAGGAAATAAACTAATTAACTAAACTTGATGGCTACAAGTACTTACTAGGACCGAGCTTTATAGTTCAGACTGTAATTATTTCGATTAATTGAAATTAATTGTTCTTTCACACTAGACGTGTTTCGGCTAAAGTATACCAGAGCGGGGCTTTCAACCACGGATCATCACATTACGAAATAAAACACGAAGAGATACAAAACTAAAGTTTTACAACGCAATGGTTGTTTTGGAGTGAATCGTGGATATTAAAACAAAACGATAAAGAAAGATAAAAGCCACGAAATGGGATGTTTAAGAAAGGTGTGAGGTTGTACAAAGATGGATAAAGTAACAAATAAGAGTATACGGAAAAGGATGAAGATATTTGAGTTAAATGAAAAAGAAATTGGGGGAATAAACAAAATTGGAAAGAATATATCTGCAGAATGGACAATAGAAGATTACCACGATCATATATCATTACAAGCTTAGAGGAAATGGAAGCATTCAATATCCCAGGAAAAGGTGGGACTACTGAATCAGGACGGAACAGACTTTTAGCTTAGTTCCTGGATGTAAGAAGAAGATCTTACGTGTCAACTAAGATAAGAGTCGCATGTGTACATAACTAGTTACTTTGTATTTAAAGTAATTTTAACTTGTGCTGGTTGTTAAATTATTCTAAAGAAATGTGTGGCACACACTTCTATTACTACTCTTGTAAAACTTGCTCTTACAAACGCTATCTGACGAAGGATTTATATTTCCCAAGGGTTTCTGATAGACATGAATATAAATTCCATAATCCTATGTTCTCACTCATTTCTTAATTGGACATGGCAAAATTTCAGCTTACTTATTCCGATTAAAAATCAAATCCACCTATGATTGTATTTGTGGAAATCACCTTCAAGATGTCCCTCACATTTTATTTGATTGCCCCTTTTTCTGTTTTGAATTATTGCTTCAATCCTTAGGTTACACTTTTTCAAAACCCCTTACACATTTTGATGAATTACAAAACTTGAACAAAATATTTCTTAAGCTGAAGGACTCATCTTGATGGTTACTGTTCGTCATCTTGATACAGTATTTGGTTATGTTTTGTAATTTTATTATATTAATTTTATAATTTGTAAACTATATTCCTCATATACCTTTGGATAAAATAGGAGTCACAAAATTGGATAGTAAATAAATAAATACTACACGTTAATCAATGTAAAAGTTGTAGAAATTATACTATTGCTAACTTCTTGTAGTTAAAGGTTAACGAGAATAGGGTACATTTTAAGTGATAGCCAGATGTTTTAACCTGTTTCCTGTACGGGGGCTTTGATATATGGTTCTTCGTGTATGGCCAAGAGATAAAAAGATGAATAAATATTTCTTATTTAAAAATATTAGCACTATAACATTCAAATAACTGTAAATATCCCCAAAATGACACTAGGTTTACCAGCTATGCAAAACTCTTTCAGAGTGAAGTGATCTAAGGTTTATTCTCAGAAAAATCAATATTCAAATTTTATTTGTCGTGAAGGTATAATAAAAACGTGACATTTTAATCAAAATTTTTAACTGATTTTTGAGAAATTAAAAACAATTCCGAAAATGTTCCGTGTAAATCAAAGATTTGGGGATTGTATTGAAAATCGTCACGTTGCACCCTTGAAAGATGCAGAAATTGAATACTACCTTTGCTATTTAACTAATTTTGAGTTATACTGTTCACACACACACACACACACATGCACACAAAGCGCTTTTTAAAAAAATACATCTTTTTAGATTCAGGGGCTTCCAAAACTGTTTTTGCAGTAAAATCTCGGTAACGAACTTTCGTGTGGTACAGAAAATAAAAGCTATATTTTAGGCATTATGAAACACTTTATCAATGCACATCACTGTCATATAATTTAAGTGTTACATTTAACAGCAAAGAACCACGTAAGAATTATTAAACCAGGCACCACCACCTCTGTCAGTGCAGAGGAGGGGTGCATGAACACTTTTAAGGAGGTCACACCGGTTTTTAGGATTACCACAGGAGCCATCGAGTCCTAACTACTACAGAACTAGTTATAGAAACAGTGGTAGAGGTCACCACTAACATGGTTTGAGAAATATTGAAATATTGTAAAGAAGGCAGTATTAACGTATATTTGGTCCTTTGTGAAAATTAATCAAAGTGCTTCTTAAATTTGGAAGTTCAATTATTTTTATACAAATAGTGAAAAAAATAACTCTTTAATAATTTGAGCATAGCTATTCCTATTACTAAACCTAAATTCTAGGAGAGGTAGTAGAGGATATTTCATGGATTAGCTAATAAACTTGGGAAATATATATATAATATCAAACTTATATTCTGTTATTTGCCTCCTAAATCTAAAGCAAATCTCATTACAAGACAAAATAAAGTTAATCTTCTTTAATTTACTTATCAGTAAGGGAAGTATTGCATTCCACCCAAAAATTCGATATCTTGTAGTTAAAAATTTCATCAGAAGTACACGTTTTGGTACACACTGACTCTAAAAATAAGCAATTTTTGCAGAGTATCTTTCAACAATGTAACACGGAGATTTTGAATAAAATTTCCCAACCTAAACCTTGAATGGAGCACTTTTGGAACATTTTGTAAATGACTTTAGCAATTTTTATTAAATTATTCTTTAAATGATCTTCTTGACAAGTAAAAAAACTTTCTGGGAAAGCCCTCAGGGGGCTGGATGACTTGTTTAACTCATAGATCTTAAGAGCTAGGCAGAATCTACCCACAAAATGTAGATTTGATTAAAACACAATATATATCTATATTAACTAGTTTTTGAGTGAACCTCTCAGCGACCCATTCTTCATCATTTATCTGAAATGATCTGAATCCTATCTTGGTCATGCAAAGAGAACGGAATTTCAAAGCACAGTGGCAGTTACTTAAAGTTTAATGTATTCCAATTCCAATTCCACTTAGAAGAAAATTAGCAATAATTCTTGCAAATGTTTATCTGAATTAAACACCAAATATATAGTGAAATAAGCATTTTTAAGAAGAGATGTTATGCGGGTGCACATATCAGACATTTTATTTAATTTTTCATACTGAAATAATATTAAAATTTAATTTTGAAAAGGGGTATGAGCGATTTTCCATAAATATTTCAACTTTATTAGCTATTAAGTTGCATTTCGTATATTACAGAAACAATGACTTTTTCGATAACATCTTCTTTTGAAAATAAATCTTAAATATGGGGAGGGATTTCATTTTGACATATAATAAATTCTCGCTATCAAATGACTCGGTCACTTTACTCACTATTCCGGTGAACATTCCAGAGTAAGCTATATTTATAATATTAGATGTTTGAGTATGAACTTTTATTTTAAGATATTAAATGAATTATCTTAAATTTTTAGGATGTTACATAAAAACAGCACAGTCTGGAAAATAAAACGTATAACGCTTTGAAACGTAATACCTATAATTAAATCTGGGGAAGTAAAAATATGTCAATATTTAACCATAGAGAAACTATTAAAGTATGTTTAAATGTGGGAGTGTTCACCATGTCTCTTTGTCACTTCTTTACTTCATGTCCTTTCTATCTTGTTTATTTGTTAAAAGGGACCTATCTAGAATACTTTTTTACTTTGTTTAGGAATCTTATACTCTTACGTAAGTGATTGCCTGCAAAACCTTCCACCTCACATACCTTTTTCTTTCATATACCGACATTTAACCGATAGTGCACGTTTCGAAGCCGCAATAAATCCTAAGCAGTTTTTAGGAAAGCTTAACATGCTTTCAAATTCGCTAAAGGTAAAAAGCTATAATCATACGTATACAAACCAGGATCCATTTATAAGAAGAACTTTTCGTATCAAGGGACCTCTTAAATTGTTTCAGCAACAAGGAATGCAATAGTTGAAGGGCAGAAATACCTATAAATAAAGTATGATGTTATGAAAGCTATATGGTTCTTTGATAATTTATTTCCAAATCACTAAAACCCACTTTACGAGTGTATCCTTAATGTTACGAAAATGTTCTTTCTTTCTGGTTTCCAAACTACGTTTCTTCTTTCCAATATAAATCTGATCACAATCAAAACAATTAAATTGATAAATACTAGATTTTTTATTATAAGGAACTTTATTTTTTAGAAAGTTGTAATAATGTTAATACTATATTTATTGTATTTGTTTATATTAAATATAAATGAATTGATAAATCGGCCGTAGCAGATCATTTTGGTCATTTAACCATGAAATAAATCCCGAAGTTAAATTATTAAAGCAATTAAATGCTCCCATATATTTAATAGTGTGGGGAAAAATATTTATTTTAAAAAATAAACATCGCGTAGTGAATTTTGACAAACCGGCAATTGCTTCTGTTTTTAGGTTTGTTTCGTCTTTTTTGTGTGTATAATTTTACGTCCTCCAACGTTAAGTCATATCGGACGATGAATGGAATGGGTGAAATGATGCTCAAATGAGCCCAGGGTCCATAGAGCTTAGAGTTACCTGACATTCGTCTTTCAGGATTAGGGAAAACCCTGGAAAAAACCTTATCCAGGTAACTCGCCCTGGCCGAGATTCGAACTCGGGACCTCTTGAACGTGAGGCAGACATTCTACCACCACGCTACCGAGGCGGACTGTTTCGTCTTCAGATGTTGGTAATGCGTAACATAACAAAAGAAAAAAACATGGTAACCGAGATTTCCTTAACAACGAAGTTTGTTTGGAATAAACTGAAGATGAATGCAATTTGCCTTCGAAATCGATTTTAAAAAGAAGAAAGAGGTAATAACATCAACTTCTTAAGATAAGTGGAGATTCATTAACAAATATTTATGTTTGTGTAATATTCATCACTCTATTGTAACTAGCTTCATTTTCTATGTAATCAGTATCATCGGATATTTACGATTTATTTAATATACATAATGAATAATTATATATTAAATCATATTAAATTATCTTTTATTTATAGATTATAGTAAGGCTTTCAATAATATTAGGAGACAAATACTATAGAAAATTATGGAAAAAAGAGGTATTCCACTTCACCTAATAGATACAGATACATGGAGCACAACTCCACAAAATACAGAAAATAAATGTAGGCTTAAGACAAAGATGTAATGTCTCCAGCACTTTTTAACATTTATATAGACGAAATTATGAGACAGTGGATTGGTACGATAGGAATGTATACCACCAATCTTAACGTAAAGAACTTTGTAATATTCCTTACATTCGCAGATGACCAGGTTATTATCTCTAACTCAGAAAACAATATTCTGAAAGCGATGATAATGATAGTTGGCCGTGTAGACCCTTTGCCTCCCTAATCACCCTCTTCCATTCTACTCGGCACTATGCTTTTCTTCTCCAGCCTTTAACCCCCAACTTTCTCAAGTCATCTTCTCCATCATCTACCCATCTTTTCCTGGGTCTTCCTCTTCTCCTTCTGCCATCCAACTTTCCTATGAATATCTTCTTAACTACACTGGTTTCTGGCATTCTCTGCACATGGCCAATCCACCTTTTTCTCCCTTGTTTAATTTTCACTACTATATTTGGTTGTCCAAATAGACACTGTAACTCCAAGTTAGTCCGCATTCTCCAGCCGTCCAAGTCCCTTATCACTCCAAATATATTTCTCAGGATCTTCCTTTCCCACCGTAATAACCATTGTTCTTCTCTAGTTGTCAACACCCAGCTTTCTGAACCATACATTACTACTGGTCTCAGTACAGTTGTATATACTTCAGAAAGCAGTACACGAGCCAAACAGAATTTTAAAGGAGTTTAATATGACTAATCTTCAAATAAAAGTAAAGTGATGGCTTTTAAAGGTAAACAGAGTATTAGATACAAAATTTTAATAGAAAATAGTAATATAGATCAGGTAGATGAGTTAAAATACTTGGGTTATTACATGTCATATAAGAAAGAAACAGACATAAATAAGAAAGCAGAAACATTCAACTATATAAATGGAACACCAAAAAGAAGTCTAAAAATAAATCAAGTAAAGATACCATTCTAAAATTTTACAAAGTAATGTCACTACCTAAAATACTATATGGCAGCGAAGTATGGGTCATAACTGAAAAAGGCAAAAGAAAACTTCAGGCAAATAAAAGTTGTAAGAAGCATTGCAGGATATAGAAAAATCGACCACAAAACAAAATGAAGATATACGTAAAGACTAGAGATATTCTACCTGAATGACAGAGTAAAAGAATTAGAAGTAAATGGGTAACCCATGTACAAAAATGGAGAAAGAAAGATTACCTCACTATCTGATGAGTAGGAAAGAGGAGCACAGGAAGCCAAGAAGACGGTGGAAACAGTAAAATAAATTACGTAAACTGCAACAGGCAGTAATGTCTAAAGCATGAAGGAAGATGATATTGATAATGATAAGGAGTAATTATATAAGTCTTTAAATATATTGCAACAAGATTTCAGAAGAATATCAACGTTTGAAGTATCGATATGGTATTTGAGCACCTGATGTAGTAGATATTTTCAGGACAGTTGCAAAATAATGAGGTATGTTCTTAATTCTGTGGACGTAGAATTAGAAAGCTTTTTAATTCGTTAAGCACTGAGTAAGCATCATAAAGTTGGACCGACCTTTGGAAAATAGAAGGTGTGAACAACTGGATGTGGCCTGCAACTTTGGAATTTTGAGTTCAAGATTGTATTTAAAGTGATTCTCAGTAATTGCTGAACTCCTTGGTGGTTCTACAGCTTGCGGTTGAGTTGATTACAATTTAAATATTTAATTTGGAACAAAAGAAGAAGATTCAGGTAAATTAACTTGAACAGGAAATAATAACTACATACTTACATGCAATTTAGTATTGTAGTGTTTACTAGTACTCTCCCTGAAGCAGAATTAGCAACAGTTTAAGATTTTCTTTCTCCTAAACCTTCAGCATGAGTTAGCCGTTCTAAAATCTCACTAGTTGAAAGAAAATGTTAAAAGCATCCATTATCCAATTATCAGACGCCCAGTAGAGCTGTGGTTGGGAAGGAGTAAGCGTTCACGTTTGGCGATGAAACAAAAGCGGTGACAACAAAATTGTTCAAAATGTGGACATTTATAATGGCATTCCATTGTTCTCTTGGAGCTAATGAGGGTAATTACGATAATACAAAGAAAATCGCTGCATTGTAGCACAGAAACAGAGGAAATTTAAAAAGTTTACTTTCTGAAGAGTATAAGGAGTGTAAAAATATATTCCATACTCACTGTTAAAAATATTGTGTTCTATATGACTTTACCTATTTATGTTTCAAACAATGTTGTTAAAGGACTTGTTCTTCTACACACATTTATGGCAATAAACGTTTTACTAACGGTTTTAAGTTTGTTTAAGCAATAATCAAATACTTACATTACCAAAATAAAAAATAACGATATTTCAATTCAGAAAAGTAGAAGTAACTTAAAATTCAAATCTCAACGAGGAATATAAGTCGGAAATTGTTTTTTTCTCGAGTTTATACACGAGAAATTTCAAAGACATTAATTTGCAATCCTCTATTTAAAAATCTGAACATCGCTTTAGTCTGTTGTGTTACAAAGTATCTTCTCCCAAGTAACCAAATATAGATCCATTTTAAGCCTTAATGTCTTCAGAAAGGTACTAAACTGAATCCAGAGCATCAGATGTGTTTACTTTACACTATGCACACATTAGATAGAAGAATTATTAAATTCAATAAATATTTGATATCAAAATTTCTACTAAAAATACACGTTTTGACGGCCCCTGAATGAAAAGCATTTTAGGATACCTTATATTTGTCCCAAGTATGTGAAATCAGCATTATCCAAAAAGAAAATATCTTAAATTCCAAAATTTATATTTAAAATTAACATCTTTGAAAGATGTGACATGAATATTTTTAAAAAAGACTATAAGAGACATATATGGAAAAGTTTAATGATTTTAATTCATTAAGCTTTACACATTTCAATGGCAAATCAAATGTATTCCTTTGATGTTTAGATTCTAAGTGACTCTGGCTGTACTCCACAGAAAAAATGCAGATGTCATTAAAACATACTAAATCACACACTTTAAGACATTTTAATTTTATTTCTCCATTTCCGAGTTATTGTTTGTTATAACATTTTTCTTCTTTCCCCCAATTGATTATGTAAAGCGAATTAAACTTTAAAGCCATTACACACCGATCCACTCTTGGAACATGTTACTATTGCATGAGCCTAAAACCTATTTTTGCTTTTTTCTATTAATATTATGACATATAAGCTTGTTAAAGAATAGGTTTCTGGAAGCAACATATATGTTGTTGTTGTAATTTACGTCCTCCAACGTTAAGTCATATCGGACGATGAATGGAATGGATGAAATGATGCTCAAATGAGCCCGGGGTCCATAGAGCTTAGAGTTACCCGACATTCGTCTTTCATGATAAGGGAAAACCCCGGAAAAACCTTATCAAGGTAACTCACCCTGACCGACATTCGAACTCGGGTCCTCTTGAACGTAAGGCAGACATGCTACCACCACGCTACCGAGGCGGGCTATCCTGATGATGGCAGCGATGCACACTCCCGACACGTCAATTTATAATCGTCGTTTCACCTGGCTTGTTGCCCGAGAAATAGGTGAGCATGTTCGTTGCCAGTAAAGTTTCAGGTCTAACTTTAATTAAAAGTCAAGTTTGCAGAAATTCAAAATGCTGTTTTTCAGCAGAAAGACGTTTTATACACCCCTTACAGGTTCTAAACGTCACGTGTCATGCACACAGTAGTCTCTGGTTGCTTCACCACACATAAACAAACAAAAGAATTCACTCGCGGCACATTTCAATTAGCTTCCCTCTACACAGCGGCTTCTTTTATACCTCCACTCTAGTGGAACGTTCTGTAACAATCAAGAAGGCATCAGAAAAAGAGAAACTTCCAGACTTCTATCTGTCTCTTGATTTCTCTGTTTCGGCACGCCTGCCGCGCCCGTCGCAACAGTGCCTGGCGACAGGCAGCAACCTGTACTTATTTGCCGATGATACTGCCATAACAACTGCGTCAAAACGGCATGATATTGCTGTGTAAAGAGTACAGACATCTGCAAATATGTTGTATGCCTGGTTTGCGACCTGGCGGTTAAAGTTAAATGCCACAAAATCTCAAGCAATGACTTTCACCCGACGAGATCTGCATGACGTAACCAACCTAAGTATAGGCGGTACAGTAAGTCCATGGTCAACGCAGGCAACATACCTAGGTGTGCTTCTAGACATGCGCCATACATGGAAGGACCACTTAATAGCGGTGGGTAACAAAGTTAGCAAAATAATGGCCATGCTGTATCCGTTATATAACCGAAAGTCGCCAATGGCTCTCCGCAACAAGCTCCTACTCTACAAGAAGGTATTAAGGTCAGCAATGACCTACGCCTGCCAATTCTGAGGTGCAGCAGCCAAAACCCACCTCTCCAAACTCCAAGTCCTTCAAAACCGCTACCTTCGGACTGCAGTTGCAGCCGAATGGTATATTCCAAACCACAATAACCATCTAGACCTATCCTTTCCAAAAATTGTTGAATATATTCTACAATTGTCCCACTGCTTCTACTCAAAATTACCAAACAGTTCCAATAGCCTCATCCGAGGACTTGGGGAATACGACTTGGACCCAGGAGAGACATATAAGGGGCCAAAACTTTTCCTAGGACCTCCTTAGGCAACCAGAATATATCTACAGTATCTATACCATTCTTGACCAATTATCTTCTACACCTAAATTCAACCACCACCATTAACCCACCATCTATACTCAATAACCCCTCACGATGTCAGTAAGGAACCTACTCCCGGTATGGCAACAGGCGAAGGATCCTTCTTTGCGGAGGAGGACCCTCCTTCAACGACCCCATGGCTGAATGTGACAATATCTTACCTAAACTCGGCTCTGGCCCTTATGCTATCTAAGAGTCGGTTAATGTGCGTTCTATTGATACACTAAAATAAGTGTATTATTCATATTTTAATTCTGTTATGGAATATGGAATATTATTTCGGGGCAACTCGGTAGAAGGTTTAAAAAAAAATAATATTTCATATGCAAAAGAAGTTTATAAGAATCATTACTAACACGCATAGCATACGTTTTTGCAAATTCTTTTTAAAAAATTGAAGATATTAATCCTCCCTTACATGTAAATACTCTCGATCCTAAACTTCTTTGTATCCAATTGGGCCTCATTTACAATAAACAATGTAATCCATTATCCCAGTGCCAAACTTTCTTGCTTCCAGAAAGGTGTGCATTATAAAAGCATCAAAATATTAGCCGCCTTTCCTAATGATTTAATGCCAAAATTGATAATTTCAGTACTTCTAAAAATGCAGCTAGAGTATCTATGGTCAAAATCATTTTATTCTTTACAAGATTATCTGAATGACAAATTACACTGGGCAAAAATATTGAATTTACATGTATTTCCATCTGCTGGATTTAAAAATCATCATAAAAATGAAAGATTAGCTCTTGTTTTGAAGATACAGTGGCATTTCATTTTTAGAGTGAAGATTTTAAATTTTGGGGAATTGTTTTGGGAGTCGGCACACCTGTCAAATAATATCAGAGAGAAATTTTGGAAAAATTTAGTGGTGCAAAATTTAAGGAAGGAATTTTTGTCGGACCACAAATAACAGAACTTGTAAAGGATCCTGCATTTGACGAAATTTTGAAGGGGAAAGGAAGCTTGGAAAGCCTACAAGGGTGTTGTTTATGCATTTTTAGGCAACAAAAGAGATGACAACTACAAGCATTTGATGATAGTACTCTTTCAAAAATACCGTAACCTTGGATGTAACATGTCCCTTAAGATCCATTTTCTCCACTCCCACCTAGACTTTTTCCCTCCTAGTTGTGGAGCTGTTAGTGATGAACATGGGGAGAGATTCCATCAGGACATTTCTGTTATGGAGCAAAGATAACAGGGCCGTCGGAATGAAGTAATGCTTGCGGATTACTGTTGATCTATGTATAGGGATTCTGCGGAACTCCATCACAAGAGGCAAGCTAAAAGACGACGAAGTCAATAGGCCACCACATGATTCTCTTCAGCCACGACTATCTGCGAAGTAGTTTTCCAGCAATTTAGAACTATTAGCATGTAATTACCAGTTAAAAAATCAAATGCACTTGCATTGTTGTTAGCATAAAATGTATCCTTTTCTCTCAATCCGTTAATATGTACCACCTTGTGTATATCATAGAAACTAGAGCTAAGAAAAGTTTTTCATTGTCATATTTGTTTTTCTTAACCCAAAATTAGTAGGAATTGCCGCATGAAATGCTAGAAACATTCAAAAATTATTCCTTTGTTGCCCAGTGTTACTGTCACGAACCCGTTATCGCGATAGCGCGGCTTGTGCACACAAAGGAACTCATAAAGATAGCACGGAGATATGGGTCTGCCGAAACAAATAAAAGGAAAATTGTAGTGACATGTTGATTGATAGAGAACATTCGGTTACTTGTTTGTTTTAGAACAGTCTAGAATTATCAATGCAAGTATATATAAGAGATCGCGACACGCCAGTAGTAGAGAGGGGGGGTAATTGGAACTGGTGTGTTGTTGTCAACGACCTTGGAAGATTGTATTTGTGTGTTACGTATTTCTGCTGGTGTACAAAGTGTACTTCTACGCAAATAAAGAACGTTTTGAATTCCTGCAACTTGGACTTTTAATTCTACTAATCCACAGAGTCACATTATCCTGATAATGCTTGTGTAACTCTGTAAGTAGAATCTAACTGTACCAGTGACAAATTATTGCCAGTTTAACTTTGATGCCTGTTCAAAATCTATTTTAATGTATATGTATTGAAGAAATGATAATAAATAAGTCACCAAAGCATTCCCTTTGATTTTTAAAGCCTGGTAATGATATTTTTGCTATTGTTCCTGATAAACAAATAAATTATGCTTTAAAATTACTAAATTTACAAGATAAAACTACAAAATTCGCATTAGAAACTGAAATCGATGGTTTTCTTCCTTTTTTGGGGGGGGGGGGGTATTTATAGAAAGTCTACTCATATCGATAATAAAATAAAAAATAAAATTATTAACCCTTTTCTACATAAATTTGCTTTTTTTAATAGTTTGATTTATAGATTAATAAATATACCACTGAATAAAGTGGAATTGATTTAAAAACATATTATTATTACTGCTTTAATTAACGGTTTAATAAGGACTTTACACAAAAGAAGATTGAAAAATTGAAATATAAAAAAAAAACTGTTAATGATATTTCTACCCTTAAAAAAATAAAAGACGATTAATATTTTAAAAATTTTACTTACTATCCTTGGTTTAATAAACAATTTCAAAAAGTTTTTAAAGAGTTTGGTATAACTTTTGTTGCTCACAACAAATATAGTATTAAAATATGACTACATTTCTCTAAAAAAAAAAGATGAAATTACTAATAATAAAACATCTGGTATTTATCGATTTGATTGCTTCGATTGCGATCGAGTTTACATTGGTAGGACGAAACGTAATTTGAGAATCAGAACGAAAAAACATTTTCGTAACATTAAGTATAAACAAACTGATAAATCGGCCGTAGCAGATCATTTTTGGTCATTTAACCATGAGATAAACCCAGAAGTTCAATTATTAAATGTCGCAATAGATTTAATAGTTTGGGAAAAGATATTTATTTTATAAAATAAACATCGCGTAATTAATTTTGAAATACCAGCAGCTGATTCTGTTCCTAAGTTTGTTTAGCTTTCAGATTTTGGTAATTCCAAAAAAAAAAAAAAAAAAAAAAAAAAAAAAAAAAACAGAAGAACATAGTAACGTCCTTAATAACGAATTTGTTTTCTCTTGTGGTTTTCCTTGACTGAAGATGCGGACAAGTGTTCGTGAAATCGATATCAATTAGAAAGAATAGAAAGAGTTTGAATCTCGGTCAGGATGAGTTACCTGGATAAGGTTTTTCCGGGGTTTCCCCCTATCCTGTAAGACGAATGTCGAATAACTCTAAGCTTCATGGACCCCGGACTCATTTGAGCATCACTTCATCATTTCCATTCACCGTCCGATATGACTTAACGTTGGAGGACGTAAATTAAAAAAAAAAATAGAAAGAAGAATATCAATTCGAAACAAGAATTAACACCATCTTCTTAAGTTAAGGGAGGCCTTTGTTACAAATTATTATTTTTATAAATGATATCTATTGCAAATCCAATACAAAATTTTGAAACGTACTGCCAAAATTTCAGTGGAAGTTGATAAAAAAATGTGTTATATTCTGTATCATAGGCATCCCTGCCTTGTTTTACATATTGTCTGTATATAACGTTGTCTCTTAGGTTAAATTTTCAAGCAGATAGGCTATTAAACTGTATACCTCTGGCTACAAGTGAACCCATTGAACACAAATCAGTATAATCTAATTTATTATTTGAATGTAACATGTAAGATTTTTAAAATGTCTTATACTTCCTCATCAGGAGCAGAAAACTTGAAAACAAATAGAATTTTGAATACAATTTGCCAAAAGTAACCGTTTTAAAATGAGCTCATCTTCACCCCTTTTGCACTGAAGCTCCTTCCCTGCTGATGGGAAAGAATAAGGAAAATCCTGGGTGAAGGGGGTGAGGAAAGTGCACAATAAGAGGGTAGGTAACAGCTTTAGGTGAGCGGGGCCAACCGGTTCCCCTGATAGGCGACACAGGAATCCACTGTTACCAACTCTTGTTCATCCGGAACACACTCTTTCAAATCTCCGCTCTATAGCTTCAAAGTGCCAGGTTCAAAGCTTGTTTCCTTTAATTAATCAATTATTGTTCAATGAGAAAGTGTTGAGGTGCTCTTGTTTCCAGTGCTAGTGATACATAGCGTGTTTGTGTGCTTGTCCAAGAAATCTGGAGCAGTTTTGTTGGAATGCTGCATGTGTTTTAGTGGTGTTATTTTCAGTGTTTTTATTTTATTAAATTTTGTTTTCGTTTCAAACAGTTCAACATAAGCTCTACGGGAATCGTCCTACGTTTACGTCAAATTTGTAATGAAGACTTCGGTTGTTTGGGATGTGCTACGCAGCAGGAATGGCGTTTCCCCAAACTGGGAACCTATGTAGGTATGAATTTCTGTTTTATTCCAGTCGCACACGAAAAAAGCGGATATTTGTTTACGTGAGTTGAAGGTAAGTGATGAGGGGGTCGTCTGAGCGTGAAGAAGGGTGTGCATATCCGTTGTCCAATTTTTGGTGTTGATGAGGGTGGAAGCAAGGATGAAGAACGTGTGCAGAATAGCTGAAAATAAAATGTACTGTGATGATGTGTGTCTTTGGGAGGGCTTGACGTTGAAACAGGGAAAAAGGGAATGAGTGTGTCAGCGTGGGCGTCATACTCTATGAGGTGGCCTGTGTCTTCTTGCTTCGATCCTAGATGGGGGTGGTAGATAACAGATCAAAAGAAAACGTGTGGTGTTTGCAGGTTATAAAAGAACACACAAAAAAATCAAAGGGGACATTTATATTAATGTATCTATAATTTATATTACTTTATTTCTTTTTCTTTTCTTCTTCACAGATACCAACATGGGGTAGTGGGAGCCAAATTTGAATAATATCTCTTCAAAATGCCTTGAAAAATGAATACCTCCGAGATACACATAACCAGAGAAACTCCATTTAAATATGTCATTTATTTTTTTAGTGTGAAAAACTGCTTATCCAAATTTGACAGTTTTCCTGCAATAAAAAATTTACCCCCTTCCCACTGCTTATAATTTATACTAAATTTTTTAACGTCTTAATATTTAAACCAAATTTTAATTTTATTTCACGCAGCTAAGCTGCTAGGTATTCGCTTGTATTAACTCAAATTCACATATTTTTAATTGTAGTCCCTTTCTAAATATTAAGAAACGATATCAAACTTCAATATATTCTGATGTTTTCTCAAAGCTGGTTGATATAGCTGAATACCCTTCCACCACTTACAAAGTTATTAAGGTATAACTAGGTTACAAAAAGCATTGACTATATTAAAGATACATAATTAAATTTCTTTACAGATGTTTCTAATTACTTAAAGAGGATTTGAAGAAATTACTGGTTAAATTTTTAATCCTAATTCTGATAAATTAGTTAATTAACCAAGAGTATAATATAAAAATGATATTTTTAATACCCCAGTAGGAATTATTTTATGGATAACCTCAAACAGTGATTATTATTTTTATATATGCAGAATTATTATTCAAAAATAACAAATTCATTAACATTTTAATAGTATATTGCAAATCTTTGTGGAAAGGTTGCCTTTTTCGAAGCTAGCAAGTAGATAGAATCTGAGAAAAGGAAACATTAATTTGAATATGTATTGCTACTTTTAGTTACTTGTGTTCTAAAATAAACATTTAACATATAAATCAATTATATAAAAAGTAATATATTTGATTATTGTATTTATATTTATGGAGGCAGAAATTTCAAATACAGGGCTTTAAAATATGTTTGGATGTTTCTTAAAATAATTAAAGCTATTAAAGGAAATAATTGTTTAATGGGTAAACTTTATTTAAATAATTGAGTGATGCCTGAAGCTTTGATTTGAGAAATAAATGGGAAGCACCTCTTAGGGAAGCAATAACCATAATTTCTCCAAAATTTTCAAAACAAAAGGTAATTCGTTATTTTTTGTTCAATAATTGTTATTATCAACATCCTTTCGCTGTAAGCCTTTTTAAATATTCTCCCTGTAAACGTGTAATAGCCTGTATTTACTTCCTTTGGATTTTTATTGCACTTATATGCATAAAAATCTAAAATAAATGTAATTTGAATCCTATTTTGTTTGTATTTTCAGCAGGGATTCATGAAAAAACGAATTTTTAAACTTGCATATATATTTCGCAGCAATCGATGTCATCAAAGTTATGTAATTGTTTCGACCACTAAAAATAAGAAATGTGTTTAATTTTTTTTTCCTGAAATACTGATAAAATTGCAAAATTTGTATATGAGTATTTTAATATACTCAAAATTATAATTGCTGCATCTGATTCATTAGCATAATTTGATTGAAATAAAAGTTTTAATCAAAAAATATTAAAGATCGCTGCATGAAATTTAAAATAAGCTCATGGTTATCGTACAGTAGCATGTAACAGAGTTTTGAATACATTTAGGTAAAGCCTTCAAGGTTTAATCTACAGTTTTAATTGATTTCGTGGACATATTCCTTTCAACACTCATATGTACTTGTTAGCACTGTGGGAGATTACGCTATGATTTGCACTAACCTAGCCGGGAATCAAACTTGGAATCTCTGGTTTGAGAAGAATTTAAAATGAAATTACAGTACAATGTGAACTCGTTTTTATAAAACATGCAATACCATTTATTAGCTTGTAAGTTTTTTCCTTTTTTCAGAGCTACCAAGTATCTAAAACAAATATACGGATTACTGATAAATACTGCCAGGTCTTTTCCAGAAACAGCTTCAGTGAACAGGGTTGATCTTGGAGGAGGGGAGGGCGTGTGCGAAAGGTGTGAGTGGATTGAAAAGGGGAGGAGTGAATATGACAGTGTTTAGCTCAATTGGCACCGTGCAAATTTGAGCGCTGTCCAAACCATATAAATATAGACAGAAATTCCACTCAAAAAGTTCGGCAGGATGATACTCGTGTGCGTTTGGCATCAGAAATACGCCCACCCCCCCTTTCCCGTATCGTCATATATATACAAAGGTGGAGAAAACGCCGCCCGGGCACATAGAAAAAATAACATATGGAAACCTTCTGTCTCGCTCTTTCTTTGAGATGGGGAAATTTCGAGCTCTATTTTTAAAAATTTTAATCAAGCCTGCGATGCTTCAGAAACAGTTTATTTACTGATAGTCACCATGCAGGAAAACAAAATGTTTTGGTGTGTTCTTAAATTGGCCCCCT
Organism: Mantis religiosa; assembly: GCA_030765055.1. Lineage (NCBI taxonomy): Eukaryota > Metazoa > Arthropoda > Insecta > Mantodea > Mantidae > Mantis > Mantis religiosa. Next base: position 31,628,082 of record CM060954.1, read on the forward strand.
GCTGGTGATGTACCTACCAGAATCTGAAGCATTTTCATATTTTGCCATGGATATGTTCAAACACAGATGTGGCCAAAGTACATTCTCACTCACTTCATGTGGCAGATTCACAAGACCTTCACCTAGCAAACTTTCTTACAAAACCCTTATATATAATGACAAATTGCTTTAAACAGATCTTCATTTTTGAGTAGTAAAACGAGAGTGTTAATTTGACTCCAAATCTGCCTAATCAGTCTCAAATAAAATTATAATTTGTAGACAATTTCTATTTTTCAATTTACTTCCTCCAACTAGAAGTCATGTGGAATGAAATGGTTGAAATACTACTCAAATGAGCCCAGGATTCATAGAGCTTAGAGTTACCCAATACTAATCTCTAAGGCAAAGGGAAAACCCCAGCAGGAACGTTATCCAGTTAACTCCCCATGGTCGAGATTCAAACTTGGGACCTCTTGAATGTGAGGCAGGCACGCTACCATCTGTGCTACAGAGGACGGCTATATCTTATTAAGAATTTCTCCATCTTCTTACATTCATCTTTCAGGGAAACCCTGGAAAAAGCTTTACCCAGATAACTAACCCTGACTGAGGTTCGAACTCTGATTTCTTGAACGTGAGGTGGACACGCTACAGAGGCGGGCTGTATCTGAATAAGAATTTCTCCATTTTCTCCTTACATTTACTTTCCGGATAAGGGAAACCCCGGAAAAGCTATACGTGTACAGGAACTTCTCTATCTATGATTTACGAGTTATACAAAGATCGTTCAAACTGAATGGGATTTAGGGACCATTCCCTCAAAATTCAAGATTGCATTTAGTTTGTCACAAACACGTCTTAATCTTCGGATATTTAAATAAAAATCGTTAATTATTATTTAAAAAATGTCATTTTTTAAAGTTTCTATGTGACGTGTAGTTTGGAATTTCCTTGAAATGTTCCTGTTACATGTTTGAAAGATGGAGAACTTAAAATATCGATTTTAATATTTAAAGTGTTCAGACTGACACCCGCGCACGAACCCTTTTCAAACGTTTTTTGGAGTAATTCAAACTGTGTATCTCATCTAATTTTTTGAGAGAATCATTAACACATTTCGAATTCTAGAATGTTTTAGTCTAAATATATTAACATAAGTATTGTCCTTAAGCATAGTCCACCAACAAACACGTGTTGACATTCTCTGGGATCAGCTGTTTATGTCTGACTCTTGTAGTCGTCACATCTTTCACTGCAGCTCACGTGTAAATGTTTTGGAAGTTTAGTTATAGTGTTTATTCATCCCTTTCTTTGCTCTAATGTATCAAATAAGTGAGAATATATGCAATGTAGTAAACAACTGTAACAAACACACGCGTTTCATTATTTCACTCGCTCTAAAAGTTGTGCTACGGGGAAATGTTGAGACATCCGTATACACTTAGAATATAAGATACGACGGGAAAAGACACAAAGTTCAAGAGTGCACGCTTTTATATATTAACTCTTCTACAGGTATTACTTTGTTAATTCGTATTGGAAAGACGGTTGTTACTATGATGCTAATCCAGAGGCGTCGCTCAGGTGGTTTCACAGGAGGCCCGGGTTCGATTCTCGTGACCGTCATACTTGATCCGGGTTTTACACTGGTGTTCCGGGCTCGCCAGGTAAATGCTGGGTAGGTTAATTACATCCCTCCAATTTCCTGTGCCTCCATTCTCATTTCAGGTCATGTCTCATCTGGTGGTCTCTTTCAGAGTGGAAGTGTCGGTGGGCGTCTCGGCGGTGCATGGAAGGATGATATGATTAGAGTAAAACTTCTTTCTGCTCCCATGGACCTCAAGTCAAGTGCGCTGCCAGTTGTGCTGACCTGCCGGGGAGTTTCCAACTGGTAAACTGTAGGTACCCTACCCTCTGCGCTATCGTGGGACGGCTGCCCTCTGTCTCCTCTCACCTCATCCTTCCTCCCAGGGTTGCCTCACTTAGGAGCATAGGTACAATATACCTACCAAGTACCACATTCCAATCCCAATCCCTAATATGATGCTAAAATTCAAAGAATTTCCTGATCTGTATAATTTTCAGAATTTCTAGGTAACCTTAAGTACAGTGTGATCCATATAAAGCTGAACCATTTCAACAGGCATTAATTTTTTAGCTATTATAGGACACACGTGTAACTTTGGAAGAGTATAATACAAAATTGGGAGATTTCATTACACTATTTAGCCCGCCTCGGAAGCGTAGATGGTCGCATGTCTGCCTCAAGTTCAAGAGGTCCCGAGTTCGAATCTCGGTCAGGGTGAGTTACCTGGATAGTTACCGTGGTTTTCCCTTATCCTCACAGACGAATGTCGGGTATCTCTAAGCTCCTTGAACCCTGGGCTCATTTGAGCATCATTCCCCCCCTTTCATTCACCGTCCGATATGACGTTGGAGGACGTAAAATTTGGAGGAAAAAAAAGTTACACTATTTACATCTCAGAGAAAATGTTGGATGTGTCCTCCACCAGCATCTATACATGTTTGTACTCGACTCACCATATTCTCTGAAGTTTTACGGAGAGTATCCTCGCTAATGTTACTTATTTCGGTTCAATTGTCCGTGGCCTATTCTTGTACACTCCAGTACTTAGATACCCACACAAGAAAAAATCCGGTGTGGATAGGTCACGGGATCTAGGGAGCCACAGACCTTTAATTATTCGATTATCAAAGAACTGGTTTCATGGTGTCATTAGATGTATGACATGTTGCTCCATCTTGCTAGAAATAACATTCTCTCAATTCGATATCTTTTCGAATATGGTGAGACGAATGCATACATGTTTGATGCTAGTGGAGGACACTTCCATTTTTTTCTCTCTGAGAGTGTAATGTGATCTCCTAATTGTGTATTATATTCTCCCAAAGTTCCAAACATGTGTTCTATTATTGGTTCGCCCGCCTCGGTAGCGTGGTGGTAGCATGTTTGCCTCACGTTCAAGAGGTCCCGAGTTCGAATCTCGGCCAGGGTGAGTTACCTGGACAAAGTTTTTCCGGGGTTTTCACTTATCCTGATAGACGAATGTCGGGTAACTCTAAGCTCTATGGACCCTGGGCTCATTTGAGCATCATGTCACCCATTTCATACATCGTGCGATATGACTTAATGTTGGAGGACGCAAATCACAAAATGAAATGGTTCATGTTTATTAGGATCACGCTATACGTGGGCTACTGTAAAGGTACTCGTTAATGAGCTCATTACACAATTTTACAGAATTTTTAAAATTAAAACAATTTAAGGGTAATGTAATATGTATTAATAATAAGCATTCACGACAATAAAGTCTTCAAGACGTCCCCTCCAAAAATTCACTCTAGTCCCTTTTTGTTTACTTACAATATTTTGTTTATTAAATAATTCATGAGATAATGCTATTGTAAATATTTACCTATATATGTGAAATTTAATTATATGGTTTTAAATATTACCCATCAATTTCGTATTGTGCTACCCGTGTAGCGGGAGTTAGTTAATGACTTCATGTGTTTACATCGAGTTAGATTCTAAAAGTAGAGCGAAATTAAATGTAGATACTTTCTGCTAGCTTTTGTTTTCTGGAGTACGTTAATACGTTATTGGAGGAGCATCTCTGAGAGTACCGGAAGTAGTAGTTAACTAAATGAAATGGTTATCTTGGATAAGAAAGGAGTAGGTAATCCACGATATTGATGCAAAGGATCCATGTTTGGGGTCTTGTCGCATACGGTTCCAAGTTATCTTGGTTGCATCAGCACATTTGTATCCTCTTTGGGTCCGTTATCTACCCTTCCTCGCCGTTAATACCCCCTCCCCTTCCAAACACACACATTGGCTCCAAAATCCGACCCGACGCTTCTCTAGGCTTTTATTTTTTGTAGGAAATCGGCGCCGACGCCAAACAGTCCTGACTTCGGTGGTGGGGAGGCTTTTTTTTTCTCTCTGCCTCTCTCTCTCTCTCTTTGGTCATACCATTTTTTGTCTGCCGTAATCGAAAAGTAACAATCGGCCAAAGGGTGGGCCCGATTTAACTAAAGATATACTGCAACAAAGCAACGCGCTCCTATAAAACCATGATTACCATTATTGTCTCCCAGGGCATACATACATACACTCCTCTGGATTTGGCTTCCTCGCTCACCAGACGGATTACCATAGGTTCGATTCCTGTTAGGCTTTAGCAACAATAAACAACATTCCTTTTTGGTCGATCGCACTTTTTCTCTCTCACTGTTTACATGCACGTTTGGTTTTTTGGTTGCTATACAAACAGTTTGGGTAACTTTCCACACAGTGCAGGAATGTCTTATGTCTCACGCTAAAGGCTCCACTTCGAACCTGGGCATGCTTTAATAAAGAATGCTTAAAATAACACCCTTAAATGAATAATAAAGTTCAACAAAAAAATACAAAAGGCTATTCCTCTACCTACTTCAAGTTAATTCAGATAAACATGTGTACAAATAGTTTTATATTTACGTGGTTCAAATCCCGGCCATGGCAATGAATTGTTCATGTTGACCCTATCTATCAAGCACCTTAGCCTATATATGGCTTGTGTGGAGAAATGATTAATTTCCATCAATTAACTAAAATAATAAGAGTTGAATGATGAAGCCTGGGACTCAAGTACTTACGATAGTAAGTCGCCACAAACGGTGTATCTTGAATACGAGAGCCTCTGGAGAATTTATTGTCATGACGGCAAGTTGGCCATGGTAGCTCAATGGGTTAGAGCGACTGGACGGAAACCAGGAGATCCGTGGTTCAAATCCCGGCCATGGCATGGAATTTTTCATGTTGACCCTATCTATCAAACACCTTAGCCTATATACGGCTAGTGTGGAGAAATGATTAATTTCCATCAATTAACTAAAATGTGTACATATTTTTGTAATTAAAAGATAAAATACAAAAGTCTTAAGCAATACTCAACGCCCTCCACTATGTAGTAACTTTGGATGATCAATAATAATAAGAACAATTGAAGCCCGTCTCGGTAGCGTGGATGGTGGCGTGACTGCCTCACGTTCAAGAAGTCGCAAGTTCCAATCTCGTTCAAGGTGAGTTACCTGGATAAGGTTCTTTCCGGGATTTTTCCTAATCCTGAAAGACGAATGTTTGGTATCTCTAAGCTCTATGGACCCTAGGCTCATTTGAGCATCATTTCATCCATTCCATTAATCGTCCGACATGACTTAACCTTGGAGTATGTAAATTACAAAATGAAAAATGAAAAAGCGAATGACTTCCTATTTCCCATAAAGATTAAAAAAAAAAATCAAAGGAATGTTAAAAAAAAATCCCTAAACCAGTTAAGCTCACCTCTCTCGGTCAGTGTGAATTACCTGGATAAGTTGAGTCAGACTGAAAAATTCAATGCCATAGCCGGGATTTGAACCACGGATCTTCTGGTTTCCGTCCGGCACGTTGGCCATAGTAGCACAATGGTAGTGCGGCTGGACGGAAACCAGAAGATCCGTGGTTCAAATCCCGGCTATGGCATTGAATTTTTCAGTGTGACAACGTTTCCACAATTTAGCCTACACACGGCCAGTGTGAAAGAATAATTAATTACCTGGATAAGGTTTCTGCCCAGGGTTTTCCCTAATCCAGAAAGAGAATGTCGGGTAACTCCAAGCTCTATGGACCCTGTGCTCATTTGAGCATCAATTCACAAGTTTTATTCATCCTCCGATATGAGCTAACGTTGGAGGACGATCATCAAAAGTGATTCGGGATGAAGCAGACTTCAGGAGCTATTCCTCGAAACTCAAGAAATTTCCCATAAGCAAAATTATCAAAAGAGTTTCTTGAGTAAATCAAAACGTTTGAAAATTTTAGTTAATTGATGGAAATTAATTATTTCTTCACACTAGCCGTATATAGGCTAAGGTTTTTGATAGATAGAGTCGACATGAAAAATTCAATGCCATAGCCGGGATTTGAACCACGGATCTCCCGGTTTCCGTCCAGTCGCTCTTAACCGTTGAGCTACCATGGCCAACGTACCGTCCTGACATTAAATTCTCCAGTTGACTCGTATATTTCCCCTGTAAACAACTAGGGTCTCTCGCATCCGAGATACACTTACTATTGTAAGTACTTGAGTCCTAGGCTTCATCATTTAACTCTTATTCTTTTAGTTAATTGATGGAAATTAATCATTTCTCCACACTAGCCTAATATAGTGTCAGGAGGGCATGTTGGCCATGGTAGCTCAAAGGTTAAGAGCGACTGGACGGAAACCGGGAGATCCGTGGTTCAAATCCCGGCCATGGCATTGAATTTTTCATTGACGTTTGAAAATTATTCTATGTAAGGAATAGTTCTGGCAGATAAGATTTAAGGATATTCCTGTCGCATCATGAAAGAGGCTGAACTTAAAAACCAAGTTATTCTTAAATCGACTTTTCGGTTGTTGTTTGTCTCTCTCTCTCTCTCTCTCTCCTCTCTCTCTCTCTCTCTCTCTCTCTCTCTCTCTCTCTCTCTCTCTCTCTCTCTCTCTCTCTCTCTCTCTCTCTCTCTCTCTCCTCTCTCTCTCTCTCTCTCTCTCTCTCTCTCTCTCTCTCTCTCTCTCTCTCTCTCTCTCTCTCTCTCTCTCTCTCTCTCACTCTCTCCCTCACACACATGTCGGCCTGCGTTATTACTTCGTTCAGCCTGGTCTGCTGATCCAAAGATTATGGGTTCAGATGTAAGTATATTCAGAAGTCCTCTATGTTCTGAATGACTGACTATTGCATAAGTGATAGACGAAATTAAAGCACTCAATTTGTCATCTGTTTTAAAGCAATTATTTTGAAAGTATTCCTTGCTAACATTTTGACATTTTCAAATATATATTATAGTTTTTTTTTTTTTTTTTTTTTTGAAACAGTTCTTTACTATCCCAGCCATGCAAAGAGAATCGAATATTAAAATAGCACATTCGACTATTTTTAAGTCTATTGTATTCTGCTGGTGCAGTAGAACTATTTCTCCAAACGCTTATATGATTGTATGAAAAAGAGTACTTAAAATGGGTAGTTGTACATATTTGGATGGAGAATGCAGACTAACTTGGAGTTACAATGCCTAATTGGACAACCAGATATAGTCGTAGCAAGAATTGGATGACCATGTGCAGAGAATGCCGGAAACTGGTGTAGTTAAGAAGATATTCATAGGAAAGCTGGATGGCAGAAGGAGAAGAGGAAGACCCAGGAAAAGATGGGTAGATGCTATAGAAGACGAATTGAGAAAGTTGGGGGTTAAAGGCTGGAGAAGAAAAGTAGAGGACCGAGTAGAATGGAAGAGGGTGGTTAGGGAGGCCAGGGGCCTACATGGTCGGTGGCGCCAACTATCATCATCATCATCAGTTATACAGATTGAGTAGAGAATAACAGATGAGTGCTTACATACTTCATAACATGTCGCGTATTTTCCTTTTATTCTTTTTGAGTCCTCCAACATACTGTGACTTTGTAGGTTTGTAGAAATAAAAGTCGAGTTTGCAGAAACTCCAAAATGCTCTTTATTTCCGTAGAAACACACTTTGGTCAACCCTTACAGAAGCAGAATTACCTAACATACACAAATACAATCTTAAAGGTCGTCGACCACTAACAAAACAATTCACTTTCAAAACACAGCTGCACGCGCACGATTATCAACTCCCATTTCGAATGTCCCAACAGGCGAGTCGTGACTTCCTTTTCATACCTCTACTCATTGTTCCAGAAATTAATCGAATGTTCTGTAACAAACAAGAGGGCAATAGAAAGACGAACCTTCCAGTTATCTATCTTTATCTGTTTCGGCAAGCTTTTATCGCCGTGTTACATATCTGTGGCTTTATGTGTGCCGGCCGCGGCAGTCGTAACAATGGGTTCGCAACAGTACTATCGGAGGATGAATGAAATGGTGAAATGATACTCAAACGAGCCGAGGGTACATAGAGCTTAGAATTACCAGACATCCATATTTCCGGATAGGGAAAAACTCTGGGAGGGGAGGAATTATTCAGATAATTCACCCTCACCAAGATTTAGCCTCGGGACCTCTTGAACGCTACTACCTACGCTACACAGGTGGGCAAGTCACGTATAAAAAGATCGAACAGTAGTATAAAGTAGTATAAGCAAAGTAGTATAAGCAAATAACATGATTATTATTACATAAGTGTAATACGGATGTATTATTATTTACTGAGTGTAAATTATTATTAATTATTCCAGAGAGTAAACCGAAGTTATTAGCAGCGCCTGTAATTAGTCCAACAATGGCAATACTGATTAATTGGCGAACGCGCCGAAATGCTGCAGGTCCATTTCGGAGGCAGCGAAGCGATGTGATGGTCACTTGGTGCTTCCTCGCCGGTTATTGCTTTTGCCGATCAGAATTTGACGATTCTGGGACGTGCGGTGCACCCCCCTCCCCTCTTTGCCACGGACCTATCAATCCCCTCTCCGATTCCAGAACCACATGGTCCGATAATTGAAATTAAATGTCGCTTGCCCGCTCTGCCGTGCCATAGGTCGGCATCTGCCTCACACCCCTCCGATTTATTTTGTTTACGTTTTAATGTTTTAATTGCGTCACTGTTTGGGTTTACGAGCTCGCTTTCATTCACAATATCGAAAAAATTCCCCAAGGTCTCCAAGTTTGTAACTGTCTTTAATAGCGGCTCCAACTTTGGTTTCTTGAGTCCCACGTTCTCTGTTTTCGTGACAATCTTCGTGGCACGGTTGATTTTAATGACTAGTTGACTGACAGTTGTCTAAGCTACGTCTTAATGACTGCCTCAGTATTCAATGGCAGATTTTAATCTCTACTTTTATGAGATTTTGGTTTCCGATTTATTCTTGAAGAGCACGGGCTGAATTTTTGAACTTTAATGACATTGTTTTCCGACTATAATCTCGATGACACTGATTTCATATTTCTACTTGACTGGTTGAATATTTTCTTGACATACTTTGTTTCAAATTCAGGAGCTTGCGATAGGCAAGGGACCCTGGTCATGAAAGCCATCTTTTCGGCTGGGGATGTAAAGATGCCGACCACATCTCCTCCCCGTATCGGTTGGAAGATCACCCACCTCTACCTGTATGTGGGTGTCAGGCCAGCAGTTGGGTTTGCAGGCCTTAGTCCGATATGGACCGTACTGCCACGGGTTTAAATACAGTGTGATCCACATAAATCTGATCCACTTCAATATTTCATAACTATTAAACCAATAATAGGACACACGTACAATTTTGGGAGAATGTAGTACACAATTGGGAGATTACATTGCACTATTTACATCATAGAAAAAATGTTGGAGGTGTCCTCCACCAGCATCTACACATGTTTGCATTCATTTCACCATATTCTCTGAAGTTTTCCACGTCAATGTTACTTATTTCGGTTCGAATAAATTCCTTTAGAACATCAATTGTCCATGGCCTGTTCTTGTACACTCTAGTTTTAGATAACCCTACAAGAAAAAATCCGGTTAGGTTTGGTCAGGGGATCTGAGGTGCCACAGACATTTTTAGATTATTCGATTATCAAAGAAACTGGTTACAAGTTCCATGGTGTCATTAGATGTATGGCATGCTGCTCCATCTTGCTGGAATTAACCTTCTCTCTATTGATATCATCTCTGGAAAACTTAAGAGAATATGGTAAGACGAGTGCAAACATGTGTAGATGCTGGTGGAGGACACTTAACACTTATGTGTGTCCTATTGTTGGTTCAAATGTTAAGGTAACTAGCCAGGGCTAGTTTCAGGCAAATTCTGGAAAGACCTGGGGAATAGAGAGGGCAAAGCCACAATCCAAAGCTGCCAGATTAGCTATGGCTGGCTAGCATGGAGTTCTTAAAATATGTGAGAATATTTCTTAGAAATTTATAGAGACTTCAGAATGGAAAGCAGAAAATTTCAGTTATGTAGAAACAAAATGACAGTGTTGGGGTGGTCTTAGAGTCATTGGTAAAAGAGGAGATGATTAGATACATTTTGGGAGCTGAGTAAGATATTCTGGGCACTTCGGCTCGCCGGTGGAACATAACGTAGCTGAATGTCTTGCCTCAGTAACTGAATCACGTGTTATCGCTAGTACTTATAGGATTCAAATACCTTACCTTCAGATATTTATATGTCAGCATCCAATTATTCGGCAACTCCTCGATTTAAATGAATACTATTATTAAAAGTTTTAAACTCAGATTCCGGTGTCATCCTTACTTTGATTACACACCGACCATACCCTGACAGATCTCTGCTAAAATACGAAGCAGGCACATTGGTTTCAAAATCGACGAAACATCATTCCTGCTTCATGTTTCTAGTTCAATATTCTCTACACTTACGACGGCTTTATTCTTGATGGCTGCGTTTGAACACCTTCTATCCTCATGACAGGCTTTTGTTTTTCTTTCATATGTTTAAGATCCTTTGCTTGGTCCGTCTCTGACGACAGTCACAACTACCGATACCTATTACTTCCTACGTAATGGCGTAGTGTGAAAAACCGACTACAAATAGTTTTATGAATTAATTTGGACACCACTGTTACTAAATCCCTCCAAATATCACGTATAGAGGCAATGTACCACACGTATCTCTCCCTATTTGTTGTGGTTTCTGATAATTCTTTATCACTTCTTGCTGCAGCGTAACTGATGGGCTTATTTAGTGTTGATCGATGGGAAGTCGGAGAAGGCAGGTACATTTGTAGTGCATGCACGTTTTAGGAGTAATATACCGTTAGTAGAGCAAGGGAAAGGGGCGCTCTCACCTATCTCTCGACCTGTCCCCTCAAAGGCATAGCGTACGTGAGGCGATTAACTTCTAGGTCTCTACAAAACAAACAGTACTCGTCATATTTATTGCATTACTCTCCTCATGTTTGTTTGTTTGCTTGGAAACATCTCATATTTGCTTACTACATGCACACGTGTTTCAAATACATTCAATAACGTGCCCAAGTAAAATGCAAATAAGCTTGAAAATTATTTTTATAACTCGGTATTCTGAGCTCTGATTTGGTAGAAACACGTACCTAACAGGTAGACGAATTACACTTTCCTGTAAGATATAATTCTTGTTCTACGATTTGTGATCTTAAAGGAGTTTTTAACTCATTTCAGTACATCTTTCTCACCACTTAAGGTTTTCGTACAAAATCACAAAATAATACTTTGAAAATAGTGTTACAAAATGAACAAAAATAAAAATGTATGATTAATAAATGTTTAAAAATGCCTGTTGTCTTTTTTGGCCGGAATGTCGCTTGCGCTGATTTAGGTAAGTCGCGATTAAGGAACCCTTTTTATGCACCAACACTAGTCCTCTCGAAGTGTTCCATCAACCCTGTCATCTCCTTGATTTCTTGGTTCATCTCTGAGGTATCCAAAATTATCAGAAAAATAATTTAGATGAGAGTACAAGAAGTAAAGTTTTAAACTCACATTTCGCCGTGAAGTTCATAGCTTATGTAGCGTATTTGACATAATTGTTTCGTATTGCAGATCTTATATTTGCAAGAAACTAACTGACTACCTCTGAAAGTACACCACAGTTGTGGATTTCTCTCGTTCATGATGTCCAAAGTGTAGTATCTTCATTAGCTATCTTATCGAGGCCCATTAAGTAGACCCTCTTTCATCATAGCTTTAGGCACCCAGAAAAGTTACTGTTCAGGTGTTTGAAAGAGGAACTGTTCTTGTTCGGTGCCTTCATGAACTGCTTCGTAATACCTACCTCATTTTATATTCAAAAAAGGCAATAACTTTTTTTTCAACTAGATTAACACGAATGAAGCTTTTTTTTTTCTCCTGGTGTTAAATCTTTTCTCTTAGACAACACTCTTACTGTCCAGTGTTTAACCCTGATCGCTTAGAAAGAAAAGGGATAGAAAGTGGGAAAGCTCAGAAGGGGTGGTTTGTTTTTAGGAGTATATACAGCCTGACGATGCAAAATTAGTTACATTATTATTCATCTTTTGCTGCAAAAATGTGCAATATAAAGAAGTACTTTGGGTACACAGGTAAATTTGATTAAAAGTCATTTACGTACACAATATTAAAAAAAACACTTTACATGGAATGTCTTGGGGAATTTTTTTTTTAATTTTTCGTCCTCCAACGTTAGGTCATATCGGACGATGAATGAAAAGTGTGAAATGATCCTCAAATGTGTCCAGGGTCCATGGAGCTTAGAGCTTACCAAAATTCGTCATTAAGTATATGGGAAAACCCCGGAAGAAACCTTATCCAAGTAACTCACCCTGACCGAGATTCGAGCTTGGGACCTTTTGAACCTGATGCAGTCACGCTATCATCTACACTACCGAGGCGGGCGTCTTGGGAAACTTTTTATTTTCTCAGAAATTACTAACTTATTTGATCAAGATACTTTAGTGACCACTAAAATGCATTCTTCAATTTTCTATAGGTAAATTAATTGAAGTCCCTTTCATTCAGAATTTATTTGGTAATAACTGTCAAACCGTATGAGGTAGGCAAAATCTTACTGCACAAATATATATTCTCCTCTCTAATATATGTATATTCTCTCTGCTGGGTGTGTGATCAGATTATAATTTCAAAAATTAGGGACCAGCTTTTCTTGAAAACAAAAACAAAAACAACAACAACAAAGAAATAAACTATAAGCGTATCGTTATGCCTTATTGCCTTTGTACCATTGTTTGTTGAAGAATGAGTAGTGATGGCCATGTCAATATTTCACACGCAGATTTTTAGATTAAATGCTGCCCGATGATTTTACAATTTTAGAATACTTTACCTTCATACTACACAACTGGTTTCTAATAACGCTTCCAATGGAACTGAATGAATTAAATTGGAAATCAGTTTTTCTCAATTCCATCTTTTCAGCATTTGTCACTGTTCACAATAATATTTGGACCAAAATTTTGAGGTTATTACCTTGAACTTTTCAGGAGATTTAAACAAATTATGGGTTTAGAAAACTAGTGCAGTAATTAAAAATACAATATTTCAGCTGTAATTCGTTATTTTTCATATGTTCAATAGGGTGAATCCAAAACTTTTTTTTTCCTTGTTCACTGATTAAAATTAAGAATTCAATACACCAGTTTCCTTTATGTTTATACACTGTGCTCAAATTATTAATTTTGGAGTGATTGAGTCAAAGGAACATTTTGAAGTGACTAATTGTGAATAAGAGTATGGAAATTTTTAAAGTATTTTGACATTGCTCTTTAAAATGATGTGTGAAATATATTACTTCTGTTCTGGGTGTATGGTTAAAAAAACCATTCAGAAGAAAATTCTAAACTATTTGATTTTCATAGTCCACTCTGACAAAAAATATATGCCCCAGTTCTATGCTGACCTCGAATTTTTAATGAAAATTTTTCACTATTGTAAATACTCTTCTCTGCAAACACATTTTATTTGACTGCCCAATTTTTCATTTTGAAAGATATTAGGGAAAATTCTTTTGAGCCGCTGCAGCAAAAAGTATGAGGCAACAGTTAGCCAAAGAGAAAATAAATGTTTAATTTCTTTATATGTTACTCAAGACTTGATATAATTTATATTTTAAACTACACGTGTCATTTTTTTAATTGTTATGCACATTCTTTCTTTTTGTTTTCCCTTACGTAGCCTTAATGCTCTAAGGAAAACTCAACAATAATAAAAACAAGTGCTAGATGTAATCCTAGCAATATCTGATTTGTTGCCTTTGCAGCCAAAGTGCGTGAAATCGATTCTTGAGAGCATCCGTAGCAACGGTTTAGTTAAAAGGACGGCCGTGAGATGGCAAAGTGCGTCTCTTAGCGACGCAGAGGCTCGCGTCCCGATCGACGGCTAGCATCTAAATGAGAGCGTTTCCATCACGTTTCATAATTTGCCCTTCGATTCAGAGTTTGAATTGAGCGCCGCGACGGTGGTGGCAGCATCGGTCAGTGATCTTCCCCCTACCTCCCGGCCATCACATCAAAATAATAACAAATACACACCGCGTGCGCACTGAAACATGGAAGAGACAAAGAACGGAGAGGGAAGCAGAGGTGAGAAGTGAAAAAAAAAAGTGGGGGATGGAGTAAAAGATGAGAGAACTCTTGAAATATTGGCAGTAAAAATGTCGAACAAGGGAGAGAGTATTTTATCGGACCCCTACCCGCCTTCTCGATCTCTCCTCGCCTCGATAGTTAAGACCTGGTCTGCACAGCGTTTGAAGTATGTACCGGCTATTCCAAAACCCTTCCAATGCAATTTTTTGTTTAAATCTGAAGAGGAAAGGGGGGACAGGAATGGATTTGAAGGGAGAAATGATTGATTAAAGCCTATAATACTGTTATAATTATAGCTTAATTTCTTTCCCTTTGTCAGATACGATATTTTTATTCCACCTCAAGTATATGCTCTAAATTGTTTGCAATATTAATGCTAACTAATGTGTTAATTCTTTAACTACCAATAAATATGACACTTATATTACTTTCTCGACCCAATCTTCCATCTACTTCTATTTGATCGAGATAAACAAATATGAAAATGCTCATATTACATATTTTTTGAAAGTACGTTGTGATAGTTTTGACATTTCATTCTCTTTCCATTTACAAATGCATTTGTCACAACTTGTGTGCTTTAACGAAATTTACATTTTTGTTTAGTAGTATTTTACTTATTTTATAAAATTTACCAGTTATGCAAAAGGGATTCAGAATTAAGAGGACTTCAAAGGTATTTATACAAAATTCAAAATGTGTATTTAATTTTTCATAAAAAATATTAAGTTTATCACATTCGAAATAAAATTGTGTAGCCATTTATGAGTAAGTTAATCCTTTAGAAAAATGCTACGTATAAAGTTAGGTTGAAAATACCACAACTTAAATAAAACAAAAATACACTTGATTAAATATACAACATAGTATTTAAGTGTTCCAAGAATACAACAGAACGTTCTCAAAAATCCTCTTATATATGGACAGTTTCTGAAAGTTATTATTTTTTGATCATGTGTTAAAGCATTTTCGAGATATTCTAGTTAACGGTTTAAATTTTAGAATACTTCTCTCAAGTGTGAAATTTTTTTATCCATTTCCTGCTTTAACTTCCTAGTTGGGCAAAATTATTCCTTTGCTCCTAGTGAATCTTCAAGGAAATGTGCAATAAATTAATTTCTACAAATATCTATCTCGATTAGTAAAGCACATTGAAGAATAAGAAGTTTATGTGTAGAAATACACATTTGTTTAGTTTCCCGTCAGTTAGGCTTGGGTGTTATTGGAAGCTCTAAGTGTTGATTCTTTTGTTTCTTATGAACGACATCTTTGAAACAGCTGACTGTGGCGATTTGCAGGTGTTTCTTGACTGGGCGACATATTCGGAGTTGAATTACAAACAGCTGACTGTGGTGCTTGCAGATGTTTCTTGATTTTGCCATTACAAGAAGCCAGTAATAATATGGAATAAGCGAGAATATGTATGGATGGCTTATCACCAACGAGGGAAAATGTTTTCCAGGCGAGGTTGTATACAGGACGGAGATCTGATTTCTCTTCTAACACGGAGTCGGAATGATTTATGGTGACAGTTGTTACTTCATGTGTAAGGCATCTAGGCTTGCACTGCCCAAGCGTTAACAACTCGGCTGTGTGATATTTTCGTTCCCGTCCGTGTTCGCTGATGATGACGTGTAGTGGGGAGGAGGCTCTTTACCTCGACCGTAAGAATTTTCTTCATTTTGAAACCAACGATGATGATGCTGATGATGATGATGATGATAGGCCTGCATTTTCATTTGAACACAGAGAGAGAGGAAGAGAGAGCAATTGAGGTATGCATGCTCCCTTAGTTGTTTCCATCCCCGTTTTTTTCTTTTTTTTTCACTCGTATAGACCTAAAACGTACGTAACTCCGAGAGAGGAGATGCAACAGTGTGTGTGTGCGTGTGTATGTGTGTGTGTGTGCGTGGCCAGTCGTCGCACTCCTGGGTTTGACGCCTCCTCCATCCTAATGAGTAATCAAGCTTTTTTTATGACTGTTTGTGATGCAGACAGTGTCGTAATTCAAACGCGCCAGAAGCGAAAGAGAGAAAGGAGAGAAAGAGGGCGAAGGAGGTGGAGAAGAGCATTTTTTTTCCTACCTCCCTATGTGTTTTATGATGTATACTCTGTCATCGGGAGTAACTGGGTGTGGTCCATCAAGGAGCAGGGGTGTGTGCAGGCGAGGGGGAGAAATACTTGCAGAGGGTGGCTCCCCAAACGTCGAATTAATTCTTCCGTGGAAAAAGGGGAGGCGCTTAACCACCCCTCCCTTTTTTGAAAGAGTCTGAAGAGTTTTCGTGTGGGCGAGCCATTTTTGGAGGAGGGTTTTGGAGCCGAGCGAGGCTCCGCCTACAATTTTTGTGGTCCCATCGCCCCATCCTTGTCTCTCTTTTGCCCTTTTTCGAGGTTTTCTGTCTCTTTCCCGTGCAGCGTTGGGCAAGGGGTGTGTTCGTGGGAGGAGTATTTTTTCCCTACCCGAAACTCTCGGCCAGCTACCCCGTGTGTGTGCGGGTGAGTGTGTCCGTGTGGTAATTTTGGAGGGAAAAACGCGCTGTAAGTCATTGATCTGTCCCGGGCAGGCGTTTTCAAATCCACCCCTCTCGGCTCCTCCCTTACTAGGGGGCGAACTGCACCATAATGGCTTCCAACCGCTGGCTTAGGGGTTGCTAAGGGTGTGTGACAGAGACAGAAAGATAGGAGCCATGTTTTCTAACTCGAATGGGGCCCTGCGTACAAAACTCACCCCCACTATCGTCCAGAAGAATAAACCACACCCCAAAACTTTTGAATCCACGTGTTTTCATGGTGTATAAGCATTAGACGTAGAGCCTGGCAAGAAGGGAGAGAATTTCTGACTAAAAGACACCATGATGATTATGATTATTATTATATATACATAGAGAGATGGGCAACGAGCAGATACCAGCAGAAGAGGTTTTCGAGGACGAAGGGTGAAAGGAAAGGAAAGGCATACACAAGGAAAGGGATGGAGGTCTCGCTGCATGAATTATCTGTAAAGTAGTTCTGAATTTCCATCGCAGTGCAAAGAGAAATAGGCTTCTATAGCGTATTGAACGAGAGTAGGGCTGTATAGTGGATGACACCAAGCCAGATATCTACAATAAGCTCTGCTAATAGCGTACAGCTCTCGTTAACCACCGCTATATAGGGAAAATACCCCGACAAATTAGTAGAACTACGCCGCTCCTTCAGCAGACAATGCTGCCTGTTCAAGCTCACAGCATCCCTGTTTGGATTGCCACCTCCAAGATTTTATTCAACGAAATTTGGTGTTAACGATATAGAATGCCTCTTTCACTCCAATATAGTTTAATTATTTTTCTCAATGCTCTTAAGAAATTGATGGCTCCACATTCAGCAGGTCCTGGGTTTGATTTATGGCACTCTGACCTTGTGGTTGACAACAATTCCCTTCTCTTATTGTAAATCATTTCATACTCCCTTCGAAGTTTCTACTACTAAGGCTGTCAAGTTCTTCCTGTTCCACCAGAGGGAAGTCTTCGTTGAGCAGCCCGTCAGTGTGACCTTATTCTAAAGCCTAGAATCATCGGGGACATCTACGCTGGGTTGAACTACGAAAGGCCTTCTTTACTCTCGACTCACGTAAAGCACCAGAGAAAAAGTACATCTCATCTAAGGATACCCTTTAGGTACTTAAGTTTATAACTCCATATTTTCAGTTAACCACTTTTTTAAATTTCAAAGCAGCAATTCGAGTTTAATATAGATATATGCACCCTAATGTCCATGCATTTATTGTAATTCCTTAGAGTTTATTTTATTACAGTTTTACTGTTTTCAAAAATTACTGCACAATTTGCAGTATTTTTACATCAATATTTTGTAATTAAATTTCTTAAAATACATGAATAGATTGTATGCATATACATAAAATTTTATCTTACTACATAGAAAATAAATATCAAATATTTTGGATACTTCACATCCTGTTATTTATAAGGCGATGTACCAAATTTCAAATGACGAGTGCCTTGGTAAATCAAAATCCAAAAATATGGATTTAGCCCCAAATATTGACAGAACGTATCCTTCACTACAACAATTAGATAGGATATTACCTATAGGCTTACAGGTAGGCGGTATAAGGATGTACTTAAAAATTGTGGAGCTAATAAAACCTATATAAAATAAGGATACAACATGTAAATATAACTTCAGATAATGAACTGAGTGAACTAATTGCATATTAATTTTCCTTCTATTAATAATGATGATTATAGAGTGAGTTTTTAAAATACTCGGATCATATATTTGTGTAAATCTTTTCTTTAACTCACAAAATATCTTCAAAATCCTATCCCATTATATGCTGTGTATTACTAAAGAGCCTATTTTCGAAATGTTCTATAAATCTTCAGCAATTTGTTTCTCTCAGTTTCAATTAGACTGCTTAATATTTTGAAATTTAAAATAAATGACTACGCTTGGAATATATTATGTTGGTACGTGTTTACAAGCATGTGGAGAGGAGAGAGGCACCAGGCTTGTGCGCTACAAGACTGTTTGGGAATGGCCTGCAGTTTTGGGGCAGCAGAAGGTTACAGCGAAATCCTGCGCGCACGTAACTATTTTCCAATTGAAGTGCAACCGTGCTCGAAGCCTATCAGTAACCGAGACTTAAAAAAATCGGTCACTGACAGAGTAATACAAATTCTTAAGGAATTCTAGAGATATAAAATCCATTTATAAATAATTATTATTACTCGATTTTCACGATTATTGGAATAGAAAACGTAAATGCACCATTAAAAATCCCCAGAACTTTTAAATAGCACTGAACTTTTTTATAGGAACGTACTTCTAGAAACTATGTTTCAGTTTTTCTAATGTGGGTATGTTTACTACTAGGTACTTCAAAACATTAGACGCCCTACACATTAAATCTACAGGTTTATTTATGTCTCTAATAAACTATAATCATTACTTTACCAAATTTTTCGAACCTCAAATTCATTTATCTATCACAAGACCAGTGATTCTTTTGATAAATTATAGTGAAATAATTATGTCCTGGCATCGTCGCTTAAATATAGCTGATTTGTAATTCCTCCCATTGAAAACCTGAATGAGTCCGTGCTCAATTTGGCGATCCTGAAGGCCACGTAATTGGCCCTACTCGGCCTATCCATCCGTGGCAAGAGCATGCGTGGAATAAATGCTGCGGTATGTTATCGCCCAGAACTGTACAATAACGTAACTAAAGCACAGGTCTTAAACTAGTTTTATCTGTTGCAGAGAAACAGATTTGAAAGTTTCCGAACACCCTGTATAGCTATCCACAAAAAAGAAAGTTGCCATTTTCCATGTGTTTTCAATTTTATAGTATTTATCATGAATAGAAACAGGGTCTTTTAAGAAAAGTATTGCATATAAATATAATTAATCAATTAAATGTATTGTATATTAGTTTATCTTAAGTGTTGAAAGATTCTTGTACTTATTTATTCTTTCAAAATACAATTTCGAAAGGAATATTCAAATAAAATGGTTAACATTTTTAAAAACATGTTGCTATTTTTTTTATTAAAATATATTGTTTTCTTTAAATTTGATATTACATCATCCAGGGATTTTGCTTCTTAGAAAATCCAGCATGAGGAATTCGAATAACGCCAAAAAATGCACAAGTATTGCTTAAAATTCTTATGAAATATATGTTCCTTTTTTTTACATATTGAAATATAACTTTCTATAAACTTTGGTAACTTATGAAACTGTAGGGAAATGCTTGTCATACTAAGAAGAAAAGTGTATTTTGTGTGAAATAGAATACCATTTAACTATAGATATATTGAACAATTTTCAGTGATGAAACTCAATTTATTGATGATTTGGATTTAATAATTTTTGAGAACTGCGAGGTGCAACAGGTGTTCTCTCTGGTAGCTCTAACGGTTATTTTCAGGAGTTGTCTTTTCTTTTGTCACTCAAAATTCAACCTATTTGCAAAGTTGATTAACAAACCATTACAAAAGCTGGCAGTGCCTTAATAATTTTACAGGACAAAGGAATTTACTTATTGGATATTACAGAACTGTAATAAAAACCACAAACATATATTGTTTTATTAAAGAAAATTGTTGTGTATGAAATATATTAGAGTAAAGTAAATAAGTGAATCATTCGGCGTCTGTCTTGACAGTCAGCATTGCTGTGCATCTTTGTTCTTGACAAGTTCTGCTGCAACGCGCTATTACAGACCACTTCACATCTGAAGACGTATCATCTAGCAGCTGTTGAGTCGCACTTTCACCATAAACTTCAATTGTTTTGTGACTTGAAACCGTATTAGGAGCTCAAATGCTATTTCATTATATATTCAGCCTTCTATGTAGCGTATTTTAAGCAGTTAAATGTTGCTCCAATGAGCCTCGAAAAGTTACCTTCTCAGCAAAAATAGATCATTTTAAAATGTGCCTATGAAAAAAAATATATTTATTTACTACATACTGTCTTAGATTAATATTTTTATACTTTGAAGAATATTTATAAATAGCCAAAATATCTGAAGATCAGAAATAAAGCTGTTCTGTTAACTGTAAGACTTTATTTTTATTTCTTAAAACACCAACTCAAATAAAAAGAAAATTATAATTTAAAAATACTAGACACTTTTATATAAGTAAATGTTGATTTCCTTCAAAAGCTTTTATTTTAATAATAAAATAAATTTATTTTAAAATATTTCCAATATGCGATGCTAATGACTAGTTACTTTTAATTCTAATATTTTGTGTACAACCTTAGATTTACTATTTAAGCGTACGTTAGAATAATATTAAGAAGGTAGCCCGCCTCAGTAGCGTGGTGGTAGCGTGTCTACCTCACGTTCAAGAGGTCCCGAGTTCGAATCTCAGGGTGACTTACTTGGGTAAGGTTTTTCCGGGTTTTTCCTTATCCAGAAAAGACGAATGTCGGGCAACTCTAAGCTCCATGGACCCTGGGTTCATTTGAGCATCATTTCATCCAATCCAATGAATTTTAATTATTTAACTTAATATAGCATCTCACCAATAAACAATAAAATTCAGCTAGTTTGCCACATGACTTTGCAATATTTGTTTACGTATTTTACCTTCATTTCACAAACTTTAAGAAGAATTTATATGGTAATACACATGATAAGATCGTATTTATCCAAATACCATACCTTTTTATCAACATTTTGGTACCTTTATCTTAGTAAATTGTAAAGAGGTACGAGAGAAGTCAACAAAATTTCTTCAGGTGAAAATAAATCAATGTTTATACACAATTTGATAAATAATAAACCTTTATTCAGGCACAAGTTTTACAGTAAGCCTTCAATAAAATAGTCTTCATACAAACTAGATGAGTGCAGAGTTTATAACGAAATATAGAAATGAAGATTGAAGACAGGAATATACACAAATGCACAGTTATTTAATTCTAGTTCCAAAATCTGGAAATAGACATATTGATAATTCATTATGTATCACATAATTTAATTTTAAATAACTTTAAGTTTGTGTCTGTTTTAATTGCCTTAAGACAAAAATAAAATTTTCTTTTACAAGGAAAATATATTTGGAAAATATATAACTTCCTTGCTAATTTTTTTACCGATTTAATTTTAACTCTATCTATTATATTAAAATTACTTGTGTTAGAGAATAGCATTAAAGTTGAGAATATTCTAGGGCTGTAATTTTAGGAATATTAATAACTAAAATTTCTTTTTAATAGTCATTTAAAACTTTGTATTATTTCTAAGGAAAGCTTGAAATAATCTCTTAAAATTTTATTTTCATGATAGTATTAGCTAATATACTTTTTATTTTATAGACACTTTGTAACGAACATGCTTTTTCAGGAATTTTCTGATGGCGATGTTAGTAAGAGTAATTGAGAAGAAGCAGTGGAGAAAAGGAATTATAGGTGTAGAGATTAGGAAGTTCAGAGAAGAAAATGAAGATCGGTATGTATTGTTTACTCAGTTGTTTTCTGAGTAAGTTCAGAAAGTCTACTTGAATTGCTTTGGTGTATTCGACCAATTTTAAAATATAATTCTTGCCTTTGAGTAATAGAATTCTTAGGTCTCTGTATTTCCTTGTAGTTTTCGATGTTTTAATTGTTTACTTTACTTTGTAAAGACAATTTTATAATAATTCACACTGATATCTATAGAACCAGAGAGTGTTGCGTAGTTGTTTGAATGCGAGTTTTGAGCGAGGGGATAAAGAAGGCTGGCTGGCGGTATTTGTCCTGCCGGTAGCCGAATTCCTTTTTCGAGAAAGAACGGCAATAATAGAGCAAGACAAATGAGTTATATTTACCTCATAAATTAATTAAAATATTATTGATTCGTTTTAAAAGTGTTACATGTAACATTATTATTCTAAGTAATAACTTTCGTGTACAGTAAGATTTATGATTAAGATTTTTTCGCCAAATAATAATTTAAGAAATGTTAATGCAACGTAACAGCATCTCCCATCTTCATTGAGTTTTCTTGAAGCACCATAATAATTTATATCGATAATTTCACAGACATGTACACTACACAAAGTATAATTATTATTTTAAAAACAAAGTTTCCGTTATAAAACGGAAATGGAAACATGACAACTTGGAATTGAGGAAGTATTTTCTTACGTTATTATTTAACGACCATTTGTTGCCATAGAGTAGATAAACAAATGCAATTCTGTAGCGTATTTGATATGCCTGGATTGTAAATACTTTATGCTATTTATATTTAAAGTATCATAGCAAAAAGTTGACTTTACTTTGTTTATTGGCTTACTATACTATTTTGATTAACTGTTTATTTACAAATTAATGAATAATTCACTGTGTTAGATTTTGCAGTTAAATTAACCATTATGTTGACTCTGATTTTTAAATATAAGCCTAATGCAACAGAGTTTCACACTATTTTAACTTTAAATATATTTTAATACTTAAAACTCCAGTACCTTCTTATAAAATAAATATTTGAAATTTGCTGTCTCTTGTTACAGACACAAAACTATCAATATTCCAAATACCAAAGGTATGACTAAGAAATTGAATACAGGGCTGATATATTAGACCTGATGCAGAGCACAATATTCCTGCATTTGTTTATACATGGAATTACGAAACAAGTACTCTGGGGATCCCTTGCTTCATTCGTTGAGATGTGTTTATCCCCTACAGCGGTGCACCAGTTGCCTTATAATTTGTTTGTGTATTTATCTTATAGTTATGAAGAAATTACTGAGATAATAATATGTAAAATCTTGTTTAAAAGCGTAGTTCTTGGGATGCAAGATATAACTTAAAAAGGCGCTTTATTCTGAGAAAAAATGTAAACATTATAATACAGTTTACAAAGAAAATAAATGATGCTTACACACTATTTAATTTCGAAAACTTTCATAAGAAAATTATTGACGTATGCCTCATATGTTTTACAAGTCCATTACAGATAATTTCGTGACATAATCGAATAAAATAAAAAATATTTCATTGTGAAATTATATAAACATAATAAAAAAATTAAATTGCGGAAGGAAATGGAATAAATACCTTAAATTTTTATTGTTATAAATTGTTTCATAATATCAAGATATTTTTCTTTGATATAAGAAGTGTGAAATAAATATAAATTATTCTAAAACTATTTATAAATCTAAACATTTGAATATGCTCTAATATAATTACTAGTAAATTAAAAGTGTTGATCCTTTTGAGTCCAAAATATAACTTCTTTAACTAAAGGCGGCATAGCCTTGAAAAATTAATGAATTAATTAAAAAAAATACTGCATATCTAAAAGTAGAAATACTTGTTTTGATGGCACCTAAAATTATTGTAACATTTTCTGAATTTCTTTTCATATTTCTTAAATATCTGTTGTTTAGGGAAATGATTTAGATTATTTTGAAAATACATAGTACTTTACAATTTCCTGTTTACCGTGCAGTATCGACTCTGCAGTTTCAGAATTTGTATATAATACATAACAACCTGTTGGTTCCTGAATTCACAAATTTCTTCTTTAGTGTTTGCAAACTGAAACAAATATTTTGTACATAAACTCAAAGAACCAAGATTTTTTGCCTTATTGAATTCTTAAAAATAAAGATTAGACTATCCCTTACAAAATTTCCTTTGCAAAAATTTAAATAGGTACATGTACGAAAACACGTTGAGTTATCTACATTGCCAGCTTTATTGGACTTTGAAAATGTTGTTAGTAACAATTGAATATGTACTCTACGTTATTTCACGAAATTATGTGAAAATACAAGAGTTATATGCAGTATTAAACGAATAAATTACCACGAATGGAATGGAAAGTGTAGTATATTTTACCTTTGAAGATTATTACATTTTAATTCAATTATATTTATAACTTTTATTGTTTTAGGATAGTAAATTTAATACATGCCAAGGCATCCAAATAGGTAGTGCGAATGCAGTGAACAATTGATATCGGGAAATGATGGATACCTTTCCGTCAGACAGTTGCCGCCATTTACAGGCCGTCAATCTATGAAATTTCATGACAACTGTAGTTCTTTTTGAAAATATTGTTATATTCTATTAAAAGAAAAGTGTGTCTTTAATAAATACTGGAAGCTGTGCTGCTGAAAACATATTAACAATTTATGTGAATTAATCTTGCATATGTCTTTAAAATGTCATGTTCCAATATTTAGAGTATTAGAAATGTCTAATTTTGAAACAAAACGTTTTATATTTAGAGATTAGTGGTGATATAATAACATTAAATTTGTAGTTTTAAATTTTGTAGTTCTATTTTATTAAAAGCAGCTAAATAGCAAAGAACAGTGCACTACAGAGTGTAAAAGGTCACTGTGAATTTAAATACAGAGGGTAGAAATACAGTATTTATTATAAATTCATATAAATTGAGTAAATATACTAGCAATTAATATAAGATTTTATGTGCTTAGTTGTATTCTATTACATTTACACAAAATTATGGAAGCCAATTCATTGGCTTCTTTCAGAAAGTGTATTTTATCAGCCGTGTAAATCATTTAACCTTATGGTTCCCTAATCAAAATAGTTTTTCATACTATAAAATTTAAGGGAAAATTTTTCATGTAAAGATAAGATTCAAGACGGAATTATCTTGAAGGTATAGCGTTACGATTTATAGGTTAGAATTTTCTCACAATTTACCGTATAGGTTTTAGGTACAGCGTCATTATTCTTTTGTTTTTTATAATGTTTTGCAAGACTATGAAGTTGCAAAGCCAAGTAAGAGGTATTCAATTGGAAAATTATAGGAACCCTTCAGCTTCTTTTATCACCCTCCCATCCCCAAAATATGTACACTGAATAATTTACCAAAAGTTTAGCTCGATTGATATAAATTTGCAGAATACAGAAAAGTAGCTAAAGAAAATTATATGCCTCTAACATTACACCTTTATTTATTTCTAAAAGAAAACCTTGAGTTTCTTAAAAGCAATTTAACCAATTCTACGAGGTCATTTCTTAATAGAATAATGAAATAAATAAAATTCTTTCTGATACTTAATGAAACAGATGACCTCGGCCCCTGTCAATGCTCTAAATATAAACAGAAACTAAGATATTTAAACATTTTAAATCAAAGGAGTTCATTCAAAGCTTTAGTGCTATTTAAAATAAATATTTAACACGTTAACTCCACTTTTCAATCAACAAAGAACGGCTGAGTATCGGATCTCTGATTGCCAATAAACAGGCTTATATGCTAAGAGAAATACGAAATGTTAGTTTTATTCAAATGATGAATTATATCCCTCAGGAAGGTTCCACAAATACCTAGAAATGGTCTTGTAGCTATGAGAATTTGGCAATATTAGAGAATATTTACTGGAATTTGTGATGTAGTTGACAGTCCACTTGTTATATTACACCGTGCTTTAACCTTGCCAAAATATTAAGATTTAGTTTGCCAAACTTCAAAAGATAAAATAGTGTGCCTAAATGACACCACGAAGTTGCACCAAACTCAGTTTATTTCTCACTAGAATCTTTAGCCCAATACCTACTTATAAACAGTTTCTCTTATTAAAAATGCAGAGATTTAAAATATGCCAACTTAATATACCTTTATATCTACGTTTGAAAGCGTCAACTTAAGGTATTTGTATCTTATAGAGGCATACAGAACGTCTTGCTACTACTCACTTTCTCACTACTCAATTTCCCAACTTGACAATTTGAAATTCCAAAACTCACGGGTCAGTTCATAACGCTGAATGTTGCATCCTATTTTAGCCTGTAAGTTCTGGAAGAAATGTTCTAGAAACCGAAATCTCTCGAGTTGAAATAATGAAACCCTGTCGTCGTCGAATCTTCTAGTTTGCCGAAATCGAACGGTCTGGAACAAAGTGAAATGGAGGAGCTACTTCGGTCCATTTGTTTTCCTCGGTGGCAAACAATAAAAACGGTGGAACAGAGTAACTCGCACCATCCTTTTGTGATAGGCTGTAACAACAATTAAATTTAGCATCTTCCAGGCTTGAAATCATCTTGTTTATTACCTTCCGAAGTAGAATATATCATTGTTCTTCCATGGAATATTTTCAATATTAAATTTCTGTCTATCTTTCAGATAATATATTCATTTGAAATTTAATGGTTTATACACTATACCAGTGTAGGCAGTGCACATAGAGATTTGCTTCTGTAATATTTATTTAGAGACTTGAAGTGTGTGTGTGTGTGTGTGTGTGTGTGTGTGTGTGTGTGTATGTGTGTGTGTGTGTGTGTGTATTAATGGGGTATTATCTAGACGAACTTTCATCTAACAAATTTCTTATCGAAAATAAAAGTAACATTTTGTTGCTTCTAAAAACTTAGAAATTTAATGATCTGAGGGAATACTTTTGCTTCACGTGTTAACTTCAACCTTATAAATATGCTGAAGGTGTCAACGGCAACACAGTTTGGTACTTAGACTTTCAGTGCTATCAGTTTATCCCATTCCTCTGATTCTCGGTAGCTAGGTTACCTTAAACGAATTTCGACGGCTTAGCCAATAAGCCTGCCGCAAACAAACATTTCCTCCTGAAAGGAATTAGAAAAACACAAAAAGTGTTTTTGCATAGCTCACAGAAAAACTGACATGTGAAAAGGTGATTATTATATACCTATCCGGTTTCCTATGAACATTTGATACTACCTGTAATGGAAGAAAAAGGAATGATTAATGTTTATTCTCTTATAATATTATATACTATATTTAACGATCATGTTGATGCTTAAACTGTAGCCATTCCATTGTTTAATATTGAAGTAAGATATTTCGTAGTGTAAACAAAACACTGAATTAAAATCTCCTTCATTAAAATGAGTTTAAAATGACTTAAAGTTTTTAAATAAATATACTAAATTGTGTTATAATTCTATGTATTTGTTGCTAGAATTTTGCCCCTTGCTGTTCATTTCAACATACTTCTAGTAAATTGAAATATCTTCTCATATTAATTTATCCGAAGTGTGTCTACGTCATTTGTAAATATGGATTATTAAGAATATATGAGTATACAGTTGTCTGGAAACAAATATCTTATTGTAATCTGAACACTATTTTAGGGTTAGGAATGAAAATAAAAGTTCGAAATGTTTACATAATATTCTTTACGATGCTCAACTGTTCTGAGTTTCTCAGTTGTACCAACGACACTTAAAATATATAAACAAACATGGTGTGATATTAAATTTGTCTTTATAACTTAAGTATATCGTTCTTTGTTGATAAAATTTTATTTAGACATGCAAATATATTCAGATATTTAAAAATAGACTTTCAGTGTGTTTGTATCTTGTATTTCGTTGGTGAGTGAAATGTAAATCTGTAGAGAAAGACTGATGCTCAAATAAGGCGTTTATAATACTGCATTTGCAATATGACTCCCTTGAAATGTCTTCAGAATAAACTGTAGTATATAGTTTAAGCATCGAGTGTTTTTGTTGAGAAAAATATTCACTATTATGAACTTGATCTTAACATTAAAATATATGAAAATCCTAACTTTTGTTTCTCACTTGTTTTGGAGCAGTTTAAAGTCGATATAAACTCAAGAATCCTCTGCCTTTGAGAGACGCCTCTAATAAATGGAACAACAGACGTCTAAATTTGGAGTAGTGCTATTTGAAAATACTCTTTTAATAAACTGAAAGATGTTTAGGAAATGTGCAATGGGATATACCAATGCTGCATGCGCACGGGAGCGCTTTCGAAAGTTACTAATCAAATTTTCTCGGCGACTGTCCTCTCATCAGCCGACTAAAACATTCACATTTCTCCCGCAACATAGAAAGCATATGCTGCACACAGGCAAATATTCATATGGAAAACATACAGTCCAACATAACACATATGTATTACGATTTACTCCACTATGCCTGTTCTGTCTACACAACATGGACATTAGTTTTACTTCTTACTCCATTTCCTTTGTGAATACCTCTTTTTAATTCTCAAAAGCATCACAATTCCAATTCTTTTCTGATTTACTATTCTTCTTATGATCCATCAGGCTCTAGCAAATATGCATTATGAATACTGTCATTTCTGTAACTTCTGTTCTTCTTTTATATTGTTTAATAAAACACTTCATTTCCCTCTTTTTGTTGAAATACTTTTTTATTGTTACTAATAACTGCACAATATTAATACTTTATTTTGTATGTCTGGAGTTTTTCCAAATGCTTCTCAAAAAATTAAGATTACTTACATGTTAATGATTTATCATTTAAAACTATTTTTGTTCATATTAGTATCCTCTCCTGGAATTCTATTACTTTTATTTTAAATGATAGACATTTTAATTTTAAAATCCTCTTAAGTTATACACAGCCAGCACGTTGTAGTGTATTTTATGTATTAGCTTTACCAAAAGTGTATTTTTAATAACATTCGTATTACATTCTGATGCAAGTTTCTAGTGACTTCCTCAGTATACATATAATAAATGCGGGAGGTAACGAAGACCCTTGGTGCACATCTGTTGAAGATATTTTGTATATATTTTTTTTTATTTCTTTTCACCTTAATTTTTGTAGAAATATATTGCCAAGCTTTCCATTATCCTTATTTTCTGTCTTGGGATTTCTCAATGCATTGTTACATAACGTTATTTAGTCCACCACATCAAAGGCTTTTCCATAATCCAGGGAAGTTTTGATAGTATTAAATTTATGTACTTTTCGAATATGATGGTGATGAACTAACTTTATTCGATATTTAGGCTTTCAAATTGTAATTTTCTATATCTTGTTATTGTAGGTTTTTGTAAATACGACCACGAATAAGCTTAGGGAATGACGTTAAAATGAAATTTTCTCTGGATCCAAACTCGATGTGGTTTGCATCAAATTAAAATTTTAAGGTTAATGTGGAGTTCGTGAATGGAAAAGTTACTCGCAATTGCTTAATCCAAAAATATAGAATACACTTTATGTAAAGTTTTCCAAGTTGACTTTTAAATTTTTTGTTGGCAATTTCTGTATTAGCTATATTTATATCAGAATTAGATGCTAATTTTGAATGTGATTTTAAAAAATTATTACCTTATGAACTTTAGGACAATTAGGTTTAATCTGGGAATGAAAGTAGAGCATCTAAGTACCTTAATTTGTATATTTATTTATATAAAGTTCTTGGAGCACCGTATTAAATTTTTGCATTCCGAATCTTGGATATCCTAGCTACAAAACAAAAGAAAGATCCTATATAAAATGTTTTCGTTTTCTGCCAATAATAGATCACTATAAAATGTTTCGACCGTTTCACATTTCGAGAAATATTAAGAAGGAACTATATAATTAAATGGTTTTAAATTAAAATTTTATGTTATACATTAATATTTATTAAAGTTCATAAGCCAGTGAAGCTATTAAACTTTGAACTATATAATAAAAAGTATTCGCATGCAATATAAACAAGGTTTTCCAACGTTGTCACGATAGAAATCCAAACAACAATGTTTGCACATTTGATGAAAGCGTGTAAAGTTTACAAAATACATAAATGCTTAAATAAAAACAAGATGCAAAGCAGAAGTTTCTCTCTCAAACTTTCCAATTTAGTTTTATTGTTTTGTACCACAAACTAGTACCATAACAGCCTAGAGGAAATCTACATAAAATAATTAGATTATTATAAAAATATTCTCTTTTGTAAAGTAATTTAAATTATGTTAGTCTTTGTTCTAATATTTCTGTAATGTTTACCTACATGAAATAACATTAAAAGCAAACACTTACTTTTTTTATTTTGTTTACATTTTTTTTAAGTTTAAGTATTTTGTTATTCGAGATTTAAAATCAGTTTTACTGCCAAGTAACTAATTGTTGAGAACTCTACTTCTAAATCCAATGACACTAACTCCCGAGTTATTATCGTGTAGAAAAGAATTATAAATTGTATTATTAATTTTTATTATTAATAGAAAAATAGTAAAAAGCATAGATAAATGCACATGATTTTTGTATCAATTTTATTTTTTTTCATTAATATATATACTCAATATTTAAACAACAGTATTTATCAAAATGTTTTGTAAATTATCAGTATGTGAATGAAATTTAGACTTAAAAATCATCGATAATTTATTTTCTTCACAAAATATTTATACGGGGCTTTTGGAAGCTTAAGAAATTATTTTTGTTGCATTTTACAGTTTGCGTTCATTAAGATATTTGAAATAAAATTACCAGATCTTTGTGTTTTATGTAGGTACAATATTTTAACAGAATTTATAATAGTGAAGTTTTTAGATGGGGTTTTTAGCTCTGCTCTTGATCATCTGTGGGTATCTATAGGCCTAAAATTGCACATATTCGTATACTGTAGTCAAGTAAAACACAAGTACGTGATGCTGCAGAGATTTTATTTCTTAAGCATGTTATTTCAAAAACGTAAATTATAATATAATGTGAAGAGGTTTTCTTAAGCTATAGTTCATACAGCTGATTTCCTTATTTTATTATTTTTGTTTTTCATCAAATTACTGTTAGTAATTTAAACACCTCTGTTATATTTTTGTTTCTGTTTGATTTTCTTAAAGATTAGGATGTTATAAATATTTTACTTCGTTTAGCAGTGCTTTATAGACAGCGAACTTTTGAAACCACTGTATACGCTTCGCATTTGTTTCCCGGGTATTTTAGCATAGCGCATCGGCACTGCCATTCTGAACCCCGAGGATTCGGTGAAATGGATGTCGGATAGCGCATGGGGCGTCACTCGCTTTTGCGCATCAGAACTGGCGTATAAGGGAAGCGTTTTTATACATTGGCCTAGACAAAAGAGCAGCGTTGTGTCTGCCGATTTATTTCTCCGTGTTCTTGTCTTTAGTATTATCACATTATTGCATGTGTTTTATAGGAATATATATCTGAAAATTGTACATTTCTTCATTTTTTATACTTATAAACTTTGTTTACACGCTACAGAATTGTTTGATATAAACATTTTAAGGCCATAAATAGCTTTATTATCGTTATTTTACAACTATTTAAAGCTTCATTTGAATTTTACATCCATTTTTCACTTTAAGAAATATATTCATATATTAATCAAGAAGCTTTCTGTACAAATTAAAACGTTAACATTTCTGTAAGTGACTCTGGAGTAAAGGAAAATGATTTAAGTACTGGAATTTTAGTTATTGTTTCCTTAATTATAGAATTCAGTCCTTAAATTAAATATAAATTGGGACTCAAGGTCTAATTCTTTAGTGATAAAGTGAACGAAAAACTTAATGTATATACCTATAAATTAAAGTGCAGACTTGTTATATTTTAAGAATTTTGTAACAGTTTCCTTCTTAGAAAGTTTTTCTCTACTCTGAGAAATTAATTTTAAAAATCTGGGGCATTCCATTGGTATGAAATCCTGTCACTGCAGTGTCTACATTTGCTGCGGATCATTGCTGCCAAAGTTTCAAACCAACACTTCCAATAATATTGTAGTAACATACTATTATGAAATAATATTTAATTTAAATAATATTTAAAGAAGCTGGTAGTTGAATTTCTGTATTCCATTTACGAGATCTTATTTTTCTTCTCTGTTTGTACAGTGAAAATATTTTCGTATGTGTATGATATAATACATTCTCGGCTTCTAGAATTACATATATCCTACAATATTGAACATATGAGTAATCAAATTTCAGGTAGACATATTTTATTATAAAAATTGTTGCATGTTATTAAACTTAGAATTACAGTAGAATTAAATTTGTTGAATGTTGCTGTATTTGTGTTCTAAACCTTATTTATTTAACTTCGTTGGTGTTAAAAAATTGCATTATCTTTGCCTTAACTTTGAAAAATAATGAATGTGATGAGAGGAACAAGAAATAAAACATTAAAAATTTGGAACGTAGAATTATTTCACTCTTTTCCAATAACATGGTAATAATAAAAAAATTTAAATTACTATAAATAACATTTTCTGTCAAAAAACAGTACTCTCTGCTCCTAATGATCAATCATATGTTAAAAGATAACGAAAGCATTTGTCAACTCTATGTTATGAATAAACGATAATTTATATATTTCTACATGATAAAAAATTATGTTCTTTGATAAAAGAAGAACTTGTATGTATGTCAGACAAACTTGAAACGGACCTAGAGTCAGTGTGCTTAAAACTTCAGGGTACCGAGTGGTGTCTTGAAGCAAAGCTCTGACAGGAGAAATCGAGTGAATCCTAAAAAATGAAGAAAAAGGTAATTTCCCTTTAAAAACAGACGCCATGTGTATTCTCTCGACAAATCAATTTAAAAATACTTCCCGCGGTTAAAACATGAAACTATTATTATTAACAAAAATTGGACAAATTCAGAACATATTTTACTAAAATATAGTGCTAGAAGCACTTAATATATATCTGTTTCTATAGTCAAATGATTTTTACTTAAAAAGAACTCTTTTGCTAATAATATTTTAACTAAAGATGAACTTGACTGAAACATGGCAATAATATATTAGTTCAGTTTTAATGACAATTACTACAGTACAAAAATTGGAGTAAAATAATACATTGTTCAAAAATTCACTGTAATAATTTGAGTTTGTATCAATTACCTCACGCCGCTGCCATGAAGCGATAGTGTTTTGTTGGTGCTGCCGCTTTTACTGTCCGTTAATTTTAAAAACGTCTCTGCAAAGGTTGGAAAATATAATTTTTAGTAACATAAATTATTAGATAATAAATTAATGTGGTGCTAAGTGCTCTGAACGTTTCTTTACTCCTCTATTTCTTTAAATACTCCAAACAAGTTCTAAATATACCTGCCCAAGCATCAGAAGTAAAACACCAATAGTTTCACGACTTGTTATGAATAATAATTTACGTTGTAAATAAATACATTGCTTTTAAATATTAAAATTAAAATCCATATTGTGACTTTGTGGGTTCGTGAAAATCAAAAGTCGAGGTTTCAAATACAAAAACTGCACTTTATTTTCCTAGCAAATACATTCGTCTCATCAGAATTTGCTAGCTGACCTAAAACTGTTTATTTTACCAACTCTACATTCAACTGTCCGTCGCTACCGGTCTTCATTTTTCATCGGCTTCGCGATTCTACCGCCAGGGTGACAATATGTTGGGAGATAAGCAAGGATCCTAGATATTAAACTATAATATATTAATAATTTAAGAATGTTTTACGTTTATATAGCTTTTTAGTATTTTTACATTCAGTATAAGTATTTTAACCACTGAGAAATTATTTATTATATCTCTCGAGGTTTGAACATTTATAGAGTATATTACATCTTAAAAATTATATGAGCTTTACTATAATTCTTAAGAAAACACATGTATTATATTTCTAAAAGGGTTAATTTAGTGCTTATTTTTTAATTTACGTCCTCCAACGTTAACTCACATCGGACGATGAATGAAATGAAGCTCAAATGAGACCAGGAGCTTAGACTTACCAGACAATTCACCTTTAATGTAAGTGAAATCTCCTTTAAAAGACCTTATCTAGATAACTCACCCTCACCGAGATTCGAACTCGAGGTCTATTGAGCGTGAAGCAGACACATCTAGTGCTGGGTTCTTAAACTTAGTCCGGTATGCAGTTGAGTTTCTTTACTCCATGAATTTTCAATTAAATTAGTTATATATTGTAGATTTTGTAGAATTTCTGCCTTGTCAGAAATACTTTAATTATTAGAAAATAACGTATTGTGTAAAATGTGAAAGCCTTTTTTGCTGTTATTCCTTGACTTAGCATGCCCTATTACATATGGTAACTTTACATTGATTTTACATATTTTCTACAATTTTATATATAATTTCTCTGTAGTGGTCTTTGTGTATTATTTATTTTTATATGCTCATGTGTTATGTCAGTTATATAATACAATATTTACATATATACAAAATTACTCTTACAGTTTATATAAGTCTATTTTTTGTTTTTGTAATTTTACGTCCTCCAACATTTAATCATATCGGACTATCAATGAATTGGGTGAAATGATGCTCAAATGTGTCCAGGGTCCATAGAGCTTAGAGTTACTCGACATTCGTATTTCAGGATAAGGGAAGCCACCGGAAAAAAAATAATTCAGGTAACTCACCCTGACCGAGATTCAATATTTACGTATATACAAAATGTCTCTTACAGTTGATCGAAGTCTATGAAAGATATAAACCAATTGTAGTATTCTTCTCTATCCATGATCATATATTATTTTACAAATTATTTGTAATATTTTCTAACATTATATCTATTGCTAATATCTAAATGTACAGCCTCAAGAATTCAACAGAAGTTCTAATCCAAATACACATTTTAATTCGAGACAAACATCAACATTTTCAAAAAAACCATTAATGAAGTTAATTTGCTATTTATTTAATTATAAAACTGTTGGTGTAATATAAGAAAAATAGGTATACAGTAATTTAATATTGAAGTTTGGGAAGCTTAAAGTGAACAGTAAATAGATATACTTTTCAGATAATTTTACACCTATTTTTACGAGGTTTTTGCTTTTTATTTACAAATTCTTCAAGAATGAAGAAATGTTTACGTACTATTTTCAGTGAATTCAAACATAACCTCTATATCTTATTTTATCTCAAACTTTCAAAGCTTTTTCTAAACTTATCACTCTTTGTAACGAATTTTGGGGTATATCTTAGGTAAAAATAATTAATTGGTATTGTAAACATTTTAGGCAGCTAGCTCGAGAAAGCAGATTCGGTGATTTTCCTGGTTTGATATCGTGACGTGCATATGGTTGATAAGCCATAACGTTCTTCAGCCAGAGGATGATGTTGAGTTATGGAAGAGGGGACCACGGTGAAGGTGCGAGGGTAGACTTAACGGTCGACTAAGAGAGCATGACGCCGCAGAAGTCGTGGTGCCAGGCAGATAATAATTAAGGAAAAGTTGCAACAGGGACGGCGTCCATTTAACTGGGGACTCATTTTCATGAACTGTTTCCTCTGCGCCGTTCGTTCATTCGTTCGGCTATCTGCCTCAACACGACAAGGTGAGCTCTAAAATAACAAATGAAATTAAAACATCGCAATTTCCTGCAATGGCGACCCACAGTCTTTGCTATAGTGACGTTTCTCTATGATAATTCCTCAATATGGCTTGATAAATTACTGGAAGGCCTGAATGGTGGTGAAGTATATTTATATAATACATATTTCAACAATTATGGTGCTTTCATCCACTTTCATTTGATGCTCTTACAGTAGAGAGTTAAACTTTCTCCATTCAATACTGTAGCCTAACCTAACTATGTATTTTGTAAGGAGTATGCATGAACATTATTAAATCTCGCAATATTGTGTGCCTACTTCATTACTGCAGACAAAGTATAATCATGTTTGATGCTAAAAATACCTTTAGTTCTTTTTTGTTTTAATTTACGATTTATTCCAAGATATTTATTTCTTAAAATCAACCTGGTACACATAGATTACCAATGACCTTAGTAGTGAATCCACCATGTTAAACAGCTGTTGGTGATGATTGGTGGGGAAAAAACGAAGTAAAAATTTAGACTTTTAGTAAACGATTCTTACAAACAACTGGGGCACCAAAGTTTTGCTTAACTACAAGTTTAATAATAATTTAACTTTGTTTTAAACAAAATTGAGCTCACTGTTTGACTTCTATCCTTATTTGTTTTCACGTAACTGCCATTTCTGTTGTTCACTATGGTCGAAGAAATAACTTTTAATTCATTGACATTCATCTCGTGCCTTCAAACACTTCTTCCTTCCTCAAACGATGCACCTACTGCATTGTATCTCAGTATTCCTTGGTTACGCCGTATATATCTGCAGTTACTACCAGAGCTTTGACTTGGTTAGGTATCTAATCGGTAGACAAGATTGTTAGAAGAATTTGGTTTGAGCTATAGGATCCAAATGAAGGGTAACTATTTCGAAGGGCTTGGTATTAGTTTATATTTTAAAATGCTTATGCTTTCCAAATTGGAAATGATTATTCATTTCCTTCTAGTGGTCTAGTGCTCCTACAAATAGGATTTTTGTTGAGTTATTGTATTAGAAAAGAAAGATTAATTCTACAGATAGGGTGTGAATCCATTAACCTGAACTTACCTGTAAAAATACTTAATTGTTTAGTTGAAGTTAATCTATACTTAAATGGAAATCCTCCTAAATATACTTTTATATTTTAAGTATATTTGATTTCTACTTTATTTTGAAGTACGCCAGTCTACGCATACAGTTGAAAACTTACTTGTCTTAACAAGATTAGAAGAAATTATATAAATAGAACTCGTCAAATCGTGTTATATGGGGGAGAAGCAGAGTGGGATTTGAACTCCAGACCTCTCTAGTCAGACCCTTAACGACCTGTTATTAAGAAGTTCTCCAATGTTTGTAGCTTCCAGAGCGAATACGTCACTTTACGTGAATCACATTTACCACCTGTTCTTTCCACTATCTCGTTTATTAACCCCAATTCCTTTTCTTCGCACCTTTGCCGGTATTTAAAAAACCCGATAATGTGAAGTCAATCGCTTTGTGTACGTCGGTAATGCAGTGTGCTGTTTCTCGCCCCTCCCCTCCCTCCACGATTCCTGCGCGGGCGTATTGACATGTTAACGGCGTGCGCTCTGTCATCCATCCGTCGTCCGTGGCCCAGTTTTTACCGCGCGATTCACGTGTTACTATAAACACGTGGTCTGCATGTTTGTTTTCCGAAACATTCTCGCTTGAAAGGAAAACAAAGCGAGT
This sequence comes from Mantis religiosa, assembly GCA_030765055.1. Classification (NCBI taxonomy): domain Eukaryota; kingdom Metazoa; phylum Arthropoda; class Insecta; order Mantodea; family Mantidae; genus Mantis; species Mantis religiosa. Next base: position 31,665,392 of record CM060954.1, read on the forward strand.
TTTGCCGATGAAACTCGATTCTTTCTCTCGCTTACTTTCATTCATCATACTTCCCACAATACATCGAAATTCTAAGGTTTTTCTTTGTGTTGGGGTTTGGATTGATCAACTCCGTTCTTTGCAGTAACACAACTGTGGAATTTTAATTAGTTATAATTGTTTAAAATCGCTGTTTTCGAAACATATTCATTTAGTAGATAGAAATGGCATATTTGTTAGTGTTAAATTATTATGGTTATTACACAAATCCGTATGCATATATTTAAGGGTACATATTAGTCTAATTTCTGAATTTATGGACGCATGTTTTTTAGATTTATAGCACAAAAAATGGTATCCCAGTGGTTTACGCTAGTCTAGGATTGCCTATACAGCCTGCAGAGCATGAGAGGGTATCTTGGGCGACTGGCTGGAGAAATTGCTAGTATAATCTTTTAAATCTGCTACAAGTTATTCTGAGTTGATAAATTATCTGCACCATTAGCGATGTATTGAAAGAAACAGAGAAATGAATGGTGAACAAAATATTCACTATTTTCACGAAAGATGTGCTTATGTCCCAAACGAACATGATAAAAGGGCTCTTGAGAGACCTGGCAGATTTCAGAAAACCTACTGAGTTCCGTTAGGAGTAGATGAATATGGACATTTTCTTCGAATAGCATATATATATACACACGAATGTCGGTAGTTTTCTTTCTTTAATTTACGTCCTCCAACGCTAACTCATATTGGAACCATAAATGAAATAGGTGAAATGATGCTCGAATGAGTCCACGGTTCATAGAGCTTAGAGTTACCAGAAATTCATTTTTCAGCTTAAGAAAATTACATGCGGCACCACAAGCGGTGTTTAGGCCGCGCCGTGGCTCAGTGGTTAGACCGCTTGGCTCTCACCAAGGCGGCCCGGGTTCGATCCCAGGCGACCGCAAAGTGAGATTTGTGCTGTACAACACGGCGCTGGGGCGGGTTTTCTCCGGGACCTCCGGTTAAACACTACACATGACATGACCACAAGCGGTGACATTAATGATAGAGGAGAGGAAGACGGAGCACGGTTGAATGAGGTGGCGGAGGAAATAGGAGATCTGGGAGAAAATCCGCCCCAACGCCGTGTTGTCCATCAAAAATCTCACTTTGCGGCCGCCTTGGTGAGAGTCGAGAGGTCTATCCCCTAAGTCACGGCGCGGCCGTTCAGAATAGGGGAAAAACCTTGTCCAAATAACTCACCAAGATTCGAACTCGAGATCCCTTGACATGCTACCACCACGCTAAACAGGGTCCATATTAGCAGTCTAGGGGTGACATATACCTAAGCCTCTAGTTTAGAGTTCGCTGGTTCAAACCTGGCGGAGGTGGATGGACTCTTTTCGGGTATAAAAGTATTCAGCATGGCTTGCTTCAGAAGGGCAGTAAAGCCGGTGGTTCCATGTCATAGACTTACGGCACGTAAAGGAAACTTAAGGAGCCCTTTGTGCAAAATTAAGGATGTGTGTGTGTGTGTGTGTAGTGTTTAACGCCCGCTTTTACTACATACGGCACCGCAGGCGATGACACTGATGATACATGAGATGAAGATGGAGCACCGGTGGAATGAGATGGCGGGGGAAACCGTAAATCCCGGAGAAAACCCGCCCCAGCGCCATGTTGTCCTCCACAAATCTCACTTTGCGGTCGCCTGGGATCGAACCCGGGCCGTCTTGGTGAGAACCAAGCTGTCTAACCACTGAGCCACGGTGCGGCCGCAAAATTAAGGATCTAACACTCCAGTATAGAATGTACTGTTCTGAGAATCATAGTAGTTCAGCAGCGCACATAAATAAAAGCAAATAAACAAAATATAACTTTACTCTTTAAAAAAGTTAAGGAGTCAAATCATAAAACGGATTTAATTCAAATATACCAAAACAGTTCATCATATTTTTAATAAAATTCATTCTAAAAGTTGCAAGTGTTGTAAACTTATATCCTTATTTATTTACTATGATAAATTATTGCGTGTATTTTTATTAATAGTATATATAATTTAAATAACCTGAGAACCACAAACTAAAGAGCATGCATAAAAATAAATAAAAGAATTAGGTACATCAGTGGAGAAAGTTCTACTTTATTCTTTAAAAATATTTAAAGAGTAAAATCGTAAAATTGTAATTCATTATATTTTTAATAACTTATGAGTAATGTAAACTGACATACGTGTTTATTGTTTATTTTATGGTGTTATTAGAAGTAAATTTATTACGTGTATTTTTCATAAATTATAAGTAGAACTTATGAAACTAAACGTAGTGTGTAATGGAATGGAATAAATAAAGTATCTAAGAATCAGTTAACGGTAGAGAGCATCATGTCCAGAAGGGATAGACAGAAAGTACAAGAAGCTGTGTTCGTTGGTACAGATTAGCACCATAGGCTTCGTATGGCTATTAATTTTATTTTCAAATTACTTCACTTCAAAGGGCTAAGACCGGCTCGGGGGAGGATCTCCCCTTGCTTCACACTACTTGGTGACAGAAAGAGGAGAGAAACGTTGAAGTAAATGACAACATTTTTCAACAGGCCTCTGTAACGATGACGGTTTTTCTTTTTCTCCCCCTGGTATTTCCCAAGAAGCGCGTGACCCCGTACGTACGTACCTACCCCGTCAGACCTGTTCCCTGAAGACAGTGCCTTGGGAACCAAGAGCACCCTTCGACAATAAATGAGACGTGCAACTGACGTTTTTGGGAAGCTGTTACACTGCTGAACACGATCATCAATTTTTGCAAACCCTCCTGTGAAGCTTATGCCACAAAAAAGTCAACATTCATATTAATCTTGGGTACACAACTACCTAGAGACATTTTAAGCATTGGAGCAGTTTATCGTGCTTATTTCCTATTCTGAAAATAGCCCTGCAGCAGATATAAAAATAAAATTTAAGTAATTTTCTAAAAATATTGTTAGTGCCGCCAGTGTGCCGCATTTTCGTCCCACAGGAGTTCTTTTACATGCCAGTAAATATATCATCATAAGTGGGTTCCCTTAAACACACTGAAAACTAACGGTCTTAACCGGGTTTGAACCGACAACCTTCGGATAAGCTGGTCATTGCCTATGCAACTGATGAATGTTATCATTGGAAAAAATATGCCCACCTCTGTGGTGTAGCTGCTAGCGTATCTGCCTCACGTTCAAGAGGTCCCGACTTCGAATCCCAGCAAGGGTGAGCTATCTGAAAAAATTTCTTCAATATTTTTCTTTAGGTTTTCCCTTATTCTGAAAGATGAATGTCTGGTATCTCAAAGCTCTATGGACCCTGGGCTCATTTGAACATCATTTCATTCTACGTCCAATATGACTTAACGTTGGAGGTTTTCCTTATCCTGAAAGATGAATCTCTGATATCTCAAAGCTCTATGGACCCTGGACTCATTTGAGCATCATTTCATTCTACGTCCAATATGACTTAACGTTGGAGGTTTCCCTTATCCTGAAAGATGAATGTCTGGTATCTCAAAGCTCTATGGACCCTGGGCTCATTTGAACATCATTTCATTCTACGTCCGATATGACTTAACGTTGGAGGTTTCCCTTATCCTGAAAGATGAATCTCTGGTATCTCAAAGCTCTATGGACCCTGGACTCATTTGAGCATCATTTCATTCTATGTCCGATATGACATAACGTTGAAGGTTTCCCTTATCCTGAAAATCTGAATGTCTAACTCTAAGCTACATGGACCCTGTGTTTATTTGAACATCATTTCATTCAACGTCCCTAATGAAAAAGTTAGAGATTTTCTCCTTATCCTAAAAGAAGAATATCTGGCATCTCAAAGCTCTGTGGGCCCTGAGCTAATTTGAACATTATTTCATTCAACGTCCGGCATGACGTTGGAGGTTTTCCCTTATACGTAAAAAAGGTCTGATATCTTAAAGCTCCGTGGACCCTGGGCTTATTTGAACATTATTTCATTCAACGTCTGATATGACAACGTTGGAGGTTTTCCCCTTATCCTGAAAGCTGAATGTCTGGTAACTCTATGCTATATGTACCCTGGGCTCATGTAAACATCATTTGATTCATCGTCCGATATACTTAACGTTAGAGCTTTTCTCTTATCCTAAAATATGAATGTCTGGTATCACAAAGCTCTATGTACCTTGGACTCATTTGAACATCATTTCATTCATCGTCCGATATACTTAACGTTGGAGCTTTTCCCTTATCCTAAAAGATGAATGTCTGGTATCTCAAAGCTCTATGGACCCTGTGCTCATTTGAACTTCATTTCATTCATCGTCCCATGTGACTTAACATTGGAGCTTTTCGCTTATTCTAAAAGATGAATCTCTGGTATCTCAAAGCTCTATGGCCCCTGTGCTCATTTGAACTTCATTTCATTAATCGTCCCACGTGACTTAACATTGGAGGTTTTCCCTTAACCTGAAAGATGAATGTGTAGCAACTCAAGCTCTGTGGACCCTTGGTTCATTTGAGCATAATTTCATTCATCGTCCGATATGACAATGCTGTAGGTTTTCCCCTTATCCTGAATGTCTGGTAACTCTAAGCTATATGTATCCAGGAATTATTTATCCTTTCATTCATTGTCCGACATGACAACATTGGAGGTTTTACCTTATCCTGAAATACTGAATGTCTGTTAACTCTAAACTCTATGTACCCTGGACTCGTTTCAGTACCATTTTATTCATGGTCCGTTATGACTTAAAATTTGAGAACGTAAGTAAAGAAAAATGAACACTAATTTAGATTTTAATATGGCTTTTTTTCATTTTTCATTCTGTAATGCATATAGTTATTCGTAAAAACAATCTCAACAACAAATAACAAAGGAAAATCGAGTAAAAATAGCCAAACATAAAAGCATATGGAAAGCAAACAATGATCAACATATTTACATTAAATGGGCATAAAACTAAGTTTTTCATTATAGGCAAGAATTCGATGTCACCAAAAATAGCGTTTTGAGTGAATCTGAATCAAATTTAAAGCAATTTTCGAAGAGCATTTGCTATTATGACTGTATAACTCAAAATTAAAAAGTAGGTCCAAGATCTTGTTCGAAAGATATTTAAAGAAATCTCTGCATCAGAAACTGCTCTTAATTATTTCTTGTTCTATCAAATGCTTAGTGGTAGAAGTAATGCATTACACTGAAAATTTCGAGGCTGGGTTTTGAGGTCCTCAACAGCATAACAAGCATGCAATTTATGTAAATACATTTTTCATGGAGTTAACCATTTCTGAAATATTCTTTGTTATTGATTTGAGTTTTCTTAGATGGGAAGTAATCCTTTTTTTCGTGCAACTAGTAAGATACTTTCCTGCTACATCTTTTAATAACCTATAGATTTTATTGGCATATTTTTAAGAATTTTGTTAACATTTAGTATTTTCAAACGAAGTAAAACAAAGGAAGGATATTACGTGTTCCTAGGTAGAAACTTGGCAGGTTATTTCTGCAAGAGTTATAGCTCTAGTATTGTACAAGATTTTCTTTTCTTTTTAGAAAATGTTAACTAATCTGACAGCACTTGAAAATGGAGTATAGCATGGGGTAAGAAGAAAGGAAAACAGATAAAGGGAGTACATACGACTGGAGCATTGTCAGGAAAGAACTTCATTCTTTTATTGCTCGGTCCATCCTAAGCCACGGATAAATACAAGCTTTGTTAAAGACTGTCGTGAAAACAATGCACGCTGCTTCACTATTGGTTTGGATATTGCAGGCAAAATGCGGATTTCTCAGAAGTTTTGCCAGCATATGTACGAGGGAGGTTTAGAATTTACACTGAGGGGTGGATTACATTTGCCTTAATACTTGCTTTTCTTTTATTCCTTTCTTTTACAAAGATCTCTCAAGCGTGTGCGCTAGAAACTGTAGGATTAAATGTCAAAAAAAAGCTTCGTTTTAATCCCAAAGCTGTTATATAAAAACATTTATAGTCCTAGAACACATGCTGTTTAGAATTTACAGTGTTTGGCTTTAGCTTGAGCTGTGCTAGCATTATTCTGTAATGACATACAAGTAATACGTAAACAATAAACAAAACACAATCTCTTGTTAATTTAAGTTACTTCTAAATACTTAAATTTAATATAAGTACCTTTAACTGATAAGATGTCAATTGTTGAAAAATCCTGGTTTATTCTGAAGTCCAACAAGGTTAAAATTGCCCAACTGGAGTATCTAAAACAAAGAAATAACGGAAAACAAACTTATTTATCAAGTCAGCTGATTATCGTGTGGTTAAAATAAAAATTATTATGATTATTATAAGTTATGAATAAAGGATTGCGTTTTAATGTTTTGCCCTTAATTTTAAATATTCACACCAAACTTTTCAATGGTTTTATACGCTGTAATCCGAATTATTCTCTATATTTTTGGGTTGTAACTGCAATACAACCCCTGAAACAATCAAATTATTCACCCATTTTTTATTTTTTTTTATTTTACGTCCTCGTATCGGACGTTAAATGATGCTCAAATGAGCCCAAGATTCATTTATCTTAGACTTTTCTGATATTAATATTTCAGTATAAAGAAAACCCCCAGAAAATCCGTATTTAAGTAACTCACTCTGGCGGAGATTCGAACACGGGACGTCTTGAACGTGAGGCAGATAGGCTACCATTTATGTTACCGAGGCCAGCACGTATTTGGTGATCTAGAAATTAAGCTAAAATTTCTCTCTGTCAAGTTCATTCAAACTTTATAGTAATTTAATTCAGTTGACCTCATTCATTTTGTTTTCATCAGCTCATGTAGGATAACAGAACAATTAGAAAACTTTGAAGTAATTTAACAATATACAATATTTTTAAACTATTGTTCCTTATCTCACCCATTTTGCCTAAATTAAAATGTAATAGGTAAGTTTTTAAATGTAATGGCGTTTTTCTCGTTACTTTTAGAAAGAATATGCTTCAAATATTATTCGTGCACAAGATAATTATTTCATTTTCATATTTATTACTTAAGAAACTGTGTAAATTTTTCAAAAAACTAATTTTTTATTTTGTTTTAAACAAAGGAAAGTTTAATTCTAATTTATGAACATGCATGACATATTTTGATACATTTTATTTATATTTAAGCAGTATGGAACATTTTGAAAGTGCCTAAATGTAATAACCTTTAGTATTTAGCAGATATTTTAAAGTGCCTAGTGTGTAGTATTTTTTGTTACGTCATCATTCATAGGATTCGTCTATAAGTTGTACTTTTTTGTCAAGCCTTACGTTTATGACCAGATTATTTGCTCTTAAATGTCCATGCAAGAAAAAACAGACAGGATACCATCATGGGTTATTTAAAAGGTCCATTCACATTCAAGGATGGAATGCATATCCCTTTATAAATTCTGAGACGACACACGCCAAGGATGGCGAGAGTAACGGCATATATCAATGCATCACTTGGGGCTTCTTGGCCCGTGTTGGGTATCAAAGCGTCCCATAGCTTATCCTCTGCTATTCATCGACGGGACAACGGGCTCTATTCAGTTAGAGGTTACCGACACTTATCCTATTCAGAGACACCTGTGAACGGCCCGGCCCGTCTGGGAAACCTGTTGTTTAGCCGTGGTACAAGCACGTGTTGGTCGTCTGTCCCGTTTGGGTAAGAGCTCTAATTTGGGGATGTGGTTGACGAGACATACACCCTTGGGATGTCTATTTCTGTGGTGCCCTCTTCCGTTTATTGCCCCGATTGGGAAACTGGTTCTTGGTAAAGAAGTCCCATTTGCAGATGTGATCAAGATGAATACTTTTAGCCTACCCCGTTTGAGAAACCTGATTTAGCTCTTCCTGTTCTAAGTCGAGGGGTCCCATTTGGAGATAGGTATGTTTAAGAAGTCACGCGTTTGTGGTTGTTAAGCTATTTAAAGGCCTATTTCTCTGTCACCCTTTTCACTAGTGCTGTCCCGATAGGGAAACTAGTTCTTTTTTATGTAAGGGGGTTGTTTTCAGTAGGACTGTCCCGTTTGGGAAACCCGACCTGTTTGCTTGACGGAGGGGTCCCATTTGAAGACACGCGCATCCATTTGTCTTGTTTGTTGACTAGAAGGATCCCATATGGGGATGTACACAAGAAGGCACGAGACACACCTCACTAAGCTTGTCCCGTTTGGGGAACCTAACCTTTTTGTTGAGTTGAAGGTACCATTTGAAGACACGCGCATCCATTTGTCTTGTTTGTTGACTAGAAGGATCCCATATGGGGATGTACACAAGAAGACACGTGAACCACCTCACTAACCTTGTCCCGTTTGGGGAACCTAACCTTTTTGTTGAGTTGAAGGTACCATATGAAGACACGCGCATCCATTTGTCCTGTTTGTTGACTAGAAGGATCCCATATGGGGATGTACTCAAGAAGACACGTGACATACCTCACTAAGCTTGTCCCGTTTGGGGAACCTAACCTTCTTGTTGAGTTGAAGGGTCCATTTGGAGACACGCTTAAGAAGTGATTACGTAGCTGTTTAACAACTACATAACCCGACCTTTTTACTAATAGAGAGGACAAGTTGTTTGGAGAAACCCTAATATTTGTTGGGCAAACGATCCAACGTCACTCCTCAATAGGGCTGTCCCATTTGGGAACTTTTTGCTCTTGTGTCCCATTCAAAGGTATGCTTAGAAACACACGTGCCTCTATTATATGCCTTTTAACAGGTCTTATGAGCTGCTTAGTAACACACTTCACATTTGGGAAACCTTTTTTGTAAGTCAATTGGCAGGATGGTCCTGTTGAGGGATGTGTTTAAAAAGAAGCACGTGCCTTTAAATTGTATAGCTTAGCAAGTTTCTTATATCTTATTTCTTTTATATCTTTGGGCAAAGGATGCTATGGGGGGCAATGTTAAAAAATATATTTTTAAGGCAGTCTTATACACTATTCTTTCTAAATTTTTCGATTAGTTTATTGCAGTCTAAATATCTATATTTGAAATATACCTATCGCTATTTTGTATTGAGGAGTGTCTACTAGTGGTAACTACTATAGAACGTGGAATAAACTTAAACCCATTTTCTCATCAATTAAAATTGCTCATATGTTCCACGGATTACATTTTCTTAGGCTGTTCCCCTGGTCTGGGTGATTCAATTGCGCTTGTTTACTGATTCCAAGCTCGTGGGTTCAAATCCGGGGCAGACCGCTGGTTTTAAGTGTGATTATAAAAGGTCAGAGGCGAGTGAAATTTCGACGCCAATAACTGAAGCAGTTTTTTAAACTGTGAAGAACCAAAAACTTACTTCGACGTCAGACGTTTCGATGTCAGAGGTGCAAATGTAAATAATTCCACTCTGTTGTCTGGGGTGATTTCCTTCTTACTGATTTTCCAACTTTCACACACAGCTTGATAACTATTATTGTTGAATTAGCATACTTCTAATATGCTTATCCCGTTCTTTAATAGTTTTGGGCAGAACCGCAAAATTGGTTGTTATGAACTGAAAATTTTCAGATAGTTCATGCGATATCAGAGACTTTATAGTTGCAATAGTAGATGAATTTGCATCTCATAGAGCGCTAATAAAATTTGCAATCTCATTGTAAGGCACTGCATGACATGTGACAGCCTCTGCTAAGTACTCATTCTTGTAATTATTAGCAGAAGAATAACTGGTGTCATATTACGAAAAATTGAAAGCCTCACAGGGGCTTTAACGTTTGCAAGGCAATGCTTCACTAGTTCGCAGAGTACTACGTTACGTAGTTTTCGACGTTTGCTTATAGTGGCAGTTGTAGGTACTTTTGATTGCCATGCTGTACATTTACGTCAGCTAAACTTACGGATCTTTACGGATACTTAAGTAAACATAAAAAGACCATAATTATGTCTATAAGCATGTGGAAATTATTTTACGAACCTGATTAATCCATAGGATTATAAATTTGAATGCCTGTAGTACTCTACATCCTACTTGCCACTTCACTACACTATTGCATGTTCAGGGACAAAGACTTTTTCCCGAGTCAATTTTACTTCATGAAATACTCTACTCCTGTACAAAATATTCTTAGAAACATTAATTCCTCTGCCACTTTCTGTTAATCGAGATAAACATTACTTTATGGCCTATTTTCTTCTAAGTGCAAGGAATTATAAGATCGCCATAGATTTAAACGTTAGTCAGATGTTTCAAGAGCTGGTTTCTATGTGTAAGTCTTCAAGTTTGCTTGTCACATAGCCAAGACAAAATGTCACTTAAACGTTAGTCAGATGTTTCAAGAGCTGGTTTCTATGTGTAAGTCTTCAAGTTTGCTTGTCACATAGCCAAGACAAAATGTCACTTAAACGTTAGTCAGATGTTTCAAGAGCTGGTTTCTATGTGTAAGTCTTCAAGTTTGCTTGTCACATAGCCAAGACAAAATGTCACTTAAACGTTAGTCAGATGTTTCAAGAGCTGGTTTCTATGTGTAAGTCTTCAAGTTTGCTTGTCACATAGCCAAGACAAAATGTCACTTAAACGTTAGTCAGATGTTTCAAGAGCTGGTTTCTATGTGTAAGTCTTCAAGTTTGCTTGTCACATAGCCAAGACAAAATGTCACTTAAACGTTAGTCAGATGTTTCAAGAGCTGGTTTCTATGTGTAATTCTTCAAGTTTGCTTGTCACATAGCCAAGACAAAATGTCACTTAAACGTTAGTCAGATGTTTCAAGAGCTGGTTTCTATGTGTAAGTCTTCAAGTTTGCTTGTCACATAGCCAAGACAAAATGTCACTTAAACGTTAGTCAGATGTTTCAAGAGCTGGTTTCTATGTGTAATTCTTCAAGTTTGCTTGTCACATAGCCAAGACAAAATGTCACTTAAACGTTAGTCAGATGTTTCAAGAGCTGGTTTCTATGTGTAAGTCTTCAAGTTTGCTTGTCACATAGCCAAGACAAAATGTCACTTAAACGTTAGTCAGATGTTTCAAGAGCTGGTTTCTATGTGTAATTCTTCAAGTTTGCTTGTCACATAGCCAAGACAAAATGTCACTTAAACGTTAGTCAGATGTTTCAAGAGCTGGTTTCTATGTGTAAGTCTTCAAGTTTCCTTGTCACATAGCCAAGACAAAATGTCACTCCGTTACTCAACCAAACCCCCCCCCCCCCTCAAAATGAAATGCGTGTTTTAACGACCTCTAGTTACATGCTTTGTGTGGTAAAATTTTCCTTATATCTTACAGTTACCTAGAATGTGGAGGACCTCTGAGGATATTCCTCCAAAAATCATAACATACATTTCATCTGACATCAAAATATGTTAAAGAAAATTGTATATTAATAAAAATTGTAAGCTATTTTTAACAAGATATTTTTGAAAAGCTTCGTCTGGGTTGTGGGGAATTTCTAAAAATTTACGTATTACAAGATTGGAGAAATCTAAACTTAAATATTAGGGTATTTAGCTAATTTTTTATTTACGTTCTTCATAGACACAGAAAATTTGCTAAAATGCTTTCTTGTAATGAAATTTGAATAGACTTCACTACTTCCCTTTATATTCCACCCGTCCGTGGCTGCTGGCAGGCTGTAGCCAGCCTGAAAAATGTTATTTGCCCATCCTCAATAGGGTTTAACTGCAGGTAGGAATTTGATGGGGGTTTTATATGCTCACTTCCCTAACGGTATTTCAAGCTTCGGTGCTGCTCCAAGTTGAGGCTATAATATTTTCTACACTATTCAGCAGAGAAGTATATCTCAAGGTTTATGTGCGAATGTATTATACAAAGAAAGGATGACACCGGTTCTGACTTAGAAGGTCTTAGTAAACAGTGTATACTTTAATGGAAAATTTGCAGACCAGTGTTAACTATTAAAGTATTCCTCTACCAGGCGATAAAACGTGGTTCTGCCACTGAGGCAAGAATGACGCCTAATATGCCTACCAGCTACGTCTTATCTCTTCAACAATCAGACTAGAAGTGTCTTAGATTATGCCCAAATCCTAGCTTCTAATCTAATGTTGCCACATCTACTTCTCTGAAATTTGCTGCTTTATAACTGCTTTTGTAACTGTCCATAAATTTCTAAGAAATCCTACCTCACAATCCAAGAATTTCAAGTTACCTTGCCATACCTAACTTAACAACCTTGGATACTTTCACTGACGTAACCATCCGAACTACTTTTATGAATTTACCTAAAAACCAGCCGTTTCTAAATAATGTACCTTATAATATTTTGCTAAGCCAACAACCCGTTGACATTTAACACATCATAAAATATTCATATTTGACTTTATTATAAATTATAAATTATTTATGTGTGAACTTGCCTGGTTCTCACAGGCGGGAACCAGAAGTACCAACAATGAAACTACTACGGCGTGTTTGTCTTACATTAAGCTAACAGAATATAATAAGATTGAATTATAGTGCGAAAGATTATGACCGTAAATAATTATGATCATTCTTTATTGAACAGTCCTCGAAGTTTTTAAATTGTTGCATGGTTTCAGGCGCGGCTTTCTGTTAGCGGTAGACGGGAACAAGCGTCAAGGCTGCGGACAAGCGGGACACAGTGCAGCCGGTTAGGATGATTTTGGATCTCTTGGTAAATAAATTTTCAGCGAATATTCATTTCAATTTATGAAAATAAATAAAAATATGATGTGTGTGGTTAATTTATCTAATAGTTATGAAAGTAAAAGTTAATGGATATAGATTCCAGTGCTTTTTGTGTTATTATTTGAGGTTATGTAAATAAGGTGTTGTAAAAACTGTTTCCATTTGCATTAAACACAACATCTTACCCTGTGCAGGGTTCCCTTTCATATCTAGATTTAAAATAGCCTCATTCGTAAAGATCTCACAAAACACCAACAATATTACTCGTGCAGAAAAAAGAAAACCCCCGAGATAATCGTGGTTCTAAGCCTTAAGGGCTTTCTGCTTTTAAATTGTTGCTATTCTCTCTCCAGTAAACAAAATTATTACGCATCCGGATTAGAAATCAGGTCCATCAGATTGCAAAACCGCAACAGTAAACATTTCGAGGCTTAACAAAAGAGGAGAAAATAAAATCCTTGTGAGCATTACTTATACTCGTATGCGAGAGAAAACTTTTTATATTTTTTTCCTCTCCCCACCATTTCGCTGTAGCCACAGTAAAAATGCAAACTTAAAGATATATAAATTGCACACAAATCATCGTGTAATCTGAGAAAGAAAGTCAGAACTAACCGAAGCGGCGTTTAGTCTCCCGTTCCATTTAAGGATCATAATCTCATTTACTTCTCGGAGATGGAATTCGGCCAGGGAGCGAGGGAGAAGCTGAGAAAGATTTAGACTCTTTATATCCTTTTTTTTTTTAATTCCTATTTTTAAAAGATCGCATATTTCTTCTCCCCACCCAGACAAGATAAGGCCCTAGAGAAAATGCTTCACTTTAAAAGCCGTATCACTAAATTTAAATAAGACTTGACACATGTGCTGTTGTAAAATGGCTTCTTATGAGAATTAAACTGTTGGCCTTTCAGTGGCGTAGCCAAAAATATGAGTTCAAAAGTAAGAACTTCTCTCTAAAATCAAAACTTTTGTAAATGAAGCGGTCAACTTGACCCTCGGACCTTTCGAGCTTTCCATTGTCCGATAGGCAAATGTCATCAGCCTCGGGACCGGGAGACAGTTGACGGCGCGTTGCGGCTAGAAGGTACTCGTAGAATATATCAGAATCTGCCTCAGGGTGCCATGAGTGTCACTTAAGAGTTTGTGGGTAGATTTGAATGTATGTGAGCTACAAACGTTAAGGACCCCACATTGCTTCCTATTCATTGTCCACCCCGAAGGCGGAGACCTCTCATAATACAGGATACTTCACTTAAAACCTAACGGAACGCATGGTGTTTCACCTCTCCTGCTTCTTTGCTGGATTCCTCAACTACCAGCTGTCGTTGTGTCCGTACGAAAGCGTTAACAGAGAAACTAAATCCACCAAACAAATTCATTCCAAAAGTAGCACAAAAGGTGGGAATTTTAATCCTCTGCACAGAGGAACTAAATTATAACTACTATATGCGCATGATTTCTTGAGCGCTGGATTTACGGTGTGGTACGGGCAGAGGTTCTACTCCCCAATAGTCCTGGACCCGTAGGCCCAAGGATCCGGGCCTCCTTCGACCAGGGAGTTAGCGAGCTGCCCCGAAAGGGCGCCCGGCGTCTTCATGGGGCATTCCATAGGGCAATATCTGGAGCCTAAAAAGCCCCACCCCCTCCATCGAGAACGTCAAAATGGGTGGAAGTGGATACACCTCTTACGCGCGTCAACCTCACAGGGAAGACTACCGAATAACCTCAGTGGGGCCACCTGGTGATCTAGCACACCTACTAGCTCTGCACGCTAGTACTTGTGAGGCAACCCTCTGACCCCTCCGCGCAGCCGAAGCCTGGCTGGAGGTACCCGATCTCCCACGAATATCGGGAACACACTGCCGCCTCGAGTCCAACCCAATCCGAACAACTCCCATTCAGGAAGGGGCTGGAATGTTCGGCCCGAGGTTCCTCTAGTAACGTCAGAGGTACCACGAGTGCTAGTGGTCAGCAGTGCTCGCACCACAGCAGCTGAAGTTGACGGAAGATTTATTTCATCAGTGAATGACGGTTTATTTGATCCACAGCTTCTGTCTTTCCGATGAGGCATGGTTCCACCTCAGTGGTCGTGGCGTGTCGTATCACTGGAAGCAAACGTTCTAAACAGCTAACGTAGTACTCCTTGCCTTGCCTTGCAACTGCGCAAGGTCAAGGTGTAGTATAAGGCAACTATTTTGTTTCTACTTGCTGTACCTACTTGCAGTTGTTAACATGCGCGAGAGATAACAGTGCAGTCCATGTGTAGTATACGTATAGAAAAACGCACACGCCCGTGGGCTTTACTGATAGCAATTGGTACTGGGCCTCTGAAAATCCACATCGCGTTCAGCAAATCCCTCATTATGATCGGGAAGTTGGACTTTGGTGTACTGTTAGCGCTAGCGGAACAATAGGTTCAATATCTACGAACAGACTGTAAATGTAGAGAGGTATCGAAATGTTATTTTGAGGCCATTTTATCATGAATTGTGGAAGAAGAGAAATCACATGGGTGGTTTCAACAAGATACTGCAACTGCCCATACAGTCCAAGAATAAAATCAGAAGCGTTTGAAGATGACTATTGTATGGCCCTATTGCTTCCCCGGTCTAACTATGTGTGATTTTTACTTTTGGGATAACTGAAAGACAAAGTTTATGAGACAAACCGTCATACTTGGAAGAACTAAAACAAAATATTTGAAGTGAAATCTGAAACATTACAGTGGGCGAACTTATATGGTGAATTAAAGAGTGTTTACCTTATATAATGCTTGCGTAGCTGAGGTTGGACATATCCAACACCTTCTACAAGGTAAGAGAGTTACGTATGATTTACGCGCGGAGTTTATGTAGGAACGACGCCGGCTGTGGCAAACCGAATCACGCAGATGCGAAATGCAGTGCTCCCGTAAGGTTTTAAATGAAGAACCCTGTATGTTACCAAATAGATAAGGAAGAACAAGTAGGTGGTTCATCAAACATAGCCACCACGTTCATAAACATTCACAGGAGCAATAGAACCCGAACGAAAGGAACTAATGTGCAACTGTTACTGAATTTCAGGCAGGGACGTCGCAACTAACACTCGTACACTATGCTGATCTCTGCTGACAGTCCTCACCAGGTCGTACTTTTCTGTATGTAAATTTTAGCCACTGAAGTTCACATTTCTTGTGTTCATGATGGTTTGAGAGTAGATAAGTCACGTAAGGATACTGCAATGTTCAGATGCTTAAACAATTCTTCTCATTCTCGAAGTATTATAAATATATTCAGCTTTATAATATGAATTATTAGCTGTATTAATCAATTTAGTTCATTAAATTACCAATTTATACATGACGACACATAATCACGCTAGTCATATTTTTCACACTTTCAATTTAATTTGTGTTTAATTCAGGCACTCTTTTCTCAAAGCATATTAAAAGAGATGAAGCATAAATAAAGGATTATCCAGCAAAACGTGGTAAGCTATTTTTTGTTCGATTTTAAGCGAAGCAATTTTTATGTGATTTAAGGCAAAAAATACTGAATTATAAGTTGCAACATGTTGATTTAAGAAACGAGCTGTTACTAATATTATTTATACATCTTAAAGAACGTGCTAGTTTATTATTTTTATAACAATTATCTGCAGAAAAACGGAAAGTATAACCAATCAAAATTTGGTTACCATTATTTTAGTAGTAATTACGTAACCAGAACATTCTTGGCTACCTAACTTTTGTGCATGGTCAGTGAGCAAAAACCGGCCTAAAAATGTTAGAAATATGCAAGCATCTGTGACTGAGAAAAGTGAAAATATGACGATCAATATGACATAGCCTCTTTCTATATATATTTTCAAAATCGTCAAAATCTTATTACTGTTATTCTAATTTTTACTTTAAAAGTGTGGAAATTGAATAATAATAAATAATATGAAGTTTATTTTACATTTTGAATGCCTTTAATTGCTCAACACAGGAATAACCCTCAACTCTCTACAGAGTGAAATACATGTCAGATTTTATAGGCGATCAGAAAATATTGCATTTAGGAATTACGTGCATTTTAAAGTTTTAAAAAAGAACCAACTTCCGTCTGCGTGCAACACTGATTCAACATTACAGAGTATTATTTCCATATATTTGAAATAATTCGAACCATTACCTTTGTAGAACCTTTGTGGCCAGTTTGCCACTTAGAATGTCACCAATCTTGGAGAGTGCAATTCGACACAATCACACATTCGCTATTCTTCTGTTTAGCTTCTATTTCAGTTCTGCACAGTTTACAGAACAGACGGTGTAATCTGTACTAACATTTTTATTTTTAAACTCACGCCCGAATACTTGCAATATTTCCGTTATTGGATCATTAGGTTTAGGCAGGATAAAGAGTGATTACAGACACGTAATGGTTGCACGCCTTGTCGGCAGGTATCTTAGAGCCTGGAAACCATTATATTTCTGAGAATTCTAAATATAGAAGCCATTGACCTTGGGAATAGCAATACGACACATCGTCCGTGCTTTCTTTGCATCTGTCATCTGTTCCTTCTACACAGCTTAACCTCCAACTTATCAGAAAGACACATTTCTAAGAAAGACAACGCTAAGAAATATCAGAACAGGAATTAGTACAATTGCAAATATGTAGATCTGCAAAATTAGAATACAAGGATAAAAATGTGATCAAAAATACGAATACATGAGTGAAAATACGATACTACTATAATTTGAGAAATTAAAGGTAAAATGACAGAAAACATTAAACGGCAATAAAAAAAAATACTTTATATGAACCATGGAAATAGCATAACTTAAATGACAATACATAAAAACGTGATTTGCATATGTTTTGCATAGAACAAAGCACAAAGAAACGATATGCCAGTAGACCTTAAGTGATAGTCAAAACTTTTATGAGTTTGTTTGTTCGGGTTTGTTAATTAGGTACGACCTTTTCCTAACTAACATAAAATTAGAGATTTAACTTGTGATATAAGGTGAAGTGATGCTCAAATGAGCCAAGGGCCCATAGAGCTTAGTTACGTGACATTCATCTTTCAGGATGAGTGAAAACCTCAGAGAGAAAACCTTATCCAGATAACTCACCCTGAACGAGATTCAAACTCCGACCTCTAGAACGTGAGGCAGACACGCTATCACCAACGCTAAAGAGGCGGCTATTTGCGTCTGTGTAGAAGCGACAACGAGTTCAGAATTAAATGATCCTTTGTAATTTAATTTAATCAATAATGGTCATTATAACCCCCTTCCGCCTCCATATGGTATGTCTGTGGAGGAACAACATGTACACGAATATGTATATTAAAATGTCCAAATTATTTTATTCCAAACTTAATCTCCGATAAATGATAAATTATATAATTTAATCTCATTACAATTCCACTTTCTAACTACTACAAAGGCACTTAAAAACTATGCTTTCATCAAGGCTGCTTTAACTCTTTTCTGCTTACTGCGCATGCTTTTGTTTCTCTAATTATACTTCAACTGTTCTAGATACAACGAGAAACATCAGAACATCGTTATATATACAATATTTCGACCGCCACTTGTGGAAAACAGCATTAATTAATTACATGCTATAAAATGTTATGCCTGTTAGTGGAATGATGCAGGACTTATTTACAAATGTGTAGCTAAATGTAATTACTTAAAAATGATAGTATTACAGCATTATTTGCTTTGATATTTTTGTCTTCATACGTAAGTAGAAATGTTATACTTTTACTCATGCATTAAAATTTTATTTGGATTATTACTGAGTAACCCATATATGCTATATGCTCCAAATTTGAACAACTCCTTTTTAGACTTACATGAAATATTAATTACTTTGATAAAGACCATCTAATTCTAAGTATTTATAGTAGCAATGTGCTACTTCCTAATTGTGTAGATATTAATTATTATTTATATTTAAGGCTTCTAATAATCATTTCTTTTTGCAAGATTCAATGATTTTATTTGTTTAAGAAGGTTTGGCGCCTAAATTTAGTCATTGAGGCATATAAATCTATTTTACTAATTTTATTATCCGGCAGTTCTTGTTTATAAAATTTCTGCTGTTATTGGGTTATTATTCAGAAGATTTGTTATTTTTATTGTTTCTACTGTGCGATAAGACATTTTGAGATTTTTTAAATCCCGTTTTCTCTCCCCCTACAAAAAATACAAAGGGGGCCTGTTTTAAAGTCATTACATAGGAAACAACTATAAAGGAAGACTGAAATACCTGACTAAAGCATATGTCAGCTGCATTCCCACATTATATTTTCAACCATTACGTAATCTGTAATAAAGCTATTTTTGGTTGACTCCGCAGCTCACTCGGTAGAGCACCTCCCTGAGATACGAGGGGTCCAGGTTCGATTCCCGGCTGAGGGTGGGGATTTTTCGCCCAGAGTCTGGAAGTATGAACTGCGAATATGTGCGTGATCTAATGATTAAAGAGGTATAAAAGAACCTGTAACCCAACGTTTAGGAGTTAACACAATGGTGATAGCCAATAAGCAATATTTTCTAAAGGAGAACGGCCGCCGAAATTACTTTTGCAATTAAAAGGTGGGGTATACATGGAACAAAAAGAAAACCAATTTTTACAAAATTCTCTCCATGTCTTCATGAAGTAAATGAAAGTGGGTTTCTTGAAGTAGTTTGTATAAAAGTGAGTAGAAAAGATCATGAGGGATCACATGGGTACTATTGAGTAGTTTCTCATGACAAAGCTGAAGGTGCTGGCCTCCTACGCGAAGGGAGTAGCGTGTCTGCCAAAATTTCAGGAGGTCCAAATTCGAATCTCATTAAGGGTGAGTTTGTTGGATAAGGTCTTTTTTCTGGGTGTTCTCCTTATCCTGGAAGATGAATGTCGGGTAACTCTAAGCCAGAGGAAGACAGCTTGGAGAGTTGTGACGTATTTTAACCGGGAGAGAGGCCTGCAGTGCGGGTGACGTCAGGCAAGAGCCGTGTAGTACCAAGTTGCCTATATAAATGGAACTGTGAGTACAGAATCTGAGGAACCTGGACAGAGGTCTAACTTTTCGCCGACATATCAGGGACCTTTCGGCGAAGGTACAGGGAGCAATCGCCAACCTCGATGCCAGTTGACATGAAGTTGTATCTCTTCCGAGCGCTGGTAATCCCGGTGATGCTATATGCCTGCGAGATCTGGGGCATGGCAGCAGACAGCTGGATAGCATGGCTTCAACGTGCACATAATAGAGGACTACGGTCTATCTATTCTGTTGCACGTTATTTCCCTACCAGGTTGCTCCACGAAGCCTCGGGACTTCCATACGTGGAGGATGAAATTAGGAGCCGGGCTTCAAAATTATACGCAAGTTTACCATCACACAGAAGCGCCCTTGTTAGATCATTGGGAGATTATGACCGCACTAGACGCCGATCTAGACTGCACCGGGTCCCCCGTATGGCATGCGGGCACCCTAGATAACCCAGGAGCTAATCCGATCAGCAGCTAAAGCTGAGCTCCTCATAATTCTTCTGAGCTGTTTGGCATCTGCATTTTTCCCCAACTAAAAATTAAACAAAAATAAAGATTTGGGTGCAAAGTACTGCATCCTCCCCTTCAACCCGAAGGTACATTATGTAACCTCTAAATTAACTCCCAACAAAAACACCTACACCACCTTCATCCTACAAACTTCAATGCTAAATCTTACCTGCGGTAAAACCCTTAACGGGTGGGCACACAGCAAAACCTTCTGGCTGTATACAGCCAGCCAGCACGAGCTAGCGAGAATCTGAGGGTTCAGTGAGGTGTAGCGCACTCGATGACAACAATGTAGCTGCCACGTACCAAATGGAACTGTTAAATTTACAATGTGATGATTTATTGTAGGACAAACATACACATAAAGACTTGGCTGATTTTTACAAGAGTGTCCACCAAGTCGAATTTCAATCTAACATGCAGCTTTCGATTACAAATTTACCGGACATTACGTCCTGACATTGGTAAACTAGTCAAAGAAAAACGAAACAGAAAGTGTCGGAAAATGACCACATAATTTTGTTCTAAATCGGTCTGCTATAATTTGCAGAGAAAATTACTTTACCTTTTATTTTATTTGCTTTATAACATGCCTGACCTTCAGATAAACTACGAGTTGAAGTTTTATATATTTTCTGATAGCACGGAGCCAAAATATAATTGTTTATAAAGTGTGACCAATTTTGTAATTAAAGCAGTCAGCATTAATATTATAACACCCAAGATGTAAGTTGTAAATATTATTAATACTCGATACGTTTCCTGTCTTTCCTACCTTATCGGAACCCTAACACATCAAACTATTTCCTTCCTCTTGTGCAGTAGACATGACATCACTGTGACGTCACACGCTAACCTGTCTTTCGTTCGGGTGCATATTTGGCGGTTAGAGCTGATGCAGCTGACGTCACAACGCCAGTGCTTGCCTTCCCTTGCTCTAAGCTCCATTGAAATGAAATGTGTAGTGTTTAACGCCTGCTTTTACTACATACGGCACCACAGGCGATGACACTGATGATACATGAGATGAAGATGGAGCACCGGTGGAATGAGATGGCGGGGGAAACCGGAGATCCCGGAGAAAACCCGTCCCAGTGCCATGTTGTCCACCACAAATCTCACTTTGCGGTCGCCTGGGATCGAACCCGGGCCGCCTTGGTGAGAGCCAAGCGGTCTAACCACTGAGCCATGGCGCGGCCCTCTAAGCTCTATGGACCCGGGGCTCATTTAGTAATCATTTTACCCATTTCATCCACCTTCTGATATGACTTTACGGTGGCTTACGTAAATAATAAAAGTGAATTGGTACAAATCAAGGAAGGCTAAGCAATAATGGCTTTTTGAGGCATATTTAGGGAAAAGTAGCATAACCAGTGGGTTTTTAATTGACGTTTGGATGAATTAATATATAATTAAGGATATTTACTATTCGAAAATTGGAAGTTACTAGGAAATTTCACTTTTCGTTTTGTTTTATGTATAAAGCGGAAAGGTGTATTAGTTCAATATACTTCCGAGAAAATTAATGTGGGATTTAAATCAAAACTGAGAAATGTAATACAGCAGTGCCTTGAACGCATGCCATAGAAAACGTGATTCGTCTTTTTCATAATAATGCGAACAATCGCCAGGTAATAAGGATTTTTATAAAGACGGACAAGAGTTGAATGTACAGGTGGTAGTGATGAGGGAGGGACGGGAGGGGGTAAAAACAAGTGACGGTGCGGCTGGCTGGCCACGTTGTGTATGAAATTGCTTCGTCCACATCAAAATATGATACTCCGGCTTGTGTGTATGCGCGCGCACAGACACACACACACACAGACGCACGTCAGCTCCCCAAAAGTTTTACAAATTGTACTTTTTGTTGTGCAATGTCGGGATGGGCGGCCAGAATATTTCCTAATTACCATTACAACTATACGTAGGGCCGGCTGGGCAACATTATTTGTAGCGGCAATGCGCATGCAAAGTTTCAGCCCAAAATATGGCTTTATCTCCCAGCCGGGCGGAAAGATCGTGGTCAGACGGACGGACAGAAAGAGAGAGAGAGAGAATGATGTAGCGCTTTGTAATTTACAGTGGGAGTGAGAAAGGGCCACCTAGGGAGGATGGTGGAAAAGGAGAAGGAGAGAAGTGATATTTGCGTGTGAACATGAGGGAAACGACGGTTGCGGAAGCAAATAAAGAAAAAGAGGAAAAACTCGCATTGTTCTTGGAAGGGAGCATAGAAAGAAGAGAAGATTTGGTGATCATAATTAATTGTACAGTCTAGAGATGAAACATTTATTTCATATTTTGTTTTCTAATGCGAGGAAGGGACGTAATTGCAGGTTACGACTCCATAAATATAACAACATTGAAACGTTAGGAAAAGAGATTAAGTAAAGGAAAATTAACACAGAATAAAGTGCCTCTAAAGAGGGTTACAACGTAAGGAGGTGATGAATATAAGTTCTGGAAACACTACTATAAAATCAAGGAAAAAAGCGTTCGCTGAAACACGCAAAATACGGACTTCGAAATAAAGTTGTATTCCACGGAAGAGAGAAACAAGTCATTCGGCAACTGTTATTTCAAACAGATGAAAATCAAAGCAAACAATCTGATGCCTTTCATTCACTCGATACCCGTCTCGGTGGCGTAGATGCTAGCGTGTCTACCTAACTTTCAGGAGGTCTCGAGTTCGAATACCCTTATCCTAAAAGACGAATATCTGGTATCTCTCAGCTCTGTGGACCCCGTGTTCATTTGAGCATCATTTCACCAGTTTCATTCATCGTCCCATATGACTTTAAAGTTTGAGGACATAAAAAGGAAATCACACGAATTTTCTCTCCACAATTTCTTATTTTAATTTAACTTCTATACCCTCTACACGAACGTTTATTTTACTAGCTAGTTCATTTTGAAATAAACAACTGCAGAAACAGTTGAATTACGTATCTCGATATAGATGACAAAGGAGTGGCGTCTGTCAAATGTTTAAGATCTGCACGCTTAAAATTCCATCAAAATTTACACCTTAACATTTAACTCTTCTCATCAAGTCGCGAAAAACAACTGCATATCGCCAGGAATGTAAAAGAACTAGAAAAGGATTGCGTAATTTGGCCCGCCTCGGTAGCGTATATCGTAGCGTGTCTGCTTCACGTGCCGGCCCTCGTAGCCGTGGTTGCTTGTGGGTATATCGCTAGCCTCCACCGTACAGAGCGTCGTGGGCTCGAGTCCCTCCTTGGGCATGAGTGTTTTCGCGTGTAGTGTATGTATGTAAAAGTGCAGAAAAACAATAAAACAAATGGAAACAATAAAAACCGGTAAAATAGCGGTTGGCTCTATGCGTAATTGAAATAATATCTACCGGTATCTCCGAAATGTTGCATGCCACACAAAACGTTATGTAAATAAATTTTGTATTTTACGGAAATCTATTTTTTTTTTTTTTTTTTTTTTTTTTTGTTTTGCAGAACCTTTTTGTCTGTCATTTTAGCAACTATTTGTCACGTAAATACCTTCAATATATCTTTATTTAATCAAAATAATTATCTACATCCAGTTTTGGATACATTTAAAAATTTCGAAAATTTTCCCAAGTATTATTAGGAATAACAGGATTTTCTTGGAAGACATGTCGAACCGCAGGAAGATATTGGACCAAAAGACCAATTAAAGTACCCATCTTTTGTACTTTTAGTTACATGGGAGCCTTTTCCTGTAAATTTTAAATGTAGATCCAGCGAGCGTAGTGAGCTAAGGCACATGCTTTGGTTCCTTGCCACGCAATGTGACCCGGGTTCGATTCTATCCCTGGCGGTGCGGATTTTAATTCCCGGGTGTAGGGCCGGTGCCCATTTAGCATCGTAAGGAAAGTGAGGAGGTTACGTTAGGTATGCGGCCCTGGTCACGAAAGCCTGGGGTGTCGAGATGCTGACCACATCTCCTCCCCGTATATGTTGGATGACCGTCCACCTCTACCTTACGTATGTGGACGTGATTTTTTTTTTTTTTTTTTTTTTTTTTGAAAAACGCATTTCCGATGAAACTGCAATATCAAATTTTTCGGTACAATGCAGTACTTGCTATGCATGCAGCAAAGAAGGTAAATTATCGTAAATAATAAGTTTAGATTTATCAAATAATATAGACTGCTGTCATCCTCCACCATTTATGGCTTCCCTCCTGGAAGGGACTCTGCTTGTCTAAAATCTCCCTGTTCTCAGCCTTTGTCTAGTATCCGATTATTAAGTAAGTATACGGTCGTAGCTCGAAATAACCCTCTCTTCTCACTCTACCTCTCTCCTTTCTCCTCCCTGCCTTTCTCCTCAATTTCTCTATCTCCTCCATTCCTTTCCCATCTCCTCTTCTCTCCCTCCCTCTCTACTGCCTCTCTTCACCCTCTCTACTCCCTCTCTCTCCCATTCTCCTTTCTCTCTTTCTCTCTTCACCTCCTTCATCTCTCCCGCTTCCTCCCAACCCTATCTTTCCTCTTTCCTTCCTTCTCTCCTCTCACTACCTCTCTCCCTCTTTCTCTCTTATCCTCCCTCCCTCCTCCTCTACCCTCCATATTGCCTCTCTCCTCTCCGCTCTCTCCCTTATTACCCCTTCCTTCTCCTCTATACCAAACTTCAAGAAACAAACAATGAGCTTTTCTAACCTTGTTCAAATCTTTCTTAGAAACCTCAGACATTCCAGTTTCTACTTCATGTTAATGAGGACGAATATTCTCCATTATCTTATTGCTGCTTTTTTGTGCAGGTATAAGCGAATCCCTTAATCGATAGTCAAGAGCTGGTCGGTATATGATGCCTTTAAAATTCCTTTTGCATGTCAAGAGATCAAAAAATAAATAACGACTTCCAGTTTGATGAAAGTAAAGACATTGGAAATTTAGACAAATACCTGTAATAGAACATATCTGAAATGGTCTCACGAAGTCATTTAAGGAGATTTAGTGTGTAGTAACATTTGCCTATCTCTTACGGTTTACCAGTTATACTTAAGTAACTCCTCTTTGCTTTTGAGTTATGCAGCTCAAAGACATAGTGCCTATGGGCACACACAAATACAAATGCATACACACGTGGCTTATTTCCAAACGCTTTTTGACCGAACAGCCCTCGGAACGTGTATTTACTGCGAGACGTCACCATGTAATCTTTGGGACCATGGGAAACTATGTAAAAACCTTATGGCCAGGGTGGGCGGTAGGACGGCAATCAGGGATCGAATAAGGACTATCTCGCTGGCTAAAATCCATTCTTACTAAACCAGGCTTTTGGCATGCATAAAATCTGTTCGTATTTTAATTTTCTTTCTTCTAAACCAGGTGCAATTACTTTTCTTAATAATAAAAGTGTCATCAGCTTAAGATATGGAGGGGGAAGGTAGCCTTTCATTTATCACGATCAGAAGCAAAACTGTGCCAACTACTTATAATCAGAAGTCAATATTTAAATATCATTTCCATTAGAAAGCACCGTTGCAGTCTCACCGGATTAAGGAACACAAGCACAAAGAGGAAGTAAAGACAATAATGCAGTCCCTTGAAGGTCCTCTGTGCAATAGACTTGGTTAACGTATCCTTGTAATTTGATCTACGGATATGAAATAGCAGTCTAATTGGCTGGACCTGCAAGATACTTGGTCTATGGATGAGGTTGACGCTAATCAATTTATCCCTCAGGACACAAATACATCCTCCTCCGCTTCAACATAGAACCCTCATTCTCGGATTTTTGCCTCCCTTCACCTCAGAAGAGGCTGCTAACGTAAGCTGTTAGTTGAACTTTGATACAAAGTTCTTTACTTGCTGGATATCTCAAAATTCTTAAAATATGCTTACAGAATATGAGTTCGCTGAGAACAGGGAAAAAGTTAATTTCAATTTTCTATCTCACAAAGTGGTATGTAACTGCCTTCTTCTGATGATTTCAAACGAAGTGTGACACATTGCAAGGAATTAACTAACAAAAGATGGCAAGAAGCAAAAAATAAAATTTCGTTGGGTAATTCACACACAAGTTTTAACACATGGAAATAAACCTACGGCTAAAAAATGAACAAATAAAAATTAACAATGATTTTATATACTTTAGAGATTACAAAGTTGGGCCTCTTAAGAAAAGTAAAATGTGCACAACGTTGGATCAAAGATTAAAGGAAGAATTAAGAAGAGAACTAAAATTCCTTTCATTAAAGAACCTGCATAAGAAAATAATAAGGAAGAACTTACCTAATACTTGGAAACGAAGATATAGTGAAACAAATAATATAATACAAACCAGAATAAAGATAAAATGGCTGTTCAATAAAGAATGATCATAATTTGTTGCACTAAAATTCAAACTTATTATATTCTGTTAGCTTTATGTGAAACAAACACGCCGTAGTAGTTTCACTGTTGGAACTCCTGGTTCCCGCCTTTGAGCACCAGGCAAGCTCAGACATGTTCAGTACCGCCTACTGCTGAAATGGAGGTAACATGCGAGGAACAATATGCAGCTTTGAAATCCTGCTTTTGTCTCAACAAATCTTCAGTTGAGGCCTATACAATGTTACAGAAGGCCTATGGAGAGTCTGTTCTTCCCACAGCACAGCTCGAAGATGGTTTATAATTGTTTAAAGAGGGGAGACAAGCAATTTCGAAGGAAGGTGCACCCGGTGCTCCAGTTACTCCTTTTACGGAAGAAAACATCAACACTGCTACTGCCATTGTGAGAGAGGATCGACGAATTACCTTAAGATCACTTTCTGAAGTACTGAACATTTCATTGGGTGCCACCCATACGTTGGTGACAGACGCAGTTCACATGAGACGTGTTTGTGTGCGATGGCTTCCAAGATGGCCACATATGGCCAGTGTTGTTGCTGCATAACTTACAAAAACCAACGTGAAGTGCATCCCTCATCCTCCCTATAATCCGGATTTAGTCTAATTTGACTCGTTTCTATTCCTTAACTTGAAGAAACGCCTTTGTGGGAGGCATTATCCATCATCAGAAGCAGTGGTGAAGGCTGCGGAGGCGATTTTGAAGGATCTCTCAAAAATGGTTTCCAGCATGTCTTGGAAGACTGGCAGAAACGCTGGGACAAGTGCATCGTAAGGAACAAGGCGGTTGGGGTGAAGAACAGCCAGCAAATCTAAACCTTGATAGTGAAGAAAATGAAAATCTGCTTCCAAACTACTCTTTAACCGCACAGATTTTATTTTCTGGAAAAGGTTATAAAGATTCTGATAAAATACCATAAAATCTTGAGAATATAACATGCCATTAGGTTAAGGAGGGGTTTCGGCACCAAAACCTCTGGTTTATTGTACCTTAGTCACAAGTGGGTCATCTCCGGAGGAAGGATAAGGGGTGAGGAGACGGAGTGCTGACACTGCCACCGAAACTTCTACTCTGAAAGAGACCACCAGATGAAAGATGATGTGAAATGGCAAGAAATGGAGGGGCAGTCCACCCGTGGTGCTGGCTGGCTGTATACAGCCAGAAGGTTTTGGCTGCGTGCCCACCCGTTAAGGGTTTTACTGCAGGTATGGTTCTTTTTCGGGCTATTGTAGGCTAGGTTGTGGGTTCATAGGATATACATACACTTTATGTTCCTCGGGTGTAGGAAAGGATGCAAAACCTTTTCTTAAGTTTTAAATAAGGTTGAGAATTTTGGTGCCAAACAGCTTAGAAAAATTGGGGTACGCGGAACAGCCTAAATCGGCGTCTACAATGATCTAACAAGGGCGCTTTTATGATTTGGTAAGGTAGCGTAAAATGTTGATGCCCAACACATAATTTCTTCCTTCACGCATGGAAGACCCGAGGCTTAGTGAAGCAAGCTAGTAGAAAAAGAGCGACCGAAGTGCTCTATTCTGTGCACATTATAGCCATGCCAGCCTGCTGTCTGCAGCCATGCCCCAGATCTTGCAGGCATGGAGGAGCGTAATTATCCTACCCGGGAAAAACCTCGAAAAAACCTGTGGGTCAGGGAGATCGGCCATGAGAATTGAACCCTTGGAAGGTGGTTTGCAGATGAACCATAAAATGCCCCGCTTCGTAGCGTAGCTGGTAGGTGGCATGTCCACCTAACGTTCAAGAGATCCCTAGTATGAATCTCAAACACGGTGAGCTATTTGGATTTGGTTTCTCCGGGGGTTTCTCTTATTCTTAAAGATAAATTTCGAGCAACTTTAAGCTCTTTAGCTCTGGACTAATTTCAGAATCATTTCATCCATTTCCTTCAAGACAGATACGACTTAACGTTGGAGGACGTGAGTTAAAACGAAAAAAATAAATAAATAAATATAAATAAAAAAACAGCCTACAAAAATGTATGTTTTATCAATGTTATATTTACTATATTTTTATTTTAAATTTTAATATTAAGTGGGAACATACGTAGGCTGTGATGTAGTAGAAATTCCTTTATTTTCTATTGTGTTTGGTTTTAAAACTGTTTTTATCTGTGCTGCTACTACAAATTTTGCGTATCTCGAAAGAAAGCAACAAGAAAACTGTTACGAGTTCCCTTCTACTAAAAATGGGAAATATTCTTTTCTAATGTTTATTTTCAGATATGGTATAAAATGAGCTTATAAGGTACAAAAAAAAAATAATTATATATAATGGGGGGAATCTTTTTAGAGGCTGAAATATTCCTTAAAATTATACATCTACAAGACCAAATAATGCAAAATACATCGCTCATCTTAATTAAACCGGCCCTCGTAGCCATGGTCGCTAAAGCCTATGTCTATAGTGTTCCGCCACGTAGAGGGTCGCGGAAACTAGGAAACTAGGAAAACAGATAAGAAAATAAACGGAAATAATGAAAAATCGGTTAAATAAGGAAAAAAAATTAGAAATGACTGAAAATAAGTTGATATTCCCCGAACTACCAGTAACCACTTGGTTTATATTTTAATATCTCCGCATTTTCAAGAACATTTCTAATACAATCTACAGTTTAAATAGAAAACAAATGCCATACATTGGTGTTTTCTGTGAATTGCCTAAACGTTTCGAATATTTGATCACAATTTCAAATACCTTTCATTTTTATTTCAAGTGCTATGCTATTCGGTGTCATAGTATGATGTTTTGAAGTACTTTTTTCCTGTTTCCTGTGCTATGTTATTAGTTTTCTCCAGATGTTGCAAAGAATTGAATAACTTCAAAGTCAGCTTATGATGACAAGCTTTTAAGATAATTGAACTATCATCTAAGTTTATTGTCAGTCTTGGACTCGCTACGAAATTTTTACTGAAGCATTTCTGCAAAGTTTATCTCGATAAGCGTTCGTAAGAATGTACATATGTAGTAGAGACAGAGAGAATGTCGTGTAGTATAATACGTTACATTTTCCGGAAAAGTATGTATTTTTTTCAAAGCATGCCAGTTACAGTTGGGAGGTTCTAATTGTACTAATCCCATGGTCCACCACGACCTAGTTCTTAACTACGTATAGAAGCAGAGTTATCTAGGATTAAGGCCTGAGGTCATGTCTCCCAGCTGTCCTCTACTTGTCACAAAGCAGATTTGCAGTTGTCTAGCACTAAAGCTGTCTTGGGCACGTGACGTGGGCTGTCTGTCTACTACAAGAAGGTAAAGGCAAAAGGACCGTGTAATGTAATGCCTTTTTCTTTGTTTATGCTGGCCTTCTGGATATGACATTAATGCTGGGTTCATGTAAAATACAGTGTTGTCACATAACTCACCCATGCATAATACCTATCACTGCAATTACTGAAACAAGCATTAAATTTGGCAGTATATGCACTCATAAACTCATTTCGTAGTAAACAGATCCACTATCAGAGCATACAAACAGCTCAAGCTCCCGTCCCCTTCTTTCCCTGCTTGCCTTCTTGTGGTGGGCAGAGAGTAGATGCTTTTTTTTTTAAAAAAAAGAGGTAGAGGTAGGACAATGTGCCTCCTCTGAACTAAAAAAAATGTGTCATTGCACTAATATAAATGTGGCAGTGAACTAATAAAATGGTATACATACTTCCATAGTAAGAATTTACATAGTAGAACAGAAGAATAGAAAAGATAAATTGAAACAGTAGATTATTCAGAAGTGGAAGTGTCATCACTGTAAAGCAGGTCCTTTGGTAGTCGTCGCTTCAGTCGCGTTGGCTGGCGACTTCGGACGCCG
Source organism: Mantis religiosa (assembly GCA_030765055.1). Lineage (NCBI taxonomy): Eukaryota > Metazoa > Arthropoda > Insecta > Mantodea > Mantidae > Mantis > Mantis religiosa. The sequence continues at coordinate 31,695,649 of CM060954.1, forward strand.
ATGTTATACGTCACAGCTCCTGGGACGTGGCGTAGATTGTAGAAGAAGCGTCGAGCAGTCTGTCGGATGAAATGGTGGAGAGGAAGAAGTCCCAGCTCGTGATGCAGCTGTTGGTTGCGGACAAACCAAGGAGCATTGGTGGCGATTCCCAAGAATCGACTCTAGATGACCTGTAAACGCCTCAGGTGACAAGTACTGGCAGCCCCCAGACCTGGCAGGCATAAGTAATAAGAGATCGAACCAGAGATTTGTATGGGAGCAGTGAAGATTCTAAAGCAAGTGAAGTATGTTTGTGAAATAATGGAGACAGTTGTGAAAGACGAGCGGATGCCAGGGTAATGGTGCGGTCAATATGAGGCTACCACGTAAGCCGAGCGTCCAGTAACACTCCAAGGTACTTGACTGGTGTAGGTGAAGGTAGCCACGGCACATGATCAGTCAGCAGGCGTATAGGCGGAGGGGGATTATAGCGGCATAAAGTAAACATCTTGGCTTCAGTTTTCTGGGTATTTAGGGAGATGCACCAATTTTGTCACCATTGAACGAGGCGATCAAGAGAGAGCTATAAGGTTCGTACAGCAGAATGTAGATCGGAGTGAGAGTAAAATAAAACAGTGTCGTCAGCATACAGGGCAATTGAGGTTGGAGCCATGTCTGGAATACCAGAAGTGTAAATACTAAAGAGCGTTGGTGCCAGTATTGAACCTTGTGGAACGCCTGCTTTAATACGACGCTCAGTTGAAAGAGTGCCTCCAATGCACACCGCAAAAGTGCGATGAGTGAGAAAACTGGTTATAATGTGGATTAAGTAGTCCGGGAGACCAATGCGATAGAATTTAAGTAGCAAGCCAGAATGCCATACCTTATCAAATGACTGTGCTACATCAAGGAAACTAACTAGGGTATGTTGACGATGCTCGAATCCAGTGACAATGTGTTGAGTTAACCTCAATAGTTGATGAGCAGTAGAGAGTTTCGGGCGAAACCCGAATTGAAAAGAAGGAATAATGTGATTATTGTTGAGGTACTGCACGAGAAGGCGATGGATGACCTTCTCAAAGAGTTTAGACAGTGTGGGTAGAAGACTGATAGGACGATAGCTTCCTGGCTGATGTTTAGGCTTATGAGGTTTGTGGAACACAATGATAAGAGCAAATTTCCACGAGAGTAGATGCTATAGTACAGTAATGAGACCTACAAGGTCAACTTTCTGCCACATACAATGCAAGAGGTACCTCAAAATATCTTTGGCAAGCATATAGCAACCAAGTTTAAGTAAAATAGAGGAACTAATTCAATTGTTTCATCCATTTTCTGGCTGCTATAGATGTAGTCTAATTTTTGGATTGTTTATCACATGCTTCCGAAGAAAACTGCTGTATTCCTGATATGAGCTTAAAGCATTGAAAGATTGTGAAACTATGATCATCTTAGGAATTACTGTCAACAAAAGACCTAAGAATTTATATTTTCGAATGAAACTTATCCACATCAAAGAACATGCATACGTCAGAGATATAAAATGATCCAGAGCACCTAAACATTAAATTGAATGCGTCGAAATGTAACATTACTTGTAGTATTTGTTATCTACTTATTCAAAAGTTCCTGAAAAGCAGAACCACAACTCTAATATTATTGCATGAATGCAGAAATTCTTCTGTCTTTCGTGCTTTTTCACTACATTTTCACTCAGCCTCCCCCCTTCTCTCTCACACTTTCCTCTTCTCCGTCTATCTCTTCTCTTCACTGATATTTCTTTCTTTCTTTCTCTCCCTTTTTACACTCTTTACTTTCATCGCCCTTAACCCGTCTCGCTCTTGCTGTGCAACTTAAATGTTATTTGACATTTGAAAACCGGTAGTAGAAATAAGTAGGTGAAAGATTTGGGATTATACTCTTGTGCCTATTGAATATGAGGTTTTCTATTCGGAACTATACTGATTGTTGTGGTAAATTGTTACGTACAGGTATAATACTAAACAAAACTGATAAAATAAATAACTAAACTTACTATAAACATGTTCACAAATATATATTAAAATTATTGTTTTACAGAAGTCATGTGTAAGCTAAATTTGGAATTCGGTTGACAGACTGAAAATTTTGAAAAAGAGAAGCTTAGGAATAAGCGAGAAGTTTCGATTGCCTTGTTTATGCTGTATACTGAATTTCGTAACAATCAGTTCTGTCACTTGCGTTAAAAGCGATATATAGTGTGATCCAAATAAATATGAACTATTTCAATAGGCCATAACTTTTGAACCAATAATAGGACACACGTGCAACCTTGGGAGAATATAATACACAATTGCGAGATTACTTACGGGATTTACATATCAGAGAAAATGTTCGAAGTGTCCTCCACCAGCATCTATACATGTTTGCACTCGTCTCACCATATTCTCTGAAGTTCTACAGAGAGTATCCTCGCCAATGTTGCTTATTTCGGTTCGAATGGATTCCTTGAGAACATCAATTGTCCGTGGCCTATTCTGTATAATCTACTTTTTAGATACCTCCACAAGAAAAAAATCCAATAATGTTAGGTCAGAGTCTCTGGGAGGTCACAGACCTTTTGAGATGATTCGGTTATCAAAAAGACTGGTTACAAGTTCCATGGTGTCATTAGATGTATGGCACGTTGCTCCATCTTGCTGGAAATAACCTTCTCTCAATTCGATATCATCCAGCTGCTCCACAAATGTCTTGAAGATACCCATATAAAATTCAGTGTCTACAGTCTATCAAAGAAAATGGGACCAACAATCCATAGATGCTGGTGGAGGATAATTCCAACATTTTCTCTTGAGATGTAAATAGTGCAATCTAATATCCCAATTGTGTGTTATTTGCTCCCAAAGCTGCACGTGTGTCCTATTATTGGTTCAAAGGTTATGACCTATTGAAATGGTTCAGGTTGATATGGATCCCAGTATATTTGAGTGTACGAATGTGCAAAATGGGAGAGAAAAGGAGTTTCTTGCTTCATGCGTAGGTATATTTTAATCATTCATACTCTGAAATTCTACTAATACTTCAGATGAAGTTTTATTATGACCCATTATTACTTCGTCAAACTATTTTTGACCAATAAGATAGTACGGAACGTTTTTGTTTCCCTACCAGTATCACCTGTATCATATTTCGACATTCTCCCTAGCAGCTGTTAATTTGTTTGGGAGCGTCATTTGTTCTCCACAGAGATGTTCAAAGTTAGCTCCATCAAACAGATGAGAAACAAAAGCTATATGGAAGTTCATTCAATTGATTCAGGAAGTTAATTTTTATTTTGTTGCATTTATTTGTTATAATCTTTATATACTATCTTTTAATTGTGAGATAGTTATTAAGTCCTATTTTGTCTTAAATCTCTTCGTGTTTCATTTATGAACGCTAATGATATTAATGTTGAACAGATGTCGGAAAAAAGAATAAATGTGCAGTAAAGAGACAAGATGTGAAAAAGTAGAGCAGGAGTCACCTTACATCACAAGTTTGAACCTAATCCTTAGAACGATACCGCCGGAAGTTAACAGTTGACTCTGCAGACTCGAAATGGATAGAGGGAAAGAAACAAAAGAACAAAGGAAGCGCGTGATGCCGCTGCGCCTGCGATAGTATCATCAAGAACCGAGTGCACGCCAAGCTTCGGAGGAAATACGAGGAAAAAAGGGAATTTCTGTATGGCCGCGCAGCCATCGTGGCAGCTAATGTCTTGACCATTATAATGTTGTGAAAGTACAATTGTTGGCATCAGGCGAGGACGTTTTCGAGGATGCCGCGCGACAAAATCTCGTTTTCCTTGTCCATAAAAATTAAGCTTTCTTGAAATGGGAGATAATGAAGGCAATGTTTCCCTGCAATGATCGGTGTGCTGGGTTCTAATCAAGGTTCTACCCTGCTCAGTACCAGGACTTGGCTGTATTGATCTTGTTCTCAATGGAGCTGGCCGAGGAGAAGAGAAGTGGTCCTTGGTTTTTCCTCGTTTCTCCTTCCTTCCTTCCTTCCTTCCTTCCTTCCTTCCCTATCTCTCCCGTTCTCTCCATGTGATGGGTAGGGAAATTACTTCCCATGTACAAACACTTTGGCTATGTGCTGTACAGTTGGGGGGGGGGGGAGAGGGAGGACGATGCCAAGGGGTGGAATGAGGATCTCCTTGTTGCAGAGTCGCACTGGCCACACACATATTAACTCCAAAACGTAATGAGGGACAACAATAATAACTGAATTAAATGGAAAAAGTCGCATTTTCTCCTTGAAGAAAGACTGGTCTAATTCCCACCATTTTATGCAAAGTAATTAAAAGTATACTGTTTAACCTAAAGTAGAGGCAACTGTTTACCTTCCAAATGAGGAATTATGTTGAGATTAACCCCAATGGAAGTTTCCCAATTAGTTTTCAGCAAGATGAGAAATTGACTGCCATAGCCGGGAGTTGAACTACGGTCTCTGTCTGGCTGCTCTAATTCGAGTTACCATGGCCATTTGGCAGCACGAAATTATATTCTCGAACCGATCATGCCTTAACGACCGACTAAGTGTAATATTTCGTCAATCAATTTAAATTAATAACTTTTCACTACCTATATTTTAGCCGCATGTCCAAGATGGAGACCTGAAGATCCGTAATACACGCCCCTGCTAAGGCATGAAACCTTTCCAAGCATGCCCGTCTAGGTAGCGTAGATGGCAGCGTCTGCTTCAGGCACAAGAGGTCCAAGTTCGAATCTCGGTCTGAGTGAGTTATCTCGATAAGGTTTTTCTGGTTTATCCTGATAAATGAACATCAGGTAACTCTTACTTCTAAGGACACTGGGCTCATATGAGTATCATTTCACTCATTTCATGCATAGTCCGATAAGACGTAACGTTGAAGGACGTAAATTTAAAATAGAATTTTCCAGGCTTGTGACATATCAGGCTAAGTGTGGAAGAGCAATTCAATTTCTACTATTACCTTATCTAAGGCCATAGTCACCATCAGACCTTTGCAATTTCTTATATGCGAAGCAAATGCACTTTCTTTTGTCTTAACCTTTGATACACTCTTACATCTATTTCTATTTTATTTGTTGTGGATTTACAGTAGGTAAAACTCAAAATTTCGATATCTGGATTACACCAGTATACAGAAAAATCATAGGCTGGCCGCTTAGCTCTCTTGGTGGAGCACCTGCCTGCCGTGCGCGTGGTCCCGGCTTCGATTCCCAGTTGGGGGTGGGGATTTTTCTCCAACAATGATGATTCCTCATCTACCACAGAGTCTGGAAATATGAATTAAAGTGCGAATGTGTGCGTGATCTAATGGTTCCAAACGAAAAATCCAAAGTACCCGTAACCGAACGTCTACGAGATAACACCATTAATATGTTTCAAAGGAGAACGGTCGCTGATAGGACCATTGCAGTCAATGGAACAATAACAAGAAATATCACTTTAAAAGAGCTGTATGTGTTTGATTATTGTGTGTACTTCTATCTCTTTCTTTCTGGAACTCTAAATGTAATATTTACGTGCCAAACATCTCAGTTTACTCTCATCCAAAGATACGACACTTCAAACTACCCTTTACATTGAAATCTTTTCTACTTTTTCCTCAAAAGATCATGTGGAAAAATTTTTCTTAAAATACAATTTATGTAAGATATTGAAGATACTGTATTTTCTGGGGATAGTTTAGGAAGTCCTCTTCGTCCTAGATGGCTTCGGCAGAATTTTCAATGGGCAAATAGAAAAAAAAGTTTACTACACAAAAACTAGATCTCTTAAAGCTCACAGTTTTTCTTAAATTTCCTGTGGAGTTAACCTTTTATTAGATATTCTTTGTTATAGCTTGTACAAGAGTGAGTAGCTAAAGAAATGTGAATGTCATCCACCAGAATTTTGTCTATCTGCAGTATTTTACTATACCAAAATATACGTGGATAAACAGTGTGGATATCGAAAGATAGAATCAGACTGAAAAATTCAATGCCGCAGCCGGGATCGGAACCACGGAACCTCTGACTGCCGTCGAGCCGCTCTAACCATTGAGCTACTATGGCCAGCGTGCCAACATTATATTAAATTCTCCAACTGACTAGTGTTTTTCTCGGTAAACCACTAGGAGTTCTCATAAACACATGAGACAACTACCTTAATGGCGACTTACAACCTGTAATTAATTTCCATTAATTGACCTAATAGTGGTTAACTATAAAGCCCGAGCCTTAAAGTACTTAGTTATTTGTTTTATTTTGTCTGAATTTTCCAATACCTTTCTCAAATGATAATTCATTCCATGACAACAAATACGGCATTAAAAACTATATATTGGGGCTATGTACAGGCAATTCTCACCTATTCCATACCATTCTGGGCTTCTACCGACAACAATTTACAAATAATATTTAAACTACAACAGAAAATAATTCTAATTTTATTTGGCGTAACGCACTACATACCTAGTGGACCACTTTTTCAAAAATTGAATATATTACCTCTACCATGTTTGTACATCTTAGAAACAGTTTGCTTTCCTTTTTCTTTTATTTTTAACAGTTTTTCATGAAACGTTGGCCATGATAGCTCAAGGGTAAGAGCGACTGGACGGAAACTAGGAGCTCCGTGGTTAAAATCCCGGCCTTGGCACTGAATTTTTCAATTTGACTATATCTATCCAGAACAGCCTAGACCTACACGGCTATTGTGAAGGCACGATTAATTTCCATCAATTAACTTAAATAATAAGAGTTTAATGATGAAGCCTCGGGCTCAAGTACTTAATAGTAAGTCCCCACAAACGGTGTATCTCGAGTACAAGAGCCCCTAGTGGTTTATCAGGAAAATATAGGTATGAGTCAATTGGAGAATTTAATGTCATGACGGCGAGTTGGCCATGGTAGCTCAATGGGTAAGAGCGACTGGATGGAAACCAGAAGATCCGTGGTTCAAATCTCGGTCATGGTATTAAATTTTTCAGTTTGATTCTATCTATTGTACATACGTATTTGCAGCTTAACCAGTCTGTCTTGTATTAACATCTTGTCATCCGCAACAGTAGCATATTTAATACTTTTTTTGTACCTTTGCTCTTGATGGTATTTCCTGTTTTAATTAAAGAATGAAGTTTTAACGCTTAAACTCTCCTGTATGCCCATGTCAGTCTTTCATCTCCTCGAAAACCAGCAAACATAAGTTTATCTTGATTATTATAAACTAGAAGCGAATAAGTATTTGTAAGAACCGTAGGTGAAAGAATAGAAAAAGTCATGTGAGTGGAAGCACATCAGAAATTTTCCCTCCAGTTTGTAACTGCTTTACGCGGCTAACCGGTTTTCTCCTATCCGTAAGGTAGGACTTTTGACACATATGCTGCCAGTATATTGCCGAGAGCCGACTGTCACCTTTTTTGCCTTCTTTTTTTTATTATTATTCCCCCGCATATCAGATATGCGACATTGATTGCACTAGTCGGAGTTTCTTTCGAAAAAAAAAAAAAACGTAAAAAAGGAAAAGAAAAAGAAGAAATAAGCGCATCTATGACCTCCATCATAACATTCCCATTTCCGGAAACCTATAAATAGTCAATCGGAGATGTGCTGCAGAGAGAAATCGCAGTGCAGTTAAGCTGTGATTACATACAGAGCAGTGAGGGCTGCAAAAGGACGTGAAAGAAACTAAACGAAAAGCAAGAAATTTCGATTTAATGCCACTAACGAATAACTTCTGTTTAAAAATGTTTGTTTTAGTGAATAAAGGCCAATGATGTAGTATATATTTTATTTACCACGTGAATATCAGTTTTATCTGATTCCGCAAATAATTTCATTACCACTGTAGTCATTTTTTCCTTGAAATTACATTCGATCCACTGAAGCCTTGTTGGAAGTTTCTCCGACGGTCCTTGATCCTTTCGACAGCATTGAAGCAATATATCTTCTATGTTTAAGTTGATTGCTTCAAATAATTTTGTAAGCGCATTCTCGTTGATTCTTTGCTGTGTTACTGGCGAAAATAAAAGCTTTTAAAACTAGCTAGGTAACGTGTTCGTTTCGGATGCCACAAAATACAGTGTGACCCATTTAAACCTGAACCATATCAATAGGCCTCAGCTTCTGAACCAAATATAGGATACATGTGCAACTTTGGGAGAATATAACACACAATTGGGAGATTACATTACAATATATACATCTCAGAGAAAATGTTGTAAGTGTCCTGCACCAGCATCTATACATGTTTGCACTCGTCTCGCCATATTCTCTGAAGTTTTACGGAGAGTATCCTCGCTAATGTTAATTATTTCGGATTGAATGGATTCCTTGAGATCATCAATTGTCTGTGACTATCTGTTTTTAGATACCCCACTAGAAAAAATCCAGTGAGGTTAGCTCAGAGGTTCTAGGGAGACACAGACATTCTGAGATTATTCCATTTTCAAAGAAACTGGTTACAAGTTCCATGGTGTCATTAGATGTGTGACATGTTGCTCCATCTTGCTGGAAATGACCCCTCAATTCGATATCATCTCCGCAAAACTTCAGAGAATATGGCGAGACGAGTACAAACATGTATAGATGCTGGTGGAGCACACTTCCAACATTTTCTCTGAGATGTAAATAGTGTAATGTAATCTCCCAATTTTGTATTAGTGGCTAAAAAATTATGGCCTATTGATATGGTTCAGGTTTATGTGGATCGCACTGTAGATTACCACTGACAATACTTCAATACCAACCAAAAGATAGAAGAAAAGTTGGATGCCCATGTGCCAGATGGACAAACTCGTTCTCTTGATGTGGAAACAGGTCAAAGGCCTAAATCCATGAAGTAGAAGAAGAAATGTTCGTTTGTTTTTCGTTTTGTATAGGGTAGGTAGGTTCCTAGATGAACTCTGAATTCGGAGGTAGCTAGAAAGATGAGAGCGAAATAGAATAGGTGTATTTTATTTTTATTACCATAGAACCTAAATAAATGCAAGTATCTTAAAAAAGTCACGGGTTTGATTCCAGGCGGCAGCAAAGTGAGATTTGTGGTGGACAACATGGCACTGGGGCAGCTTTTCTCCGGGTCCACCGGTTGCTCCATCATCATCGTTATCATTATCACCATCATCATCTTTTTTATCACCTCATCTCTGTCGTACCTTCGCTTCCGGAGTTGGGCTGATCACTCATACCGGAGTCTCTCTGGTCACTCGGTAGCGTAGCTGGTAGAGTGTCTGCCTCACGTTCAAGAGGTCCCGAGTTCGAATCTCGGTCAGGGTGAGTTATCTGGATAAGGTTTTTTCGGGGTTTTCCCCTATCCTGGTAGACGAACGTCAGATAACTCTAAGCTCCATGGACCCCGGACTCATTCTACTTAAATATTTAGTATTCATTATTTCTTATACTAACTGTTATTCAGTATAAGATTAGTGTATGATTATTAAAGCCCTAATTTCTAAGCAAAATGCTTATAAATACTTCTTTTGCTCAAATATTGCGTTTGCTTGCTTATTTTATGCTTCTAATTAAAATAGCTTATTTTATCCAAATAATATTAATTTCAAAGTTCATTTTCACTCGTAGCCATCATCGTCTCGCTGAGATAGGAGCCGATATAAAAACGTGGATCCTCTTGTCTCTAGCGTAAAGAAAGTGTACTGTCGCCGATTAGAGTTGAAAAAATTCCTGAAGTCCTTCCAAATTTGTCTTTACCTCCTCAGCCAGTTTTAACTCGATCAGGTACTTGGTTAAAGACTAAGTCATACTACACAGACCATTTTAATGAAATAAAAGTGTTGTACTCCTTATATATAGAAGATACAAGCAACATTACCACAGCACAAGAATGTTTTGCTAATATTGGCATCCAAGATAAGATAGAGTACATCCATAACAGCTTCTCCAAAATACCTGCTATTATAACACTGTTGGAAACTCGAAATGTACCTTGGAACATTCACTTCCTTTGATATATGAAATTTTAGTAACGTTATCTTCAGAGATTCACAGTATTGCTAACCTTTGAGAAACTCAGTAAGGTATCAATGAAACATCCTGGTTACAAGACACTATAAAATTTCTACAAAACTTTCTGGGACAGAAATGTATATGTAAGCGAAATTAATTCAAAAAGAACTGTGGTACTTTTCGCATGTACCAGTAACGTCATGCGACGTTGAGAGATCCTTTTACAGTACGAAAATTGCTTCACTGAAAAACACCGGAGCTTTCCACAAGAAAATCTCAAAGGGGTCCCGGGTTCGATCCCCGACTGTGGGGGTGGGATTTTTCTCCGACCAAGGTAATTCCCCATCTTCTCCAGAATCTGGATGTATGAATGAGACTGCGAATGTGTACGTGATCTAATGATTAAAACACAACGAATACGAGTTAACACCTTCGATATGTTCCAAAGGAGAACGGCCGAAGATATGACCATTAGAGTTAAAGGCGGGGTAGAAATCGAACAACAAAAAAATCTCAAGATACTCTCTCGTGTACTGTAACAAGTTGGGTAAGGTAAAAATTCTATCAGACAATACTTTTATAATTAAATTTTTATTTGATTGTGGTTAAAATCCGGCCTCTAATGTTTATGTATATATCCACAATTATTTATAAATTCCATATTCTTAATTGCTCTTTAAAGCAAAGTTTCTGGTCGGTAATAAAATAATATCAAATAATTTGAATAATATATATGCATTTTTAAAACTATTTTGACCTTTTATTTCATTACTAATCTTGCCTATTGCTCTAATTTAAGCCTTGATATTTAAATTCTGAGATCGATTCGTATTATTTTGTATTTTACCTTTATTCTACTAATTTCTAGTTCCCTATTTCTTGTATGCTTTTCTTAAATTCCTTTCTTAATTTATGTCATCTTTAGAATACCGGAAATATAATATGTATTCAGTCAAATGTTTTTCAACAGTTTTTCAAGAGAAAATAGACGTTTAATGGAGTTTAAGGTGAAGTGTAAAAGTAACTTTCGGAAAGAACCGCAGTTCAGTTGTTTTCTGCAAGCAATCGCGATGATCTACGAGAAGCCGGAAAACAATTGAATGAGATGGCGTAGGCCTAGGAAGTACCTGGTCAACAGTACCGCCGTAGTTTTTCTATAGACGGCAACATTAACATGTATTTTCAACTTTGTCTTTTTTTTTTTTTTTTTTTTTTCCTCCTAGTGTTGATATGATTTCCCAGCAGAGCAAGAGTTCACGTTTCTCAATTTGGGGGTTGTAGATTCCGTCCCTGAGAGAGAGTGAGACGAATGGGCAGCGTACTATACCGACCCGAGCCGAGTCTATGGATCCTTTGATGGCGGTGGTGGTGGCGGCGGCATAAGGAGGTGGGGGTGGTAGAGAGAGGGAGGACTAGTAGCTTGCTACAGTATTTGTTAATGCAAAGTAAGCGCTCTCCGACGGTCTGCAGACCTTGCGGCTGGGCAAGAATGGTGCGGGTGGGTCAAGGGAAGCTTTGGCCTGTACACGGTTACCCCCTTTTCCTCCCTCGCCCCTTGCTTAGAAACCGCGCTTCCCCCACCCTTCCTCGTCCACAGTCCGCATCTTCACACCAACCCTGAAGGAATAGGCGAGAGAGACAGAGACGGATAAATGCGCGGGGGTTTACGAAGAAAAATTAGGGAATTCATCTTCTTATTCTTTTATACGTGGCGGCGACGGCGGTGGCGGTGGCGGCGTCCTTCTAAAATGTTTTCTTTTTTCTAGCCCTTTCGCTCTTGTGCCAACCTGTTTTTCTGGACCGCACAAAGAAAGGCAGATCTCTGAACTAATCTTTATGAGAAGAAGGGTATCTCATTCTTTCAACCAGTTTAGCACAGCATCTGAGACAAGGAGCAGCATGGGAAGAATTGCACGTTTCCCCCCTTTGGCTATAAAATTTAACGGAAAAGTTTTTCCTCCGCGTCTGGGTTTAAAATCTCTCTCTTTCAAATCCCTTTAATTCAACACCGCAACTTCTCAGACATTTCTGAAGAGACTTTTCTTTGCGGAAGTACCTCCTCTCTACAGAAAAGAGCATTAAATTGTGTAAAATTATGGTTAATATTTATATACTGATTTCGTTAGTTCATCCGCGTGTAAACTTCTCACTTATGGCCTACAATTATTCTCGACAACATCTGGAATTAAACATATTCTTTATGCAATCTGTAGTGAAATGCAGTTCATTTCAATTTATAAAATATTTCAACTGCAGAAATTTATTGCATTTTTATACGTTCCATTCATTACGAATTTTACTTACAAGTAAAACTTACCCTTGCTCGGTATAGGTCTTTGTAGACCCTAAGTCCGTTTCAACTACGTAGAAACTGTTTTAATGTGAACGTAGACTTCTCATCTTCCAAATATGCTTTTTGTGTACTTTTTATTATAAATGGTCAAAATATTTATGGTAATATGACGGTCGCTAGCACAGAATTTTAAAATTTTTTGTAACAGGGTCAGAAAATACCCCACCTGATGTTATAGTACAAATTTACTACAATAATTAACACTTAACAACAATGTATCTTCTGAACCTTCATTTGTATGTCCATTGTTGTTACAAATTCGTAGACAGTACATACACATGCACTGTTCTAACAAATTATTATAAAATAAGACCTAAAGCTTTCCTGTCGACGAATACGCTTACCAGTCAGGTGAAAAGATGATTAGATATCGACGTGTCGGGAGTGTGCATCTCTCCCAGCATCAGGATATTTATAAAATGTTATAACCACAAATGAAATACTGGATATAACATAACTATAAACAAAGACAAAACACTATCAAAACTCTCATTACTGAACAAAAGACTGTTTTCCGTAAATTAAATGCCAGGTCAGGAGATGGCGTGAGTATAGAAAATTGTGTCAAAGAAACGTAACTACTTAACTTGATTATCAAGCTGTATTGATCTTTGCTTCTTAATTCGACGGATTTCCATTTTAAGGCCGGTTTCCAATAGGAGCTGAACTGAAATACAGCATCACGATTAAGCGTGCTCCGTTCAGAGGAAATCGCAAAAGCCTCCTTAATTCTCCGCTCCCAGTAACTGTTGCATTTTGCCAAGATGGTCGTCTATCGAAAATTGGCTCTATGGTCGTTATCAAAACAATGCTCTGCCAGCACAGACTTCTCAGGTTGCATTAAACGAATGCTCCGTCCATGTTCGATTATTCTAGTAGCGATGGTCTTTCCGGTTGTCCTATATACGTTGTCCCATATTCGCAGGGAATGCGGTACACTCCCGGAACTTGGAAGTCCAGTTTGTCTTTCAGTGGTCTCAGCAGAACTTTAATCTTCGGAGGTGGCTTGTGGATGGTCCTGATGATGTATTTGGCGAGAATTCTGCTGATTCTGCCGGATAGATTGCTGGTTAACGGGATGCAGGCTGTAGCGGTAGGTTTATCTGACGCTTGCTGTATTACAGGTTTCCCTTTCCTAGCTTTGGTGATCGAGGCTTCGACGTCATATTCGGAGTAGCCGTGTTGACGGAAAGTGAGACTCAAGGTGCTGTAATTCTTGTTTTAAGTGGCTGGGATCAGAGATAGACAAAGCTCTGTGAGCCAGTGTATCGAGAACTCCCAGTCGTTGAGACTTATGATGGAAACTATGAGCGTTCAGATAGAGATCGGTGTGTGTAGGTTTGCGATATGCAGCATGCCCCAGTGTACCGTTGCTGTTATTTGAAACAAGAATGTCCAGGAATGGAAGAGTTCCTGAAGAAAGGGAGCGTAAGACATGTATATGTTTTCACATTTCAGACATGACTAGTAGATAACTTATAGGCATAGCTTACGACAGTGGAGTTTCAATTTAAAAGATGTGCTTTGATCTCAAAGTAAAGTCATTATTATTTTTGTGGAAATATTTTACATTTTAGCGCCACATAAGTTTTAGAATCACTTCGGTGTTTTTCCAGATTTGATACTATACCAGGGTTAAGACTCTTTGTCTCATTTACTGAAACATCATTTGTTGCTTGTAATATGTGTCGATTTAAATTTCATTGCTTTATCAACTTAGTTTCTATCTTATCGTAAGGTATCTACGATTAAAGGCTGCAAACAAAAGAATATGGGGAGAAACTCGGTTTATTCAGGTGCTTATAATGTCATTTCATTTCTTGAGATAAACTCATAGTACCAGCATTACTATTACACAAAATTACCTCTGTGTGTGTATATGTGTGTTCGTTAGATGTTTAAGATACTGATCTTCGAAATATTTGACACGAAGATTTTTGAGAAAATTCTCCCAGGACAAACCATACTTCATATCGAAAATTTATCGCCATTTTTTTTTTAATTTATCCAAAATAGTTGAACCATCTTGACATAAATGGTTTCTCAACAGAAACATAATGTATATCTTGAATTTTCTGTAAATATCCTGTGAAATTCTCTTAATCTGAATTACCTTTTCATAACCTTTAAGGGTTGGACCGACATTTCTCGACATAATCGAGTTAAAGCGCGCAATTCTTTCGAATAACATTTATGACATTAAACATTTCCGACATATTGTTTGTTACTGGTTTGAATTTTCCAATGTCTGCTTCTATCATTTTATTTCCTCTGCCAAGTTCATAGTAGGTAGAGAATATATTGCATTCCACTCAAAATTTCAACACGAGATTCCACTACAATTATATATTTGTGGGTATTCTAAATCCCCCAAAAAGATTTTTTGAAAAAAGTGTGTGTCAGTGTGAGTATAGGTCAAAAACGACAATTTTGTGAAATATTAAGTACCTACCATTTTATAATAATCCTTTCAACTCTGACTACGTTTTACATGCAACATACTTCAAAATTTTTTATTTCTTAAAATGACGTAACAATTTTGTTTAAAATACCATATGTTTAAAATATTTTCTTGACGAATTAAGTTTATATCACAAAGTGTTTGGAAATGTATTCAGAAGTTCTTTTCACTCTGAATGACTTACAGAATTTGTAAGCTAAAAGGGTTAGATAAAATTTTAACGCACAAGAAAGCACACTTCTTTATAGTTTTCTCAAATGTATCGACTTTTTTATCTCTTGGTCATACAACAAGAAAAACAGTCCTCCTCTCTGCGACATGGGGTTGCGTATCTGCCTCATTTTCAACAGGTCCCAAGTTGAAATCTCGGTCAGGATGATTTATCTGTTATGAGTTATTCCTACTCGTTTGAACGCAGGACTTGCTATTTTTTTCCAGTAAGCAATTTTGAAATGGAATACTTCAAGTGAACTAATATGCGTGTGACACATGCCCAGCTCTGTAGCGCGATGGTAGAGAGGCCTCGGGTTAAGAAGTTATCTGGATGAGGATTTTTTTCCCAAAGGTTTTCCCTTAATCTTGAAAGATGAATGTTGGGAACTCTAAGCTCTATGGAACCTGGGCTAACCTGAGTATCATTTCATCTATTTCATTTATGGTCCGATACGACTTGGTGTAAATTAATAAAGAAGTGTCATTGTTATCACATAACCACCAGCTGTGCTCTTAAAACATGTGACTATCGGTAGAAGTATATCCACATATTCCCCTTGCATCTACAACAAAATTGGCAGTAATATCTTAATTCAGATTAATATGAAATGGAGGAATGAACAAGTGTAGAGAAAGCCAAGAGGTAAAAGTTACTCGCTATTCAAATGTTTTCCACCATAGTCGTTCAAAGAGTAAAGAAACTTCAAACAGATAAAGGAATATGATATAGGAGAATGAGTTGAAAAGTTCATGTAAACAAAATTCTTCTTAACTGAATTACACTTGGATATTTTTAAAAATTTAGTTTATATTAATTATTATTAATATAATTGATAAGCGAATAGTTTTTTTAACATATCGACTCTAACATTTAAAACTAAGGATATTTGGGATTCGTGTACGGTTTGTGCTTGGGAAGCAAGGAGGCAGTAAGAGAGAAACAGACCACGATGAGAGGGTTGCATGGCGAGGGTGCCATTCCGGTCGTGCAAGGTTTTCGCGGCAGCCAGCGAAGGGTGACTACTGCAACACAAGGGGAAGAGGGGGAGGACAGGCTTCAGCAAGAAAGCTTCGGATGAGCCATCGATTTAAGCCTTCTCTACCTAGACGTTCACTGCCACAGGCTAGAATTCTAATTAAACCTCAATATAAAATAGATACAAATATAAATAAGAAGGGAGAATTTTAATCACCCTGAAAATGTAAAATAGGAATTAGCCCCCAAAAGATATCAGCTAGTTTTCAAAATTTGGTATATTAGTTTTAGGATTGCTAGCTCAATTTTTCAAGCCTACTGAACATAACAGAAAATAAAAAATCCTTATTACACATTTATACAATAGGTCTGAGGGCATAACTACACGGCGATCCACGTATTCTTAAAAGGATGTTCGCTACGGAATCTCATTGGAATTCCTTGCAGTTTGATCACCAAAGAAAAACAAAGAAACATCACTATATCTTGTGTCAGTCAGATGTTAATACAGTTTCTTTGTAATACACACTTTTTGTATTTAACTATTATTAATTTCACTCTTGTTTATTGTTATAATATATCTGTATTTCTACTTATATTACTACTGTTCACTGTAATGTGCGAATTTATTTGCTTTAATTAGAGCCAACTGAAAAATTCAATGCCATGGCCGGGATTTGAACCACGGATCTACTGGTTCAAAAATCACCCATATACCGGAGTAATGTATTTAAAAGGATTAATTCTTTAAGGATTAATTCCTCAATATAAATTTACATTAAAAAATAATCTACGATAAAAATCCTGGTAATTAAGTACTTACAATAGTAAGTCGCCACAAGTAGTTGTCTCAAATATGAGAACCTTAAGTGGTCCACCGGGAAATATAATGAGTCAATTGGAGAATTTAATGTCAGGAAGGCACGTTGACCATGGTAGCTCAAGGGTAGAGCGACTGGACGGAAACCAGTAGATCCGTGGTTGAAATCCCGGCCATGGCATTGAATTTTTCAGTTGGCTCTAATTAATCAAAAATCACCCATATACCAGAGTAATGTATTTAAAAGGATTAATTCTTTAAGGATTAATTCCTCAATATAAATTTATATTTATTTGCTTTGTTTATTGTTGTAACCTGTTTGTACTGTTTGTTTTATATTTCATTGTTGTCTCAATAATGTATTCTACTGTGGTCGTTGATAACCTTAGTTGTTGCAAAGCGACCTTAAAGAAACGAAAAAAAGGAAAGATTAGAAACAGCCACTACTGATGCCCTCTCGGCGGCTTAGATGGTAATGTGTCTGTCTCACGTTCAGGAGGCCGAGTTCGAATCTCGGTGAGGGTTAGTTACCCGGACAGTTAAGGTTTCTTCCCTTATCCAAAAAGACGAATGTGGACCCTAGCTTATTTGAGAATCATTTTGCCCATTTCATTCATCGATATGGCTTATCGTTGTAGGACATAAATTGAACAGAAAAGAAAAGTGACTAATATGTGACATTTTGAAGGAAAAAAAAAAGACAGGCGTTATAATTTACTATACTAGTAGTGGAAGGTTTGACACACGAGTCGTAGTCGAGTAGCGTGGTAATTTCCTGGAGCGCAAAAATAAGTCTTGATTTCTAGTAGCTACCATACAATGTTTTATACAAAACTTATTCTAATTATTAAAAAGGCTCACTATGTTTTAATTAAACTATAATAAACTAGTTAATTATTTGTGTGTTCCAAACATAATTGGCTAATACCTAATATAAGAGAATTGATGTTGGCTAGTCGTTGCTAGGGAATTGTTTTAATTATTGGTATAGTTTGATGAACAACTTGCCCGCCTCGGTAGCGTGTCTGCCTCACGTTCAAGAGGTCCCCAATTCGAAACTCGGTTAGGGTGAGATATCTGGATAAGGTTTTTTCCCAGGATTTTCAATTATCCTGATAGAGGAATGTCAGGTAATTCTTAGCTTCATGGACCCCAGACTCATTTGAAGGTAAATGGAGGACGTAAATTAAAAAAAAAAAGAAATAAAAGAAAACAAAAGAAAAGAAAAACAGATTAACAACTTGCGGCAACCGATTCAGAGATTGATTCACACAAGATAATAAATATAATGTTAACATAACCTTATTGAAACAAGACCAGGAATCTATACAAAATTTTGGAGGAACCTAAGAGTGTTTTACCAGATTAGTTATCAAGAAAGTCGAAATCTGCATAGGAAAAGGAGATGTTAATTTTCCTTTCAGAAAACTATATTGACGAATGTATTGCCAGTAGAAATTGAATATTTGGAGACAAATTTCTTAATTATTGAATGAGTAAAAGTTTTAGCTGCATTTACATATTTGAATTTGATTACTAAAACTACAATAAATGTTATATTTGAAATGTAGGCCTAGAGATCTGATTTCGTTCATAGAATGGTGCAAGCAAGATTTTATCCATCCTTGAAATTGAAGTGTTACTTTAGTAGATTAAAGTACCTACAACTTTACAAGCAAGTTTGCGATAAAATATAGGTACAGTATATTAACATAGAATATCCTCAAAACTTAAAATACAATAAACATATGTAAATTTTTATGAATTGTGTGCTTCAAAATTCCGTGTGTATCTTATGCCTTACCAGTTGTACAAAATTCATTCAGAATGAACAATCACAAAATTCAGCATGTTCCTTTTATTTGTCGTACAAATATTTTAAGTAGTATTTTAAGTAAAAACATTAGTAATTTTGGATAAAATAAAGTAAAAATGTGTTTTCCAACTCCTGTTTTCGATTTGTATAGCTCTCTCCTTCTCTGTCACACGCACAGAGCTGCTTATTTTTTATTCAGAGGTGTATTTTCGCTGTATTTCGGTATAACATTATTGATTGAATTTTAAATCGAGAGCATGTATTTCTATGTATTTCTGTGGATGATCTGTGAAGTAGGTATTCATCATAAAGTAAGATCTAAATATTAAAAAATACATTTGTCACATAAAGGAATTAAAGAAAAGATGAATGAATAACTTGAAGTAACGTAAAAGATAACTATAAGTGTGAAATAACTTCACAGTGTCTTGCACGTTCTATTTTCTCTTAAACAACCAATATGTTTGTAATTCCTGGACATATGTGGATACTTTGTATAAACTATAGAGGATTTGTCAGAGTATACACGTAATAATTTTCTGAATTGGCTGGCCCCGTAGCTCAGTCGGTAGAGCACCTGCCTACCGTGCTAGGGGTCCCGGGTTCGATTCCCGGCGCGTGGGGTGGGGATTTTTCTCCCACCAAATTAATTCCTCATCTTCCCCAGAGTCTGGAAGTATGAATGAGAGTGTGAATGTGTGCGTGATGTAATGATAAAAAACCCAAACCCAAAGATAACGAATTAACACCTTCAGTATGTTCCAAAGGAGAGCGGCCGCCGATATGACCATAGCAGTTAAACGCGGGGTATAAATAGAACAAGCTTTTTTTTTTTAAAAAAAAAAAGCTGAATTACTCTATAATTAATATTTATAACCTTAAAACAGCAGGGTGGCAAAGGACACTAGTTTTCTTTGTAAATATGTATCAGGAGAATAAAAGAATATTATCAGGCGTTTGTGTTGCATTTCTAAATGGATTACGTAGTTTCAAAACGTTGTTATTCTCAAGATGTAAAAAATAAAGTGAGTAATCATCATTTGCTGGTTTCTTATTTCTCTCCTAAGCTGAGTATTTTGTGCGGTGGCTTTTAATAATGATAATATAATAACAGTATAATAAAAACTCTGCTGCTTACATACTTAAATAGATAGGCTGAATACTACATCAAAGAAAATTCACATTTTAAGTTTCTTTGAATACAAAAAATATAAAAAGATGTGCGTAGTCACCACTGTTCACAAACCATATACACGTAGTTAAGTGCAGCATCTTCCAAAGATACGAGACAAAGATACTCAAAGGCTTTTTATTTCTCCATACTGCATTTTGTAAAGAAAAATGTTGATTATTTTTTAGGTTCTGAAATACTGGTGTGACATTTCGAATAATTTATCATATTTTTTAGATTTTACATGGCAATTACTAAGACGTACCTTGTGAAGACTTCATTTGAATGAACTTTGTATAATTTTATACTGTAAACTCTAATAGAAAACAAAAGCACTGCATACAGGATGCAGATTGATAGCTATTCAGTTGTTTTGGGGTATCTTATTGTGAATTTATGGTATTTAGAATCATATTCTTAGACAGAGAGGCATAAAATAAAGACAAAATATTTGTAAGAATAGCTTTTGGAACTAATATAAAATAAGCTACAATCGCTAGGGAAAATTATGTGAGTGTACAACAGATGTTTTCAAATGATAAGTGGCCAAGTGAGGAACAAGTACTTACAAAGTCGTCACAGACAGACCAGTTTCATCCTTTATAATAAAAACGAAGTCATTTCTCCATTTATCTCTATTAACACGAAGTAAATGGAAATGTGGGCTTTAGTAAAAATAATTTGTAGAAGGCTGGGAGAAAAAGTTGTGTGAAAGTATCTGTAATCAGTTTGATTTTATTAATTTTCACTACGACTTTAGTTTTACTGTACCTAACTACACAATGATGCTTTTTAACTAAAAATAATTAAAATAATCCCAAAAGTGGACAACAAAATAAGATTTTAGAACGATATGTATTATTGTCATTTATTTGCAATACGAAATTATTAGAAGGCTATATAGACTTAATTTGAGGAGGAATAATAATCTGTAAGTAGTTACTTTTAGAGCGCTATAGGGGAATTAAAAAGCTAGGCTAGGATAGAAATGCGATTAATTATTACACTTTCCGAGAAGGGGATGTAGAATTATAAAGGGCGTTATCAAAGGAAAATATTTTCTGTAAGAAAATCACAGTTCCTTTGGTTTCTTTAGTTTAGAGGAATTAATTGGTAATCAGGATATCATCACCATCACCATCATCACCATCATCGTAGATGGTAGCTGCATCATGTTCAAGAGGTGCCGAGTTCGAATCTCGGTCAGAGTGAGTTACCTGGATAAGGTTTTTCCGGGGTTTTCAGTTATCCTTCAAGACGAATGTCACGTAACTGTAAGCTCCATGTACTCTGGAATCATTTGAGCATCATTTCACCCAATTCATTCACCGTCCGATAGCCATGACAATGTTGTAGGACGTAAATTACAAAAAAAAAAAAAAAAAACAACATGAATTAAAATATTTTAAATTGTCTTTAAGCCTCTTAGACATTATAAAAAGAATTTATGCAATATTCTGCATACCTAATTTATCAGTTATTGTTATTTTTAAAGGCTGAACATTCCTAACAAAAAAGGAAAAAGGAAAATATAATTAAAGCAAATTAAAAGGTTTATGAATATTTTCAATGTTTTGTGAAACACTCTTATATACTTAATTTGTTCTTCTACTCTAGCTGTGCATGGGATAAGGTTTGGTGTAGTAGTTAATATGAAAAATTCAATGCCATAGCTGAGAATTGAAGCACGGATCTTTCGGTATCCGTTCTAATACTGCGAGTCATTTGGAGAACTTAATATCATGCTGACACGTTACTATGGTAGCTGAGTGGTTAGAACAGCTGGATGGAGACGGGAGATTATGGTTCAAATCCCAGCTATGGCATTGAATTTTTCAGTTTTACTTTCATACTCCATTAAAATTAACAGTAAATGAAAAGTATACCTATACAAATGAAGATATAATTGTAAAATAATTGCAAAATAAAGTTAAGTATGCATTAAGATTTGAGTTTATATCAATTCCTTTGTTTGTAATTATATTACAAATAACTGAATATATTAAAGTATTATATATTTTCCCTACAGCATAACAGATAAATTAAAACAAAGTTTAAAAAGAGTTGTTTTTATAAACCACCCAAAAATAAGTTCTACTTTTTAAGCCATTATACAGGAATAAAAGCCCATTAAGGGTGTATTTCCGTCTTCATTTCCAGTTTTAAAATTACTCTACATAGCTATGGGCTAGTTTTTGTAAATAGAAACAAAGAAACTTAATTAAAAACTTTTCGACGGTTGTGAAAAATTGGTTTATACCATGCAGCTAACTCTTACTGACTCTGCGATAAGGAAGAGTGTACGAGATTTTGCCAGCCATTTGCATCTTTGGCTCAACAAAACAAGAGAAGCTAGCAATACGGAGCTCGCTTCCATGTTCCTTTGTCTACTCGCATGAACAGGAAAGACGCTTGGGTCAGCTTCTAATAATCAATACTGCTTGCAAGCAACGCTTAACACCTACACGAAAACCAAGGCGATTTGCCTTTTCTTCTTAACCCAGTTCTTTTTAACTATAACATATCCCTCAATAAACACCACTAAAGGGAAAGACTTCTCAAGATAAGTATTTTTTCTTTCTATGTTAATCTCTAAGTATAGCTTAATCGCCAGATTTGGGTGGCCCACAAGATTTTGGGCGTGGCCCTTCTACATATATATACAACCCCGGAATATCCGCAGCCCGCCTAGCAACGCTTTCTGGAAGACATTTCCTAGTCGTAAAGTCAGAAAACGCTCCTTTCTTTCTCCGCGCGGGTTTTAATGTGCACACCACGAAATGGGATTTGAACGAAGAGAGGGAAAAAAAGATGAAGCGAATTGGCTGTCGATTCTTGCCGAGCGGAGCCGAAGTAGAAAAAAAAAAAAAAAAAAAAGCGCGATAAATGGAGGGAAAGAGACGGCTGGCAGAAAAAGAGGAAAGTAGGGAAACAATACAGTGACCCTTGTGTTGTAGAAATGAAGTCGCATATCGGGAGACGGACGAAAATTGATGTCTGAATGAATTGCAGAAAGGGAGGGAAACAGTCGCCTCGTTAGAAGAGGTAGGGTTCAAGTCCGGTTCGGAGTCAACAATATGCCAAAGTCACATCGTTTGTCTTTCCCTGCAGGGTTAGAGTAATCACTAGAGCACGGATTTGTAAGCACAATCAAATGATGAAATAAGCACGAAAAATAAAACAAATGAGCACCAAAAATAAGCAAATAAAAATTAAATATCTAATCATAAACGTAGGTATCGTTTGGTATAATTTTTACCTTACTCACGCTTGTTTCAGTACACGAGAGGCTTATCTTAAGATTTTTTTGTCCCATTTATACACCGCCTTTTTTATTTTATTTTTCTATTTCAGTTAAACGTCAAAGATTCCGGACTTGAATATATGTCTGAATTAATATATGAGGCAACTTTCTCAATGGATGATATAACATTTCAGATGATATATTTTTATTATTATTTTTTTTTATTTCGCGACTTTATTATTTTTTGCTATTTTTTATTTTGTTCTATTTTTTAAATAGAGGAACGATGGGAACGATGTAATTTTTTTTTTCAATTATATATTTATTATTTAGCTAATGGTCAGGAATTTTGTCGTTATTTAGTGTAGTGAGGATTACCATTCATTGCGTGGAAAGGAGGGCGTCTAGGGGTAATGGAACATTCTGTAGTGTCTTGGGTGTCTCAAAAGAATAAATAATTTATTTTTCACTTCAATTACCAGTGTAATAGAGCTCAAATCGGGTGGTGTAAGGCTCTATGGAACTTCCTTTAACTCCAATGATCATATCGGCGGTCGTTCTCCTTTGAAGCATATCGAAGGTGTTAACTCGTATGCGTTGGGTTTTATCATTAGATCACGCACACATTCACACTTCCAGACTCTGGGGAAGATAAGGAATTATCCTGGTCGGAGGAAAATCCCCAGCACGGCAGGCAGGTGCTATATCGACGGGACCAGAGTAATAATTCATTTTGTTTTCATAATGTGCAACAAAATTTGGAAAAGCAATTTTGATGTATACTTTTATATTTTTCTTTCCAAGTATGTAGTGCAAAACCTAATTGCCTAACATAAATT
Organism: Mantis religiosa; assembly: GCA_030765055.1. Classification (NCBI taxonomy): domain Eukaryota; kingdom Metazoa; phylum Arthropoda; class Insecta; order Mantodea; family Mantidae; genus Mantis; species Mantis religiosa. Next base: position 31,719,480 of record CM060954.1, read on the forward strand.
ACTTACCTATCAGATCTCAAATGAATTCTAGACCTGTTAAGTATCACTCTACATTTTTAGTAGACAGTATACTGTTTCAATTATCTGTCACTTATGCCACATATCGAATTCTGCATTCCGTTATCTCATTTTTCAGTGCTGATCACAAATATTATGTTTTAAGCTTCATGCTTAACATTTGTGTGTTGGTTCTTCATCTTCTAAATTTGAATAAAAAGTTTCTTTCATTTCAGTGTTCGACTTTCACAAAGAAATCCAGCCAAAATATTTGTAAAATTTTACTCGCATCTAAGTCCCCATAACTTTTTCCAAGTTATTGTCAAATAACTCACTTTTCTCTCCAGATATTGTGGAACTATACCCGTAATTATTTAGTAAGATATGTATTTAAGAAAGCAAATTCTCTACGTTACTTAAATTTTGCAGAACTTTTATCCCTACTCGATATTTTGTTTTTATGTGATACGATCTACACTTTTTCATGTGCATTTATTCTGTATATAGCCTTTGAAAAAGGTAAAAACCATTCGTTTATAATTCCTTGCCCGTTTTCTACCAGATTTAACCCTATTGCATGTAAAAGGCTTTGCATTGCCCGTTGTCTGTGTTTGTAGTTAATAAATACATTTTTTTTGTCTTAGGTGATGTTCTTTATATTTTTCATTTTGTCTTTGAATAAGTCTAGAATTCAAATATGTAAACACATTTACCGAGAGGTTTTAATATTCCGTTACGTTCTTGCTTTTGTAAACTTACTTCCTAAGTAAATAAAATATAGGTCAATTATTTTCGGATGTTTAGTCTGCTGAATAAACAAAAGACGTCAACAAATAAATGTACATATGTGAAATATTTCAGAAATAAATATTGTATTTAAAAGCATAAATTAACACAGAATAATATGAAAACGTGAATGGGACTTTCTTTGTTCAAAAGATCTTCATTAGTGATTCAAATCGTGACGCTTTACTTACTCCTGTACAACGTTCAGTGATCATCGTATGAGGGTAGTATTTTGAAATTATGTAACCAATTTCTTCTTATTAAAACATAAGTGTGTCATTTGCACTTCTATATTAAGACTAAATAGGCTGTTTTCCTTTATTCGGTGCCTTTCTTATCTTCATTGGCTTTTAAAATTGCCTTAGATGCAGTATGCAGTAAGAAAATGCTTGGTATGAAACAACCCTAGCAAGTTTCGTCACTGGGTATCGATCCTCGGTCTAACTAGGACAGACTAAGTGGCCACTTAGATGAGTAATTAAGCTGCAAGCTGAAAATACTTAAGGAAAATTAATGTTTATAACTTATATTATCACTTAATCCGTTTAGATAAAGGTACACAAAGTTTAATTAATTCCGATGTGATCATAACCTTACAAAATCTAATACTGGGAATGAACAATGATATGTAATTATCTAAATTACTTAAGCATGTCTGTATTTTTAAGTTTGTTTGGTAAAATATTAATATCTGTACTTCCTGTATCACTTTAGAAAGCGTCAAGGTGGTCTATCTTAGCAATTAAGTAGATCTTAATCAGGTAATAATTATATCTACTTACCTAAACCTTTTGACCTTAATATTTTCTGTACTCGTATCCAGGTAGAAGAAATATGCAATCTATCTTAAATTAGGATATTTCAAGAAATATGTATTCTGAGAGCCTTGAATACCAAAATGGCATCAGTGCGTTTTTGTTTTGTTTAAATTTACGACCTCCAACGCTGTTATATCGGACGTTGAAAGAAGTGGGTGAAATGATAATAATCAAATGAATCCATGGTCCATGGAGCTTAGAGTCACCCAACATTCATCCTTCAGGATAAGGAAAAGCCTCGAAAAAAGCCTTATACAGGTAACTCGCCTTGACCGAAATTGGATACTCGGACATCGTGTGTGTGTGTGTGTGTGTGTGTGTGTGTGTGTGTGTGTGTGTGTGTGTGTGTGGGGGGGGGGGGCGTGTGTTTAAGAGAGAGACAGAGAGAGAGAGATTGGATTAAACAATGTCCAAAAAATGTCCATTGATGATTTTATTACACATTTTTTATGTTCTCAAATTTGGCTAAGATTGCTTAAAATGTAAGACAAATAAACTGTACACATATGAGCTTGATGTGAATAGCCTGCGAGGATTTCTTCATTTGATTGTAGTTTTGTGTAGTTATACCGTCACGAACCACAAATTCTTGCTTCAAATGTATTTTCGATGACCTAATTTATTTTCGAAGTGTTTATCGTTTAGTATTGGTTTGAATAATTGAATACTTAAAATTTTCGACGAACTGCTGAACAGTTATAGTCTTCATTTGTTTCCCGTAGTGTTATTAAAACAATATAGCTATTTTGCGACCTGTTACAGTTAAATATCGCTTCGGTTACCTTTCAGTAAACGACTAGTTTGTTCTTCTATTTAGTGCTTCTACTTTACACATCTTTTAAAAATATTTTGGAAATATTACTCCACGTATTTTCAGCACTAAAAGAAACCAAATTTAAGATAGTTAAAATTCTGATATCAATAAAACAGTTGCATGAAACATTGTTAAAGCAGAAATTATTGTCCAAAATAAATAGCTTTGCTCTACTCCTTTATAACAAACGAATGTAGACCCCACGTAAAACCATGCATAAAGGATATCTTGGATCCAGTTCTACCCCGTCCTGTCAAGGAGGCAAACTGGATTACGCTGCACCCTAGCATCAAGGTGAAACTGTGGGGAAAGATTTGCAATACACGTGTAGCCTTTGAGTTTCTATTTCTTACTTCAGAATTCCTAAGGAAGAAATGCGCTATACGTGAGTTGTAGGTAGTTATTTTCCATATAAAGAAAGTTAGAAAAATTAGGGAGTGGTACAAAGGTTTAGATGACATTTCGTCATCAAATTTCAGGTTAGATGCCGACATCTTGCGAACGTGTGTCGAATAGCTAAATGTTAACAGATTATAATCCATACGTATAGTAATTTATCTGTAATCCAAATAATATTTAATTTATTTACGAATCATGAATTCAATGCTGGGCTGTGCTATGACAGAGTTGTTGGACCGCTTGGCTGTCACCAAGGCGGCCGAGGTTCGATCACAAGTGAGATATGCTGTGGACAACGTGGCGTTGGGATTTCTCCGAGTCCTCCGTTTTCCACCGTCAGCATTCCATCAATTGCCCATTATCATCTTGCTATCGTTCATTTAGCCCTCATATACATCATTCACTTTCTTCACCTTCGCATCAGGCATTGGGCTGATCACCCATCCTGGTTCTCTATCGGTTCCTCAGATTCGACTTTAAAAGGGATATGGGAACAAGGATCTCTTAACACACGATAATGGTACAAAATAGGGAGGTTAAGGAAGAAGAAAAAGAAGAATTAAATGCTCTGTAATTTTCCTTTTCTATCACTTTAATCCGTCACAAACTATGTATGTTTCAGGTGTGTTTATTTATTTCATACAGATATTTAAAAGAGCCTAGTTATAGGTATACGTTTTCAAAAAGCGCCTGAAATTTACTGCTAGTTTTGTACCACTAGTTTCTATGTCACTTTAAATACTTCATTTATGTTGTGTAGAATGTTCCTTTATATGTTCCTTTATGTTCCTCTGCCAGTATTTATACATGTTTGTACTCGTCTCAGCATATTCTCTGAAGTTTTACAAGGACTATCCTCGCCAATGTTCGAATGGACTATTTCAAGAACATCAATTGTTCGTGGTCTATTCCTGTACACACTATTTTTAGATACCCCCACTAGAAAAAAATTCGGTGAGGTTAGGTCAGGGGACCTGGGAGGCCACAGAACTTTTGACACTATTCGATTATCAAAGAAACTGTTACAAGTTCCATGGTGTCATTAGATGTATGACACGTTGCTCCATCTTATTGGATATAACCTTCTCCCAATTCGATATTATCCAGCTACTCCACAAATGTCTTGAGGATACCCGTATAAACCTCAACGTCTACAGTCATATCGAATAAAATGGGACCAACGATCCATAGATACTGGTGGAGGACACTTTCAACATTTTATCTGAGATGTAAATAGTGTAATGTAATTCCCAATTGTGTATTATATTCTCCCAAAGTTGCACGCGTGTCCTATTATTGGTACAAAAGTTACGGCCTATTGAAATGGTTCAGGCTTATATGGATCGCACTGTAATTGTAAAATTGCAATTAATATTATACTCTTTAGAAATTACTATTTTTTATGGTTTGCTTGTATACATAAATGGTGTAACAGCTTGAAGCGCCTTGGGTCTGTTTAGAACCGTTCTGGAGCGTTTAAGTGATCGTCGTTTGTTTAGCACCTGTAAGAAAGTTGATGACAGTAACTTTACAATCTAATGAGAATGATTACACTGGGCAGAAAAAAACCAACATATTTTGAATGTTTCGAGCACTACATGAGGCAATTCCTAGTAATTTTGGGTTGAGAGAAGCATATATGACAATGAAAAAAATTTATTAGCTCTAGTTTCTATGATATACACAAGGTGGAAGTATTACATATTGGCGGATTGACAGAAAAGTATACATTTTAATTACATTCAAGCTAACAACAATGAAAGTGCATTTGATTATTTTAACTGGTAATTACATGCTAAGAGTTCTAAATTGCTGGAAAAATACTTCGCAGATAGTCGTGTCTGAAGACAATCATGTGATGGCCTATTGACTTCTTCGTCTTTTAGCTTGTCTCTTGTGATGGAGTTCCGCAGAATCCCTACACAAAGACCAACAGTAATCCGCAAACATTACTTCATTCCAATGGCCCTGATATCTTTGTTCCATAACAGAAATGTCCTGATGGGATCTCTCGCCATGTTCATCACTAACAGCTCCACAACTAAGAGGGAAAAGGTCTAGGTGGGAGTGGAGAAAATGGATCTTAAGAGACAAGTTGCATCCAAAGTTACGGTATTTTCGCAGCAGCACTGTCACTAAATTCTTGTAGTTGTCATCTCTTTTGTTGCCTAAAAATCCACGAACAACACCCTTGAAGGCTTCCCAAGCTTCCTTTTCTTTCCCCTCCGAAATTTGGTCAAATGCAGGATCTTTTACAAGTTCTCTTATTTGTGGTCCGACTAAACTGCATAATTAACTTTTGCATAATTTATTTTCCAAAATTTCTCTCTGTTTTGTTAACTGACAGGTGTGCCAATCCCAAAAAATTCCCCCAAATTTAAAATCTTCACTCTAAAAAATGAAAAGTCACTTTATCTTCAAAACAAGAGCTGATCTATCATTTTTATGATGATTTTTGGATTTGGCAGATGAAAATACTTGTAAATTCATTATTTTTAAGCCCGAAACGCTTTCATTGTTGCCCAGTGTAATTTAAGGCAGTTAGAATGAGAGAAATTACGGAGGAAAATAAAATATGAAAAGGGATATATCACCCATTCAAATCAGTATCTCCTTAAAGGATACTGTGAAATATTTATGAGAAATTTTCTGAAAATATGTATACACTTTCGGATTCAAATATGGTTAGAAAGAATTCAGATTCTTGGATGAATCTTAACAGCAGCTGTTATCCAGAACTAAAATAGAGAAAAATAGTAACGACTTATATTAAAAAAATAATACAACATTAAATCATTAAAAGAGAACAAAGAAATATATTAGCGGAGTGCTATGTCTGGAATATTTGCAATGAAAAGGGTGTAATACTTCGACGAAGTGAGGAAATGGACCAGAGATATTTGAAATGTGGATATGTAGAAGAATTGAATATACAGCAGTAGGAGAAAAATCAGAAAAGTAAGTCAGAAAAATAACTGGGTAAAAAAACTTGCGGCTTGCTTTGAAAGAAAGAATTGGAAGAAGGTTCGGGTTGGAAAAGGATACCGGTTAATAAGTGAGTCTAAGAAGAGAACGAAAACTGAGAGGAGACTAGTTTGCAGACTTGTTTTGCTGTATATTGTGGTCATACTGCTACAGTTTTACAGCTATCTTTTTTAAGAAATAATTTATCTACTGTGTTTGGGTTAGATCGTTCTTTTAAGCGCTTAGTAACTCTAATTCACACCAACTTAGTGCTAGGATTGTTAATATGTTGCAAGTGATTTAAGCTTTCTAATTATTTAAGTACTTTAATATACTAATTTTAATATTCATACCTTAGTTTGCCTAATATATTTATTTCATTATGAATGAATTGCTGTAACGAAGCCTATGGTTCACAAAGAAAATTTCAATTCTGTCTTATATCTGTTTTTATTATGTATATATCGCACCATATTGTTTACTAAATGTTACGTGAAATGAAATGATAATCTGCATATGACGCTTGGGATCTGTGCACTTCACCGACGTTTACCAGTTACGAAGCGCAAGCCTCTCGTTTAGGAATCCACAGCTGAACGACCTAAGGCATTCGTGTCGATGACCTCTCATGATTACTGGAAGACCCTGCGGGATCCCGAAATAGATTATGCATGAAAAGACTTGGCAAAGTGGTATTTGATTTAGCTTGTCTTCACACACATTTCTTGTACAACACATTGATATTTTCAAAATAGTACACCAAAATGTAGCCAGACTTTTATTATTATTATTATTATTATTATTATTATTATTATTATTATTATTATTATTATTATTATTATTATTATTATTATTATTATTATTATTATTATTATTATTATTATTATTATTATTATTATTATTATTATTATTATTATTATTATTATTATTATTATTATTATTATTATTATTATTATTATTATTATTATTATTATTATTATTATTATTATTATTATTATTATTATTATTATTATTATTATTATTATTATTATTATTATTATTATTATTATTATTATTATTATTATTATTATTATTATTATTATTATTATTATTATTATTATTATTATTATTATTATTATTATTATTATTATTATTATTATTATTATTATTATTATTATTATTATTATTATTATTATTATTATTATTATTATTATTATTATTATTATTATTATTATTATTATTATTATTATTATTATTATTATTATTATTATTATTATTATTATTATTATTATTATTATTATTATTATTATTATTATTATTATTATTATTTATATGCCACCTTAAACATCATAAGTCATATCTGTACTTTGGAGGAATTGCTAATCGGCACAGATGTTCGTTTGTTTGATGTCTGGATTTGTTTACATTTCGTTTCCTTTCAAAAACATTACATATGTTCACTGCCCCCTCTCTATTTCATACACACAAACCTTTATGCTTCAAAACTCTAGCGAGATTCTTTAAATTAACGTCATCCAACGTTAAGTTATAACGGTCGATTCCAGGGTCCATATAGCTTAGAGTTACTAGATGCTCATCTTTCAGGATAAGGGAAAACCTCCAACGTTGAGGCATTTCGGGCGAAGAATGAAATGATGTTCAACTGACTCCATGGTCCATAGAGCTTAGTGTTACTAGATATTCGTCTTTCAGGATAAGGCTAAACCTCCAACGTTATGTGATATCGGACAATGAAATGAGAGATACGATGTTCAAATGAGTGCAGGGTCCATAGATCTTAGTGTTACTAGACATGTATCTTTCAGGTTAAGAGAAAACTTCCAATGTTAAGTCTTATGAGACAATGAATGAAATGGGTTAAATGATACTCAAATGACTCCTGGGTCATTATAGCTTAGAGTTACTGGATAATCATCATTCAGGATAAGGGAAAACCTCCAACGTTAAGGCATATCGGACAGTAACTGAAATGAATGAAATTATGTTCAAATGAGTGCAGGGTCCATAGAGCTTAGAATTACTAGATATTCATCTGTCAGGATAAGGGAAAACCTACAAAGTTAAATCATAGCGGATGTTGAATGAAATGATGTTCAAATGAGTCCAAGGTACATAGAGCTTAGATTTGCCGACATTCATCTTTCAGGGTAAGGGTAAACCTCCAAAGCTAAATCATACCTGACGATGAATGAAATGAGTGAAATGATTTTCAAATGAGTCCAGGGTCCACAGAGCTTAGATTTTCCGACATTTATGTTTCAGAGTAAGGGAAACTCCCAGAGTAAAACGTCATCGAGGTAACTCATCCGGACCGAGATTCGAACTCGGGACCTCTTGAACGTGAACCGTGCACGCTGCAGAGGTGGACATAGGGAGTTGGAATAATCCCGGTCAAAGTGAAATTCCAAAACTTCATCTGGGAGCCGAACAGAGGACCTTCGGTCTTGGAAAATAAAGAGATTTTATGCTGGGATCCACTTTTCTTTGTCAGAGACTGTAACAAGTTTGTACAGAAAGGAAAACCTTTCCAAGAGAGAGTTCTCTTCCTCGCTTCTGTGAAATTAATATTAATTCCAGTCAACGTCGAAGCGCTCACTTCCATGTAACATCATCCATCATACAAGGTTATTTGCTCGACATCTTGCCATGATCGTGGCGTGGTGCTTCTAGGATACGCTGCTCAGAGCTCCGATCAATGGGCTTCCTCCAACGCCCAGCGACATCTTGGATTAGGGAGAGGGGTGGGGCGTAGCAAACAGCTTCCCTTCTCCCCCTCAACCCCCCTGCAGGACTCCAGATCGATCCTCGATTCAACGTCTTCTGCATAATAAATACATACGCGGGTTAAAAAAAAAGTCGTTTCGAGCTTCGAACCGAAGGCTGCAGTCGGAATGCGGTCACCGTGTTTTCAAATGCATGGTGCCATGGTAACGGAACATCTGCAGTGTTTGACTTGCCTTTGTGGTAAGTGCTCAAAGCTTGCCACAGTGTTCCACGATATTAATAAATCATCTAGGCTTTTGCTGCTCTCTCTAGAATTGTAGCCACTCTGCGATAGTTTGTACTAGAGCAGGGCTATCCAAACTACCACACAAGGGTCAAATGTGTCTCTGTGCAACGGAAGAGAAACGAGTTTTTTCCGGCCTCTCTAGCAAAAGACAGGTTTCTCTGGTGTATTAGATACACGACTTTCTTTTATTTTTCTATCGTCTTCCCACTGACCACAATAATCCTCTAAGAATAAATGGTTTCAAATTAGGTAGTACACAGTTGGTTACCTGCAAATAAACTACAGCAAAAATGCCATCAGCGGTTGTGTTTTGTTTTCCTATACCTCCGCCACAGAATGCAACTTCTCGATTCTCTTTCCTTCCCTTCCCCTCTCTTCTCTTCCCTTCCCCTCCCTTCCCTTCCATTCTCTTTTTTTCTCTTCTCTTCTCTACTGATCTGTCCCTTTTCTTCTTCTTTATCTCTCCTCTTTTGTAATTTACGTCCTCCAACGTTAAGTCATATCGGACGGTGAATGAATTGGGTGAAATGATGCTCAAATGAGTCCAGAGTTCATGGAGCTTAGAGTTACCCGACATTCGTCTTGAAGGATAAGGGAAAACCCCTGAAAAAACCTTATCCAGGTAACTCACCCTGACCGAGATTCGAACTCGGGACCTCTTGAACTTGAGGCAGTCATGCTACCATCTACGCTACCGAGGCGGGCTCTCTTCTTTTACTTTCCTCTTTCCTACTAATATACTTTCCTATACTCTTCACCCATACTTTCCTCTTCTCTTCTGCTTTTCGCTTCCCTTCTCATTAACTTTTCTCTTTGCTTTTCTTCTCTTTTTTCCTTCTCTTCTCATTTACTTTTATCTTTCCTTCTCTTTTACATTTCTCTTCCTTTCCCATCTATTTTTCCCTTCTCTTCTCATTCAATTTTGTTTTCTTCTACTTTCTCTTCTTTTACTTTTCCATTCTCTTCTACTTTTTTCTATCTTCAGCTTTTCTATTTTTCCGCTTCTACTTTCCTCTTTCTTTTTCTTTTCTTCTCTTTTCATTTTCCCTTCACTTCTACCTTTTTCTTTTCTTTCCTCTTTTCTTCTCTTTTACTTTTCTCTTCCCATCTCTTTCTCCCTTCTATTCTCATCTACTTTTACCTTTTTTCTCTTCTACCTTCTTCTTCGCTTCCCCTACTTTTCTGTTCTGTTCTCTTCTCTCTATGTACTTTTACTCTCCGTCTACTCACTCATTTTCACTTCCCATCTACTCCCGTTTTCTCTTCTTCCTGTTGGCCGCGCTGTGACTCAGTGGTTAGACCGCTTGGCTCTCACCAAGGCGGCCCGGGTTCCATCCCAGGCGACCGCAGTGTGAGATTTGTGGTGGACAACACGGCGCTGGGGCGGGTTTTTTTCTCCGGGACCTCCGGTTTCCCCCGCCATCTCATTCCACCGGTGCTCTATCTTCATCTCATGTATCATCAATGTCATCGCCTGCGGTGCCGTATGTAGTAAAAGCAGGCGTTAAACACTACACATCTTCTTCCTGTTACTCTCATCTATCTTTCTTTTTTCTTCCTTTTCGACTTTTATTTTGTATTCTTTAACAACAGTTATTTTGAATTAGAAAATTTAGGTCTGACCATCTTCATTTTGAGTAGTAAGCGCTCAAGTTTCTCATTCTGCAGATTTCGGGTTACTTTTTTGCCTGAGGTAAATACAATGATTTTTCATCCTTTGTACAACCTATATGTTTTAAAGGAATAACCTGAATAGCGTGTCAAAAGGGAAATTCTTCCACAAGTCATTTAAAAATCTTATTCATCTATAAGTTTCATGTAAATTCACTTAAGTATTTTAAAGATGTTGTCATACTCTGAGTGCAACGTCACAATGAAAGAAACGCTTGCCTCTGTAGTGTGCGGGTAGCATGTCTCCCTCACGTTCAAGAGGTCCTCAGTTAGAACCTCGGTCAGGGTGAGTTATCTCCATGAGGTTTTTCTGGGGTTTTCCTTATCCTGGAAGATAAATGTCTGGCAATTCTAAGCTCTAAGTAACCTATACTTATTTAAACATCATTTCATTCATTGTCCGTTATGACTTAACGTTGGAGGTTTCCCTTTAACCTGAGAGATGAATGTCTGGTAACTCTAAGCTCTATGTACCCTGTGCTCATCATTTCATTCATAGTCCGATGTGACTTAACGTTGGAGGTTATCCCTTAACCTGAGAGCTGAACGTCTGGTAACTCTAAGCTCTGTGTACCCTGTGCTCATTCGAACATCATTTCATTCATTGTCCGATATGACTTAACGTTGGAGGTTTTCCCTTATCCTGAAAGATGAATATCTGGTAACTCTAAGCTCTATGTACCCTGTGCTCATCATTTCATTCATAGTCCGATATGACAACGTTGGAGGCTTTCCCTTATCCTGAAAGATGAATGTCTGGTAACTCTAAGCTCTGTGTACCCTGTGATACATTCGAGCATCATTTCATTCATCGTCCGATATGACTTATCGTTGGAGGTTTTCCCTTATCCTGAAAGATGAATGTCTGGTAACTCTAAGCTCTATGTACCCTGTGCTTATTCGAACATTATTTCATTCATCGACCGATATGACTTAAAGTTGGAGGTTTTCCCTTATCCTGAAAGATGAATGTCTGGTAACACTAAGCTCTATGTACCCTGTGCTCATTCGAACATCATTTCATTCGGCGTCCGATATGACTTAACGCTGGAGGGTTTCCCTTATCCTGAAAAATGAATGTTTGGTAACTCTAAGCTCTATGTATCCTGTGCTCATTCGAACATCATTTCATTTATCGACCGATATGATCTAACGTTGGAGGTTTTCCCTTATCCTGAAAGATGAATGTCTGGTAACTCTAGGCTCTGTGTACCCTGTGATACATTCGAGCATCATTTCATTCATCGTCCGATATGACCTAACGTTGGAGGTTTTCCCTTATCCTGAAAGATGAATGTATAGTAACTCTAAGCTCTACGTACCCTGTGCTCATTTGAACATTATTACATTCATCGTCTGATATGACTTAACGTTGGAGGTTTTCTCTTATCCTGAAAAATGAATGTCTGGTAACTCTAAGCTCTATGTACCCTGTGCTCATTCGAACATCATTTCATTCATCGACCGATATGACTTTACGTTGGAGGTTTTCCCTTATCCTGAAAGATGAATGTCTGGTAACTCTAAGCTCTGTGTACCCTGTGATACATTCGAGCATCATTTCATTCATCGTCCGATATGACCTAACGTTGGAGGTTTTCCCTTATCCTGAAAGATGAATGTCTGGTAACTCTAAGCTCTATGTACCCTGTGCTCATTCGAACATCATTTCATTCATCGTCCGACATGACTTAACGTTGGAGGTTTTTCCTTATCCTGAAAGATGAATGTCTGGTAACTCTAATTTCTTCGTTCGATATGACTAAACTTTGGATGACGTCAATTAAAAAAAAAGGCGATGGAAAGGTGTAAAGATATGCCGGTCGAATTTGTCATTTGGCGTTAAGATTCGTAAAAATTCGGCAAATCTGGAATCTTTGACGCTCTGAGAGTGATTGAGAGTGAGTTTGGAAATATTGTGCCAGCATCAGTGTGATTAAATGTTTATACACTAAGTAAGGTGTTGCTCGACTGGCATTCAAGATATCCTACGTTCGATGCCAGTAACCACCCACGATGAATCGTGGGTTTTCCATTGTTTTCCCCGGATCGGAAGAGAATAATGTAGTGGTTTCTCTGTTACCGCGGATTTCATCCTTCACTGCAATCCATTTTAAGGTTGTGGGACCACGCGACGGATATTTACTGCTGGGCGGTGTATGAGTGCTGAGTTTTCTTTCTTGTAGACATTTGGGACTGCCGGACAGATCCTGCTTTTGTGGGCCCCTTAGTTTGGTGGAATGTGAAAGGAGCATGCTTAGCCGTGATGCTGGATTTCAGTTCAGTTCCTCTTGGAATCCGACCTTAAAATGGAAATCCGTCGAATTAAGAAGCAAAGATCAGTACGGCTTGATAATCAAGTTAAATAATTAGTTACTTTGACACAATTTTCTATACTCACGCCATCTCCTGACCTGGCATTTAATTTGCTAAAACAGTCTTTTGTTCAGTAAAGCGAATTTTTATAGTGTTTTGTCTTTGATTATAGTTGTGTTATATCCAGTATTTAATTTGTGGTATAACATTTTATAAATAACCTGATGATGGGAGAGATGCACACTCCCAAAACGTTGATATCTAATCATCTTTTCACCTGGCTGGCTGCCCGAGAAGAAACTGAGCGTAGTGTAGCATTCCTTTCAAGGATGTGACAGCAAGATTTTAAAGAAAATCTCCCTTCTCAAACCTCGAACATCTATGAAAGCCTTTTAAATTTTGACTTTTTCCATAAAAAGTTGATATATTTTAATTAAAAGTTACATTTAAATCTATTCTTATACCAAATGAAGGGTTTTTTCCGAATATTTCTATGGAGTACCCTCTAAAGGTCATTTAAAAATAGGCGAAAAGCACTTTAACGAGTATAATATTTCGTTGGATTTTGTTTTCGTTATAATGACGGTGTTCGTACACTTAGTGATGCAGCATCTCTCACAATACTTCACACACAACTAGCACACTGGTGTCGTAGTATGCTGTATTCTGATCTATATTGTGTGGTCATAGCGTCTGTGACGTATCTTCTGTCTTACCTTAATCATAACCATGTTCTTCCGCCTTATCAAATTGGATTTCGTCACAAACATTCCACTACCCATCAGCTTTTACGATTAACTCAGTCAATTGTTCACGGCTTCGAGGCCCATCAGTACACCACGGCTGTCTTCCTTGATGTGGCACAGGTATTCGACAAGCTTTGGCATGATGGTTTGCTCCTTAAGCTCTACCGCATCGGTCTTCCTAATTACTTATCACATCTAATCCACAGTTTCCTCTATGACCGCAGCTTTTCAGTACGCATTGGTGGAAAGCTTTCATCCCCACGTAATGTTACAGCAGGTGTCCCACAGGGTTCTATCTTGGCCCCGACTCTATTTAATATATAAATTTCTGATATTCCTAACTTAGCTCCAACTTCTTTAGCTCTTTACGCTGATGACACAGTGCTATATTATTCTCATGTTAATCTCCAGCACGCACAACAAGTAGTACAGCTCTCTTTAGAGCTAACTCATTGTTTCAGCACTTGTTGGATCTCATTGAAGCCTCAGAAAACCGAAGCTAAAATCTTCACTTTCGCCGATATACTCCGCTTACTCCGTTGAGTCTCTACAGGAACAATGTCCCTTGCCTCCCCACTACAACTCCCGTTAAATATCTTGGATTGCCTTTGGACTCTCGACTGACCTGGCGTGCTCATATCGATCGTCTTATTTCACTGGCATCCGGGCGACTGTCAAAACTCTCACCTCTGTTGCATCGCCGTTCCAGCCTCGGCCTACAGTCTTCATTATTACTCTACAAATCACTCGTTCGTTCGCTTATTACATATGCCTGCCAAGTGTGGGGGGCCGCACACACATGTCATCGCGTCGTCTTCAGGTCATACAGAATCGCTTCATCCGCATCGCTACCAACGCTCCATGGTTCATCCGTAATCAGCAGCTCCATCACGAACTAGGACTGTTACCTCTTCACGACTACATTCGCAGGATTGCTCGTCGTTTCTTTTCCACGCTGCAAGAAGTTCCAGGAGCTGTGCATTATAACATCGGCGTCCGCAAGCGCCAGCCCTCACGCTTGAAGAGGAGACTACCACAGGACCTGCTTCTAAGTGATACATCTGATTCGAGTGATTCTAGTACTTGATGTCTGTCTTACATCTTCAATATTGACATAATTTCTCAGAGAGTATTATTGGAGTTCTAACTTAATGTAGTTAGGGGCCGGCCTGTTAGCCTACTCCTGAGTGCTATTGTTCTTATTGTACTGTTACCTTCTTTTCACTCTGATCTGTAAGGCATTGTACTGCTGACCGATCAATAAAAATTATATAAAAAAGCGTCTGTGACGTAGAAGTCCTAAGGCATTTCTTCTCTTCTTTATCCTTTCTCTTAGGTTGGTCCCAGTATTCCCTGTAGCTGGCAGAAGCAGTTACGTTCGTAGGTCCTCTATGATGAAGGGTTCCTTTGCGAATTCGTATAATAGACGCGATGGCATATATTTTGAAACACTCACTGCTTTTACGTCTTCAGTGGTCATCCTTTTCATTCTGACATACTTCTGCATAACTGGTAAACCGTAACAGACAAAATCATAGATATTCTTTGTATAAAGATTCCAATAAAAACACATATTTCTCAAAATTGGAAGTCATTCACATTCTTCCTCCTTTTCATTCATGCAAACTGAGTAGAACTTCAGTCATCTATAGCAACCAACTTTTGAAAATTTTACTACTGCTTAATTCTTTGTCCTGCATTTCATTATTCCCATTATATCTGCAAGGAAATACATTTCCACACTTCTAACTAGATTAACACAGAGTAGATGAAAGAATAAATAAAGAGTTTGTACAAGAATGAGTAGAGAAATTACTGTGACCACAACATATTTTAAATTTTTATTCTCACAATTATACGAAAATAAATTACAGTTAAATCATATTAAACAAATTAATAGTTATACTTTAATTTGGTCTATTTGTTTGACTAGTTAGGACACTTAAATTTTAATAGACACTTTAATGTTCTTCCTTAAAAAATTTATCAGCATGTTTCGTTGTTTAATCTACTTCATTGTCATAATTTTAGACAAAGTTATAGTTTTGACAAAAAAAATTAGGAATAATTGGTGAAAAGACGTACATAGGTATGCGTTTTTGATGGTCCATAATAATTAAGTTCTTGTTAACTACGTAACTTCATAGTTTACTTAATAAATAATGTACCATATGCACAAATTAAAATGATATTAACCAATTTTTGAAATATAGATGTAATGGTTTATTTTAAACTGAGAAATGTTGAATTAATTATCACCCTTCAGTCATAAAGAACAAAGGGATAGAAAGCATCAACAATAAAATACGTTTTAACATTTTAATTCACTCAAATCGAAATAATTTCTACTGTTTGTTTTCTCGCTAAGCTTCAGTAACATTTAAAAATCATATAGCTTTCTGTTAGTGGTCAAAATAGAGCTCGATTAGGATATTAGAAGCCATTTAACAATTGGGAATTTTAAATAGCGTAGAATATTAAATCGATAAGAAAATATTATTTGTTCTGCAACTAATGAACATAGAGATTGCATGCTGACCTTGTTCAATTGAAAGGTGTTAAGTGTTGAGGACTTTTACAGGTACATGGCCCAAATAAATTTACGGTTGCTGTTGACAACTATTTTATTGTTGGTGGTCATATAAACTGTTACTAAACACCTTACGTCCTCTGAAACAACAATGTTAGCTGTGCTAATAATTGCATTGCCCTTAAAACGTCAGGTACTACACCGTTTAACGAGAAAAGATTGCAAGCTGACGTTTGGCAGGTTTCAGGTTGAACCTATTTGATCGTGACGCGAGGGGAAGCATTGGTAGCGGAAATATTTTTAAAAGAAATATTGTGATTAATAAATGAGCGCTTTTATAAACGAACTGATTATTTAGGGAAGTATTCTTCAACATAATTAAAATTCCACGATTTATCGATGACTGACCTCTTTTTAAAAAGGTATTTTGAGTTCATTTCTCAAAAATAATCATGCATTCATTTAACAAAGGACTACTGTTAATTTGGTGTAGGGATTAATGGAAGTTAACATGAAAAAGGCTTAAATTAAGTATCTTAAAGTCTCGTTTGTAAACAAACCTTAGAACTTTAATGAATAGTTGTATTTCATGTCACTTAGATTTCCAAAGTATTTAAAATGCTTGTTTGAAACTTTTAATACTTTGGTAGCTAATTGAAACTTAATGAATGACTCACAATACATAGACTTAAGAACTGAAATTAAAAATATAAGAAACAACAGAAGGTGAAAAATAAAATTATTCATCTATAGAAATGAACATGACATATAGAAAGGAAGAACAAATGAAAGAAATGGACACGCGCCTCAGTGATCTAGAAGACAAAAGAAGATAGGTGGAGTAACATAAACAAACGTGAGGTAAAATAATTACGATGCCAATAGATGTGACACAGAACATTCACAAGAAACATTTGTAAAAGACTGGAGAGGAAGAAGTCTAGCTCCAGCTGGAGTCAAAACGTTGGAAGGCGGGTTAAAGGTACTGAAAAACAAATGAGAATTCAAAAAACAAAAATTTTGTTTGCTAACGACGTTGTTAATTGCAGGATCATAGCGTCGTCACCGGTGTATCACAACTTGGCCTGCCAGTAGACTGCTTACATGGGACTGTCACTTTTAAGCAGAGAACTAAATCAGGTTTGAACTCGCAACCTTGGGGCCGGTAAGCTAGCGCCTAAGTAATTGAGTCATCCAGACTGACGTAAACTCTCAGGACATGCGTATTTTATAAGAGTACAACATAACAAAACAGCAGCGGGAGACCCAGGCGACAATAAGGAAGAAAAGGGTTATGGAAGACAGAGAAAGTGATCGCAAAATAAAAGTAGATAAATGATAAATGAGAATACTGAAAAGATTTGGGAGATAAGCGCATACAAATATGTCCCGGTATTAATCCAATAAGATCTGCAAAAATCAGGCAAAACAATTCCATCTTCTTAAAAATAAAAGTCGTCTCGACCGACACAACCAAAGAACTGATAATACTAGAACAGCACTCAATAACAGAACTTAACTGGGAGAAGAAAGACATTGAGGATGCACAGCACCAGATGGGCACATAAATATCTTGAAATCTAAGAACCGGTCAGAGGAAAGTAGAAGTAACTGGATTACAAAGACTAGGGACAACAACAAATAGAACCAGCACTTGGGGGGTGGGGGGTTGCCCTGTCTGCCAAGAAGTCCTTTTACTTCATGGATTGTATGGCCTAATTTTTAATTCTTAACTAACTTATCAGGCTAAACATGTCTTCACCATAAATGGACATAAAAGATTGAGGAAATATCTAAAGAAAATGGGCCTAAATCAAAGAGATCTTATTGACCATTGTGTTAGGAAATGACACCACGAAGAAGATTGTACTAAACTTGAAAGCTATAGAGCGAATGAGATATCAGTTCTCATAAGTAAGTGTACCTTTAACCATGAAAGTAGATACTGATCCCTATTTTGGAAAACAAGAAAGGCACAAAAAGGCAACTTAAGGCCGAAGTGGCTAAGAGAACCTGCTTAGAAAAAATGTGGAACTCTTTTAAATAGATTTTAAATATCCATTTTGTGAAACGAGCCATTTGCCAGATAGTCCCTTATTAATGATTCAAACTGTTGAATATTCTGTCATTCTGGATATTAAAAATCTCTTGATTTCCATTATATCTCGGATTGCATACTGCGATTTTAGCGTTTCATTTAAGCGTGCAAAGAGTGCATCACACAAATAGTGCATCGACGTGCCATAATCTACCGTACTCTCCCAAAGACACCTCTATTTCTCACGGTGACCTCTCCGTAGGGGAGGGGCTCCGTCCCCTTCAGCTGCCGTAGGCCGCGCCATGGCTCAGTGGTTAGACCGCTTGGCTCTCACAAAGGCGCCCCGGGTTTGATCCCAGGCGACCGCAAAGTGACATTTGTGGTGGACAACATGGCGCTGGGGCGGGTTTTCTCCGGGACCTCCGGTTTCCCCCGCCATCTCATTCCACCGGTGCTCCATTTTCATCTCATGTATCATCAGTGTCACCACCTGCGGTGCCGTATGTAGTAAAAGCGGGCGTTAAACACTACACACACATTTCAGCTGCCGTGGTGTGGGCGCTGCGGACCCCTAGCATTCGTGGTACCTCTGACGTTACTAGACGCACCTCAGGCCGAACATTCGAGCCCCTCCCTGATAGGGAGTTGTTCGGATTAGGTTGGACTCGAGGGGGAAATGGTTCCCGATACCCGTGGGAGATCGGGTCCGTCTCCGGACGGGGTTGAGGGAAGCCATTAATATTCCCGCGTACTAGCCAGCATAGCTAGTAGAAGATGTGCTAGATCACCAGGCGGCCCCACCGAGGTCATATCGGTAGCCCTCCCATTTTGGAGTTGGCGCGCGTAAGTGGCGTATCCACTTCCATCCCGTCTTGAGTCCATAGGACCAGAAGGGGGGGGGGCTTGTTAGTCTCTAGGTCTTGCCCTATGGAAAGCCCGGTAACTCCCTGGTCGAAAGAGGCCGGGGTCCTTAGTTCTACGGGTCCAAGACTAGTGGGAGTAGAACCTCTGGCCCCCAGGGGCCTACTTCGGTATGTACGGGTTTGGCGCACCCGAGGTCCTATTGAGAACAGTCCTCCAGCAGGTACTCGTGCCATCCCTCGACAATTGCACCAAGTCTAGCGCTGTGAGAGGAATTTAAAAAGAAATGTTTTAGCACCCTTTCCACCTTGAACAGGTCCACGCAATGAGGCCTGAAGACTATCCTCTGCAAGTTTGTCAGTGGTATCTGGATAAAATTGAATACGATGTACTGTTTGCATTCCATGCCATGTTCAAAGATGAAGCAATTGTTACACGTGGGCCGTTATTTAACTGTTTGGGCCTTCGAAAATACTCAGATTTTGTGAGATTTGATGTTTATATGTGGACTGGTATTATGGATAACTTCTTGATAGGACCATAGATATTGCCAGCCCAACTAAATGGTTGCAATTTCTTATTATTTCTGCAACAACTTTTGCCTGATGTAACGGAAAAAATTGCCCTTCATATCAGACAGGACATGGTATTTCAACATGATGGGGCACCAGCTCAAATAGGGGCTGAAGTACGTCGCCATCTTACGGTTATCATTGGATAGGCAGAGGTGGACCCATTGCCTGGCCGGCACACTTCCGTGACCTTACTTCACTTGCCTTCCTTTTGTGCAGGCACATGAAGGCTGTAGTGTATGAAACATCTGTTGAATCTGCAGAGGATGTTTTGGGACGAATGCCTGCGCAGCTGGCGACAGACAAATGACTGGTGTTTGCGAGAGTAATGCAGAATATGGCACGCTGATACACTTTTTGTGTTAATCTCAACGGACGTGCGATTTGCTTTGTCATTAACTCGTCCAGCGTTCAAACGAAGCACTGCAGCAAAAGACTTTCCTTAACAATAAATGTTTAAACTTTTTTTTTGTCGTATCAGACGATAAATAGAATGGGTGAAATGATGCTCAAATGAGCCCAGGGGCCATGGAGCTTAGTTACCTGACATTCGTCTTTTACGACAAGGGAAAACCCCGGAAAACCCCTTATCCAGGTAACTCATCCTGATCGAGATTAGAACTCGGGACCTCTTGAACGTGAGGCAGATATGCTACCATCTATGCTACCGAGGTGGCCACAAAAATCAATCATATCTGTCAGCCCCCAAGGTATGTCGGTCTAATTTTGGGACACGCTATTTATATTCTTTATTTAAAGTTGAGTTGTCTATCGGCTCATGTTAGCTTCCTAATACCTACTATAAAATCTGTAAACAATTGCCACGTTGGCGAACGCTCAAGTCTGTGCTGAGAAGGTAACACACGCTCAAGGTCAGATTGTTACTACGCGAAAGAACCTTTCGTGAGTGGAACTTTACAGGCTTCCAGTTCCAGGAAGATCTACCGCGTATAGGGGGCTTTTCAATAAAGAATGACCATATAATTTTTACTGTCATAATTTTTCGCTCTAAAATTCAATCTTATTATATTCTGTTAGCTTAATGTGAAACAAACACGCCGTAGTAGTGTCATTGTTGGTACTCCTGGTTCCCGCCTGTGAGTACCAGGCAAGTTCAGACATGTTCAGTATCGCCTACCGCTGCAATGGAGGTAACATGCAGTTAAAGTTGATGTTAGAGGAAGATCCGGAGTTTCTTTCAAACGTAATCACTGCTGATGAAACTTGGCTACATCATTTTGATCCTGAGAGCAAACAGCAAAGCTCAGTGTGGAAATCTCCTTCATCACCAACCCCCAAAAAAGTAAAAGTGGTTGCTTCTGCTGGGAAAGTTATGGTCATCTCATTCTTTGATAATCATGGAATGGTTTATCAGCATGTTGTACCTGCACACACATCAGTAACTGGACAATACTACAGGGATGTCCTGAAAACATTGCAAGTCCATATCAGGCGCAAAAGGCCACATTTCCGTGAAGCAGGCTGGATGCTGCACCACGATAATGCGTGGCCGCATATTGGCAATGTTGTTGAATCTCCTGCAAAATTCAATGTAAGGTTCATCCCTCACCCTCCCTATAGTCCGGATTTAGCCCTATGTGACTTTTATCTATTCCCTAACTTGAAGGAACGCCTTCGTGGGAGGCATTATCCATCATCAGAAGCAGTGGTGAAGGCTACGGAGGCTATTTTGAAGGATCTCTCAAAAATGGTTTGCAACATGTCTTTGAAGACTGGCAGAAACGCTGGGACAAGTGTATCGCATTCAGGGGAGACTATTTTGAGAAGGATTATCAAAATTATGAGGGTGAGTAAAGGTACCTTGTCAAAAAAGCATTGTGATCATTTTTTATTGAGCAGCGCTCGTATATACAAACCGCTGCAAGGCCGACAGTAGTCAGTCAGTAGTGAGTTGTAAATCGTGGTGCTTCTTGCTCCGTTTCAAGCTCCTTGATAAGAAGTCGACAGGCTGTGCAACGGGCAGGAAGAAGTTTACGTCTGAATATAGGAGTTTTTTGTTTAGAATTCCTGTGCAGCTCCAGTTTAGATCAGCAAAGGCTGCGTGCTAAATGGACTTACAGGAACACTGTAGATATGCTTCGAAGTGTTATATTGGAGAAAAGGAAAGGCTGATTGTGCTTTAGCATTGAGCAGGGGCGGTTCCTCCATAAGGTTGCAGGTTTGCGCTACACCCAATGACTCTGAATATACAACAGGTGCATTTTGCACATTAAAGCTCTACTTGTTTGCATTCTTTTATATGCAAACATGTTTCAATTACGCTTATCGTCTGTAGCTGCCCATGACCGCAGAAGTCGAAATAAACAGTGATTAGCTGTAGGAGCCGCAGGTTTGCAGTGAACAGTTAACCTAAGTTTTCGCCCAAATGTTGGCTCTCTGATGGGGTTGCGGGAAGGTGAAGAGATGGGAGGGGCTTCTTATACATTGCTTAAATGGAGGTTTATAAACCTAGCTCCTCCTACTCTTAGCAACGGCTATGGCGTAACCTTCAGGCTTAGCTTCTGTGTGCTCTGCTTTTGGAACACAGGGAGAATTAAATTAAATGAATGGAAGTTATTCAGAAGAGAGCTCTGTTAAACAACAACGCCACACTTGTTTTGTACTCTGGCTGTCTTTCTTCTACAAGATCATGCCACATGTGGACATTTTGTACAATCAGCTGCAGAAACGAGACTGCAATGCAACGTTTGCCATCGCCCAGCTAAACGCATTTAAAAGAGAAGTGCAAAAGGTAAGAAATAGCGTGGATATCGAGGAACACGAAGAAACTGCAATCAAGAGGAGAAGAATAGAAGATCATGATGTGAAAAGAAGAGAAGCTCTTGAAGTATGTGACATTCTTAGAGAAGCAAAGGACAGATTTAGCTTCACGGGGCATCTGGTAGCCTCAACTTTGTTTCATCAAGAAAATTTCCAAGACATTTACAGAGGATTGCCTTAGAGAAACAATAAGGTTATATACTTTTATCATCAGAACAAAAATTCGTAGAGAACTGACTGTAATTTACAGTCGAGAGGAATTTCGTGGAATGTCCTGCGCTTTGTGCTTGATGGACTTCAATAAGGAAAACAATTTATGTACTACATTCAGCGAATATGTCAAACTCCTCCGAGTACTGTTAACTATGCCAATGTCTACCGCTGAAGCAGAATGCTGTTTCTCAACTTTAAAAAGAATAAAAACTTCCCTTAGGAACACAATGTCACAGGACCGATTGACAGCATTAGCAATTCTTTCAATTGAGAGAGATTTTGTTATGAAGATCAGCGACTTCAACGCAAAAGTTATCGATAGATTCGCCAGGTCTAAGGAGAGTACAGCAGAGAATCTGTATAAATAGGTGAGTCATTACTAATCTCTATTTTATTTTTCATTTGTGGACCAACAATAATTTAACCCACCAGCCGTCACTGGCATTGAGCGAACAATTATATTGAAAATAAAGCAGCTTTTAAGATTAACATTTTTCATCTCGTTACAATATCATAATTTCTCAGTGAATGGCTTGCATAACAATTATGACGATTGATGTTATCAGGTGAATAAACATTTCTGATTGTTTACATTTCGTGCTCTTTTCCCCGCCTTCCTTGAATTATTATGTAACGATGTATATTTGTTTATTTCGTTCCCATAATTGCGAAGGAATACACTATACCATACTTGATAATATGCTAAAGATTTACTACATGATTAAAATGTTTTGCTAGTTACCCTCGCTAGTGGAAAGCTTTGATTGGTGGGTATAGATCGGCTATGTATAGAAAAATAATTAACACTGGACGGCCTCCTTGCAGAATGGTCGAATATCTCGATGTGATTCATGAAAGGTCTGCTTTCTCCACCTTTGAAAAGCGGGCGGGTGCGAACAAAGCCCTCGAAATATATCACGTGGCAACATTAGAAATCTTGACAGTTACTATGGTGTAAAATAAAGCTTTGGTGAAAATAAAACCACATTGACGACCAACATTTATAAAAGCAATCTGGGTGCTATTTTCCCTGAAGGTCGTTAACATCATTAACGAAACCAGGGTTTAAAAATGTGTTCATTTTTTCAAAAATCAAATACAGTGCACTCACAAAATTTTTTTCTACTCTTTAAATCTGCAGGCAAATCTTATAAACTGCAGCGGTATTTAAAAACGCCTATTATTTCTACGTTAAATTGTTCAAAGTGGCAAATAAGTATTTCAGATAGTAAATATCCATATATAACATTCCTTAAATCCACAGTTAGATTCGTTTTAATACAGCAATTAGGAGTTTACGTGCATTACATTTTATGCATATGGTGGCTTTGTGAGTTCGTAAAATTAAAAGTCCAATTGCACCACTCAAAGATGTTCTTTATTTCCACCGAATTACAATCGGAACACTTGCCGATTACACAGTTACGTAATGCACACAATTACAATTCACCAGTCAGTCCGTTACAGTTCCACTTTGCACTCGCAATTACGTAGGCTCCTCCTATGCACATACGCAGTCCGTTCCTTCACTGGGCGATACTCACTACTGCTCGGCAGGAACTGACTCAATTCACTCACTGCAGCCCTTTTTATAGGAATATCGCCGTTTTCTCGAAGTCTCTCGTTTCAGTGAATCACCGCGAAGGTTCCAGACGGCAGGGGAAGGGGGAAGAGGCGGCCAGCGACAAGTGACACTTCCCTAAACATCCCCTCAGTTAGTGACTGAGATAAATGGGTGGGTGTGGCCCGGATGCCTCTGGTCCCTAATCAGCTGTCGTTGGTCGGGCTTTCCGATAGTTGGGTGACAATATTTTATATATATTGTACAACACTGCGCTGGGGTGGGTTTCCTCAAGGTCCTCCGGTTTCCCCAAAAATCATTTTACCATTGCTCCATGATTTATCTCGTCAGTACCCCAGGCGTTGGGCCGACCCTTCAACTCTGTTACCTATCTGAGGTCAAATGTTTCGGCTCCCTCGCTTCCGAGCGACACCTAATACCAGCATTGGCGAGGAAGGGAGATATTGTCTATAAAGTTAACCACTGGCGCGTCAGAAGGCCAAGCCTACCAACACGACTGCCGGCCTCACGCCTATGTACGCACAACAGAGTTGGGCGATTATCCAACCCAAACCTACGGGAAGGAGATGTGGTCAGCATCTCGTCATCCCCCAGCCAGAAGCTTGGTTTTCGTGACCAGGGCCGCTTACCTACCTTAAGCTCACTTTCCTCATGATGCTGAGTGGGCACCGGTCCCATACCCGGGACCTAAAATCCGCACCACATGGATGGGATCGAACCCGGGGCGCTTTCTGTGGCCAGGGACCAAGGCATGCTACTTTAGTCAGCTACGCCACGGCGCAGGACTAGAAATTTTATATATAACGGAGGGGTACCGTCCATTTTCCGCTCAACTATGCCCATCCGACACAAACTCCAGCTGTATTGGGCGATCATTCCGCATATGATTCTGTACGGCTGTGAGATCTGGGGAACAGTGGCTAATACCACTTTCGTCAGGCTCCAGACGCTGCAGAACAGGGCAATTCGTATCATATGCGATACAGACTGGAGATTTCCTGCTCATATCCTACATGAGCACTCCGACATCCCGTACATTGTCGATGTCATCCGCGAGAGGGCACGATCAATGTACGACAAAATCCAAAATCACCCCAACCCTTTAGTGAACTCCCTGGGCAGATATGACCAGAGGAATCAAAGACGCTTGCCTTCCTTCAGACTACCAATAGACGTCTTGGGGCCCATTGGTTAACCCAAGAGAAACCCAAGATGTCTCTAGGACCCATTTTTACGCCTGATGGGTCAAGCGATATACAACCCGTAACCAAAACGGAGCAAAAACTTAAATCGTGTCTCCCAAATCGGGGGAACGCTTAAGTGCAATTGCCTATGAAAATTAAACAAGGGCTTCCCATTCCAAATTTCCCAAAAAATGCAAACACCCCAGCAGAACATGAAAGCAATTAGTTCATTTCGCAGGTTAAGCCGCAAAGCGGCTAGATACTGCGGCATTAGACACCCTGACGGGGAAAAAGAAAAATAGCCCCGCCCGACTAGGACTAGCTCTGGACCTCTGGACCTTCAGCTGCTTTATCGCGAGCACTGCAGTCCCTTAGCACTCGTGGTACCTCTGACGATACCACAGGAACCTCGGGCTGAACATTCGAGCCCCTCTCTGAAGGGGAGTTGTTCGGATTGGCTTGGATTCGACGGGGCAGTGTGTTCCCGACTCCCACGTGAAATCGGGTCACTCCGGCCAGGCCTCGGCCGCCCGGAGTGGGCAGAACGTTGCCTAAACGGCCCCGGGTACTGGCCTGCAGAGGTGGTAGAAAGTGTGTTGGATCACCAGGCGGCCCCACTGAGGTTTTTGGGTAGTCTTCCTGCGGGGTTGACGCGCGTAAGTAACGTATCCACTTCCACCGGTCTTGACGTTGTTGTCGATGGGGGGGGGGGTGGCTTTTTAGACTCAAGATATTGCCCCACGGAAAGACCCCCGGAGTTTTCCATCGTTCCTGGGTATCAGAGGCCGGGGTCTTCGGATCTTCGGGTGGACCTCATTTGACATATATATATAATGTTTTTATTATTTGTTTACAATGTGTAAAATAAGTAGTGAAGGTTTACATAGACCCGCCTCTATACATAGTGTACATGGTAGAGTGTCTACCTCACGTTCAAGAGGTCACGAGCTCGAGTCTCAGTCAGGGTGAGTTGTCTGTAAGATTTCTTCGGGGCTTTTCCTGAAAGATGAAGGTTGGACAACTCTAAGCTCTATGGATCATGAAAGGCCGAGCCGCGGTTAAGTGGTTAGACTGCTCGGCTCTAACTAAGGCGCCGGAGTTGGATCTCAGAGGATCGTAAAGTGAGATTTGTGATGGACAACATGGCGCTGGGACGGGTTTTCTCCGGGATCTACGGTTTCTCCCGCCAGCTTCATCTCATATATAATCAGTTTTACCACCTGCGGTGGCGTGTGTGCTAAAAGCGGGCGTTACACACTACACATTTTTATGGACGCTGGACATATTTGAACATCATTTCATTTATCTGCTATGACAATGTTAGAAGACCTAACTTTTTTTAATAAAAAGAGACAAGAAAATAATGAAGTTATTGCATTCCCCTAAACATTTTTGGAAAGGTTTCAAATTTTCTGTTAAGTTATAATCAATGCCAGAGTGTAAAACTGTGAAGCATTTACTAGAATATATATATAATGAATATGCCTTTACAGTCATAACCTTGATGTATACATATCTCCGAAAAGTTACCTCAATTCTACATCTGAATGTAGGAATTGGTATTTTATTATTTTTTATACATTATTTCCCTTTTGTTACTTTTCAGGTGTCTAGTTGATATTGAAAAATTCCCTATGACAATTTCTGCTGAAATACATTTTCATAGGCTCCTAAATCCAAAATAAAATATTTCAGAGCAAAGATTCCTACGTGTTTGAATGCTTTCCTTCTATAGTAGCTTAACTTAAAAGCGGAATATTCAATAAATGAATATCAAACTTGATATCTGGGTATAGTATATTTTAAAGATAACACAACTTTTTTTTAAACAAAAATCTCCCTGCCCCTACATTACCGTTTACATGGGCATGTATCAATATTTTTGATTCCTTAAAAATGAATCTAATTCTTTTAAATAAAACGTTTTACGTTTCGAATAGTTACATGACAAATCCAGTGTGTACTCCTATCTTGACAACAGATTGAAAGACTTGTTCGTTCAGGTAGAAGTTTGTATAACTTATAAACTATAAGAGTTTTGCAGAAAGTTACTCAAGTTACTTAAGACATAAAACTTTCTATTACTTGGAATTGCATATTCTTGTGTTGTCAGCTAATTTTCAGATATCTGTTGTTTTTATAAATGTTAATTTTTCAGCGTTTTTGTGCGCTTTTTCCTGACGTCTAGAAAAGAGGCAACGGATTTCAAGGCGAACACGATACAACCTGCTTTCTTATATTGAGTACCTTTGATCTTTTATATCCCCTAATATTTAGTAAAGATATATCTACAAATGTTATGTGGATTCACATGAAGTAGAAAAATTCTATTTTGCCGCGTTCACATCTCTTTTTATAGCCATTTCTTTAAAATAAAATAAAAAATAAAAACTCTCTTCTACAATTTTACATTGGTGGAGATAAACATTTGTAAAATGTTTTAATTACATTTCCTTGCAAATCAAATGGTAACCTAAGAATAGGGTACGTTCAAGTGTTAGAGATGATTTTACACTTTGGTTGCTATGTGATGACTGAAGCCCTTTCTCTTAGCATAACCAGGAGAAAAAAAAGACGAATGAGTTTCCATTTGAGAAACCGAGCTGGAAGACAGGCGGTTTCGTCTGTGGCGTGCATTCACGAGGCCCGGATTCCATTCCCGTGGCTCTCCTACCTGACCTATGGATTTTTCGGTTACTTTCCCGGTCTCCATGCGAATCCTGGGATCTTAATTACATCCCCCGACGTTTTGTCCCTCCATTTCATCTCCATTATCATCTCTCATTTCGTCTTTCAGGGTAGAAGTGTCGGCGAGCGTCTCGGCGGTGCATGGCAGGATGCTATGCCCTTGATAAATCTTACTGCTCCAGTGGAAAGTCTCCGGTCACGTGCCTGGTCTGGTAGGACCTTCTCTAGATCAAAGTAGGATGGAATGCCGGTCATTCTGGGCTGCTAGGGAGTTTCTAACTGGTAGTGTAGGTACCCTGACCTATGCACTGTCATGACTCCTTGGGATGACGCCCTCTGTCTCCTCTCGCCTCATCCTTCCTCCCGGAGGTACCCCACTTGTGGGCATAGGTATAATCCTGCTTCTCAAAGCGTTACCATAGCTTTATCATTGTTAATAGAACCCTCTCAGATAACTCGTTGATTGCTGTTGCAAGAGTGAGAGGGGAACTGCCTCAGTTCTCAGATCTCTGCTAAGCGCTTCAGCCAATGGAATGCGCAGGAATCACTATTGGCAGATATACGTTCACTCCATGTGGAGTAATCAGTGCGTTATCTGAGAGGTAACTAGTTGAGAAGGTACTTCATTTTGGGTTAAAATTCACTTTTTTTTATTTTCACATTTTATTATAATTTCGTCCCTCTAGCTTACAAATATATACTTAAAAAGTTCATTGGAGCAATATTTTATACCTAATTTGCTAATTATATTAGTTGGTGTTAAGTTGTTGCCACGCCCCTTTTCGTAAGCTTTCAGAAAATCGATTATAACTTCTGTAATACTGAACAGATATTTCTGAACTAAGCCTTGTTTTGTAAGGGATATTTCAAGCTTTCTGCTGGTGCCACTGTAACTCCAATGATGCTAGTTTTTCTTTTGTCTTTGGCTGTGTATGTGAACAGTTATTTGTTCTGAATAATATTCTGTACTAGTTGTTGATGAATATGTAATATGGATAGGCTAAAACATTTGAAAAGAGTAATTTTATAGGCAATTGTTTTACTAAAACAGAACAGTAAATCTGGAATATATAAATACAATAGGCAACGAAACCAGAAGTAATATTGAGGTGAGTAGGCCCAGTTCACACAGTTAAGTGCAGAGGTTTTACTCCCATGAGTCCTGGACCCGTAAACCCCGGGGTTCTTTCCATAGGGCAATGCCTGGAGTCTGAAATGCCCCCTGCTGAGCATGTCAAGACGGGATGGAAGTGGATACGTCACTTACACGCGTCAACCCCGCAGGGAACACTACCGAAAACCTCGGTGGGGCCGAATGGTGATCTAGCTCACCTTCTACTCGCTCTGCAGGCTAGTACGCGGGACTTATTAGGCAACCTCTAACCCCTCCGCGCGTCCGTAGCCTGCCCGGGGTACCCAATTCCCCGTGGGTGTCGGGAACACACTGCCCCCTCTAGTCCAACCCAATCCGAACAACTCCTCGACGGGAGGGGCTCGGCAGTTCGGCCCGAGGTTCCTCTAGTAACGTCAGAGGTACTACGAGTGCTAAGGGTTCGCAGCGCCTGCACCTCGGCAGCTGAAGAGGACGGATTCCCTCCCATACGCCCAGTTCACACAATACATATGATAATCATAATAGTAGTCATATACAGAAAGTGATGAGCTGCGAGTCCTGAAAGCAGATAAAATAGTTGAAGAACTGGCCAAGAAGGCAAAGCAAATGAAGAGGAACTTGAAAATAACAAGTGAGAATACAGAGTGTCAAGACCATGCAACAAGAATGTTCTGACCCATGTGGGAAGTCAGTAATCAATATATAAACTTTAAAGCTGTTTTTCTCAGTTTCACATTTTTTTATGTTCCGCTACACTTTTTTAAAATAACTGCTCAACCAAAACATATGATTGTTTTGTGTGTATTAAGCAGGCTTATAATATAAATAACAAGAAGGGATTTTCTCTGAGATTCATAATACTTGTTTAAACAAATAAAATTATCTGAAATTTCAGTGTCTGTTGTTAAAAGAAACTTAAAAATTATAACAAATTATCAGTATAAAATTTTCAAATAATAGATGGTATTATTCAACATAAAGGCTTTAAGGAGGGATGTATGAGAAAATGTTAATAAATTGTAATTTTTTTATTGTTTTGTAAAATAGTATATAGTGTTAGCTATCAAACACCAAAATATTATGACTGTACGTGGTCTGTATGTACCTTTAAAAAATTAAATGCCCTGGTGTTGCATAGTAGCATAGTAGCAACACATAGTCTTCCCTCAGCTGTCTTGGAATCTATAAAGCCCACCTACCAATTCTTAGCACACCCAGACTTGCTAAAACATGTGTCTATGGAGAGACACAAAACCCAAATGAAAGCCTCAACAGTTTGATATGGAAAAGGTGTCCCAAAACATCATTTGTGTCTTCCATAGTGGTGAAAATTGCTACATTTGACGCTGCAATAGTGTTTAATGATGGGAATGTTGGCAGAAAGAAAGTTATGCATCAGTTAGGGTATCAACCTGGTGTGTTTATGGAAACAATTTTGCAGAGTATCGACAACATTCGCATCACTGGTGCAGAAAGAGCTATGAAATTAATGCAGAAAGAAGCAAGAGAGAAGAAAAATTTAAAAAGAAAGGCGGAAGAAGACCAGAATGAGGATACAGACTATGGATATGGGAGGTTCTGACTTAAAATTAAAAGGCAAACTGAATATGCATTTTCTACAACGTCAACCCATTTTTCTCTCAAACTACTTTATCTACAGTGATATAATTTAGCACACAGCTTTCGTATGCCACAATGAACATTTTGTTGGTTCTATAATTTAAGATTAATCTCCAGATGTAATGTGATGATACAAAACATATGAAATTATTTTAATTTTTAAAGGATGCACATGATTAACACTTTTTTAAATTATATACAGCTTCAATAGGAAATATAAATCCAACAAATTCATTTTTAATGTGTTTTAAAATAATATACCAAATTTCAGAAAGATAGTATATGTGAATTTTGAAAATTTGGGCTTAAGTTTGTAAATATCTCTGCATATAGTAAAAATATGTAACATTAGTTATAAACAATGGAAAATTATAAAAACAACTGTGCATATTAACTGTATTATCTTAAATGAGTATACCAAGTTTCACTTCTCCAACTTGAAAACTTTGGAAGTTATGGCTATTTATGTAAGACCCTGAATATTTACACAAGCCCCCCCTTAAGAACATAGCTGAAAATTTTCATGTACATATCAATAATAATTTCTTAGTAATGTGCACCCAAAATCATGAAAATAACATTGCGGAGATCTGTAGCACCTTCTCACCTCAACAAAGATAAATCCATGGTAACCTTTAGAGAAGCAGGATTATACAATAGACTAGGTTTGGACACACGTGTCGAATCCCTTCGCAGCGTAGTCCAGTCTATTTGAGAAAAGGAAATGCTGGGAAATTAAAACTAATGATGAATTGAATTGCTTAGGCGGTAAACGGAATTTGGTAGGTGTAGGTTCAAATCTCGTGTGCCAACTAATCCTGATTTTTCTCCTCTTAGTTACCAAGTGGTTTAGATTATTAATACTAGATTCAAAATTCCACCTTAAGTCTAAAACAATTGTAAAACTGAAACCAGATGGCTTCATGCCACATGTTGAGAAAGCAGGTAGCACCCTAATGCCATCTTAAGGCACGTGAAGAAGCGGAGTAAGTTGCTGGCACTTAATCCTTGTTTCACATAAGCTTGCCCCGTATCTCTTAACGGTCACGTGACCTTATCACCTCTCATTGGCTGATATTGTAGTACTGTTGTGCGGTAAAATTAGTTCGTTATTTAACATGGTGATATATCTTTACATGTTGGAAGAGAATTGTCAAATTTATATTTTCGTAACTGTTTTAATTAAATATATTACGCAACAGAGTTGATTTATCTGAAATGCATGTTAATTATTAAACGAAGTAAAGAGGAGGTTCCTTTGTTCTCAAGCACATGACACGATAGCACGTGATTTAGCGGTAGTGGTGACATATTTGTTTATATGACTTTTATCACTGACTTGTTTTGAACTGGATTAGTCATATATCGCCATTCGAAGGTGTCTTGTGCCGAGTGCGAGAGCTAAATTATTTTACTGATCGTTTATTGCTCGTGTACTTATTATATGTATAATATCAGTGGCTACCGCCAGTTTTTTGCTGAAGCATCACAAGGAAAAGCCTTTACAAAGCGGCGTGAAAAGAATAGTGTTGCATGTGTTTAATGCACTCACAGAGAAGAATCCGTCTTTGTCAGTGAGAGAAGTCGAACAGCTGTGCTCTGAACTTACAGGTGTGTTAGATGCGTAGGAACATCGCGACATGAAATTGAGACAACAGGAAACCTTACCACTCCAGGGGTGATACTGCTGTGTGGCGAAGACGTTTTTTAAGGACAATCAGACTATACCGGGATACAAGTCGCAATATATACTACTTTGACGAGACTTGGGTGAATGAAGAACACACAAGTATGGCGTAACACGACTTTTAAGACTGAAAGACAGGCATTTTTGCAAGGTATAAGTGCTGGTTCTAAAAAATCCCAGTGGAAAAGGCCGAAGGCCTTTCTTTATAAACTTGTTTCAGTTTCATTGCTCATTCATTCAGTTTCATTATCAACTTCATTAGTTTTGCATGTCTTCATATTCTTATTTGTATGATTTTATCTATCTTCCTGCTAATTATTATGACGTTTACTGCAGGTTTAAATGTGACGGGAAGGCACCGCCTATGGGAAGGCACCGCCGTGACAAAGGAATATAGGATGGTACAGTAAAGGAGTCTTAGAAAACTTACGGTCCGATTCTCATCAACCTACGAGTTAACTCAAACAACTCTATCACAATATAACAACTTATATAAAAATAAGCGAGGATGGCTATAGAAAACCGTTGTAATTGTGATAAATCAGAGCTTTTAATTTTCTCTAACCTCATTCAAATTTAATTTTAAGACACATGTGATGTACTACTGCACAAAATAAATGAATGTCTGAAAAGACTTAATAAACACTGCAATATTAGCAACAGTGTATGTGATGCCTAAGCGTTAGTGGTGAAGGTTACTGTATTAACGATTTGTTTTAATAATCCGGGTTTGTATTTTAAATTAAGAAGCTCTAAACCTGGAGTTTTAATGAGTAATAACCTGTAATCAACTTCGTGTTGAGGAAAGTAATTACTTGGAGATTAATAATGAAACAACTGAGCGTAGGCTGATGAAACTTGTGTTTTATTAATTTCTTGAGTGACACGCACGTTCGCTCATTATCAGGTTGTTTCCGGGAGTAAAAGTTACATAACATTGTCTTTCATGAAAATATCTCATGATAGCATCACAACACTATTTTGATAAATGTAAAAAGTGTTCGTAATTATAGTTATTTTCTGTGAGATAACTCAGTGAGACTTGAGTCTTAACTCAATCACATATAGTCATCTTATAACCTGTTTCTTTCGATTGGATTACGCATTGGAGGCGATTCGGTACTGTGACCAGTCTTGATTTATTGTACTCAAGTAGGGCATCCCCGGAAGGAAGGATAAGGCGAGGGGCGAATAGGGCGGCGTTCCAAGAAGCTACAACTGTGCAGAGCACAGGGTCCATATACTTTACTAGCTGTAAACTCCCCGGCAGGCCCGAACAAACGGCACCTCACCTGACTGTAGTCCAGAAACGGCGCAGTAGCCCGGCCTGGAGACCGGAGACCGCCCTACCAGAGGAAGTTTTACTTAGAGCAGCATCCTGTCATGCAGCGGCGAGACTCCCGCTGGCAGTTCTACCCTGAAAGAGACCGCCATGAAATGATGATGGAGATGAAATGGAGGGACAGGAAATTGTGGAGATGTAATTAATCTACCCAACCTACCCAACTTGGTGACCCGGGAACCCCCCTCCTCCCTCAGAAAGACCTATGTGGGAGGCAGGTCGCTACGAGAATCGAACCCATGCCTCCTGAATGTGGGCCACAGACGAAACGCCTAAGCCATCCCGCTTGGTATCGGATGTTACTTGAGAATTACTGTTTTGAGAGTGCTCAAAATTGGCAACACAATTTAAGCTAACAAACTTACCTAAATGCTAAAGAGAGTTGGAGACTGTTGGATATTTCTGAACTCAACCTTATTTCGTATTTTCTTACACTTCAATATATACTCTTATTATGCAATTACATGAGCTGGTACTCAAGATTATGCAGCTACTTGAAAAGTGTTTTCATTTACTTGAAAAACTCAGTTATACCTATAAAAATAATTTTTTACACCACAAATTATATCCCTATGTCGTTAGCAATAAACTGAAGAAATCACAGGAGGTTAAAGGCCACAGGTAGAAAGGTCACAGAGATGCGCAGAAGTCGATAAACGTTTTAGGGCCAAAGCTTGGGGACTTCTAGAAAGAGACATATGGACCACTGTAGTCCAAGCAAGCCTCTAGTTTCCACGTAGGATACTCATTTGTTTGAGCAGCATTCTCGCCTGGCACTGCCATAAAGCTTAGACGCCTAGAATAAAGATGGTAAAGAAACAGAATGGCAGGGAATTTACGTAGATGAGAAACTACGTCAGGATGCACTTACTGATCTGGAGAAATCACAAAAATCCCAAGGTGAGAGATTCGGCCGCGACTTCACACATTACCTGGAACTATATTGTTCTGTAAGTGATCTTTTTTTTATGTTCGACGCGTGTCCGTAAAATAATGTCTCCAATTTTATTGGATATATAAAACATGTTCATCTGCTTATCTGTTTATCTGTTTATCTTTATGTTATAAAGTAATGGTTGTGCCTGCTTTTTTTTTTTTTTTTTTTTGGTTCTGAAACATGGACATTAACAAAAGCAGACAAAAACAAGATATAGGCTGCCGAAATGAGATTTTTAAGAGCAGTAAAGGAATGTACTCTTTTAGATAAAATTCCAAATGAAAAAATAAGAGAAGATTTAGAAATAAGTTCTTTAGAAGAAAAAATAATAAATTATAGAAATGAATGGAGAGAGCATATTGAGAGAATACCGAGAGATAGGATCCCAAGAAGAGTTATAAACTATAAACCTAGAGGAAAGAGACATCCGGGAAGACCACGAAAACGATGGTGAGACATATTTTAAGCCGGAACAGGCAGCATTGCCTAGCCCTTGGAGTGAAGAAGAAGAACATGTCGGTCAAAATCTTGTCAATCGTAGTCTTACTGACTTCAAGGATAAGTTCGCACAGCTCGCGAACTGTCACACGCCGATATTTAAGCATTTCTTGCTCCACTTTTGCAATTGTTTCGGCTGAAACCAAAGACTGACCAGAACGCTGTTCGTCATTGACGTGTGTACGTCCGTCTTGGAACTCTCTGACCCACTTTCGCATGTTTTTGACGTCCGTACACTGTGGCCCATGGACTTCGCATAACTGACGATAAATTTCAGTGAAGAAGGAAAAAAAAAAAAACAAAAAAAAAAAAACGGATCACCGCACGCAACTCGCACTTGGCGGCTGAAGTGATAGGAAATTCCATCGCAAACAGCTGCCCAGCCAAGAGCAATGGTTGCAACGAGTTCGTTATGATGGATATTTGAAGGAGTGAAACCAAGCTACACGCCAGTGTTGCCGGATCTCGCGTAATTTTTGGTTTTTATGAAATTTATTTAATTAATAAAGCATAATTTGAATTAGAAGATCATTGAATTAGGATCTTCATGACCTCCATCAGGAATTATTCCTTTTAATGCTCTTCAAGTTCCACTTCTTAATACTACAGTATTAGCGTTCCTCACGACTACAGCGCCTTGTAGACCTTATTTTACTGACACGCCTCGTACATCCACCAAAGTTAAGTGATATCGGCGATGAATAAAATGTGTAGAATGATGCTCAAATGAGTCCAGGGTCTGTAGAGCTTAGAATTATCAGGCACTCATCTTTCATATAGGGAAAATAAAACTTAACCAGATAGCTCACCCTGGTCGAGATCGGATCTTCTTGAATGTGAGACAGATACACCACCAAGCTAATGAGGCGGACGTAAGTACAGTAAATACTAATACAACAATATAAAAAATTTGTCGTAATTTAAACATAAGTAGGAACCCGAAAGGAGGCGTGTATTATTTATCCTTTTTCTTGCGGCATTTACCAAGTGGTTTGACTACCCGGAAAACGCTATACTCGAGAAATGAGGGAACAGCGTGTTAAAAACCGGTAAACCTGGTTCAGATCACCAGTCTCCAAATTACAGCTTTAACTTAGCTTCCCGTTGAATTCGTAAACTTAAGAGTTAACGCGGCGCTGAGGCGGGTTTTCTCTGGGATCTCCAGTTTCCTCCTCCATTATTGCACCAATTCCTCCATTATCATTCACCTTACCCTCGTACTATCATTTATTTCTCTTGCTGTCATCAAGCGAAACCCGATTTCCCTAAAACCGTGCTCTGTGATATAATGGAGGGAAAAAAAGTATTTTACACGATAAAATCTTCCTTATCTTAGTTAATTGATGGACATTAATAATTTCTTCAATATAGCCGTATTTAGGCTAAGGTTTTTGATAGATAGTCAACATGAAAAATTCAATGCCAATGGGTTAGAGTGACTGGTCGGAAACTGGGAGGTCCGTGGTTCAAATCCCGGCCATGGCATTGAATTTCTCATGTTGACTTTTTCAAAGATTTCAGCCTATATACGGCTAGTATTAAGAAATGATTAATTTCCATCAATTAAATAAAATAATAAGAGTTAAATGATGAAGCCTGGGACTCAAGTAAGTATGACAGTAAGTCGCCACAAACGGTGTATCTCGGATGCGAGAGCCCCTAGAGGTCTACCGGGGAAATATACGAGTCAAATGAAGAATTTACTGGCAGGACGGCACGTTGGCCATGGTAGCTCAATGTGTTAGAGTGACTGGACGGAAACCAGGAGATCCGGGGTTCAAATCCCAGTCATGGCATTGAATTTTTCATGTTGACTATCAAAAACCTTAGCCTATATACGGCTAGTATGAAGAAATGATTAATTTCCATCAATTAACTAAAATAATAAGAGTTTGGGACTCAAGTACCTACTATAGTAAGTCGCCACAAAGGGTGTATCTCGGATGCGAGAGCTCCTAGTGGTATAGCAGGGAAATATACGAGTCAAATGGAGAATTTAATGTCAGGACGGCACGTTGGCCATGGTAGCTCAATGGGTTAGAGTGACTGCACGGAAACCAGGAGAACCGTGGTTCAAATCCCGGCCATGACATTGAATTTTTCATGTTTACTATCAAAAACTTTAGCCTATATACGGTTAGTATGAAGAAATGATTAATTTCCATCAATTAAATAAAATAATAAGAGTTAAACGATGAAGCCTGGGACTCAGGTACTTACGATAGTAAGTCGCCACAAACGGCGTATGTCATATGCGAGAGCCCCTAGTGGTTTACCGGGGAAATATACGAGTCAATTGGAGAATATATCAGGACGGCACGTTGGCCATGATAGCTTAAAGGGTTTGAGCGCCTGGATGGAAACCAGGAGATCCGTGGTTCAAATTCCGGCCATGGCACTGAATTTTTCAGGTTGACATACTTTTTGCTGTAGCTCTAACAGTTCAATTACATGACATGTTAATTAACAGTAACAATTAACTCCTGAAGTAGCTAAGCTCGAAACGAGAAAGTTCGCTGCCTAAGTATGTATTTAGTGGATAAAGATAGCAACAACTTGGACTAGTACTTCAAAATATGATCTTCTTTTTTTCAATAATCCAAGAAGTTAAATTGATATATTCCAGGTTCATGTTGTCTACTATTTCCAGATATTGTCATGTACTTCACGTATTGCGAAATTGCAAATGAATATTTGTGAGGTACAATACAGATCACATCAACCAGGACCTGGAGAGCTCTATTCCTATTTCTAAATTAAAATTCCTTCCCGTATGCTGCTGTTGGTACATTTCATATCTGGCCTGATTTGCATGGGTCCCCCCTCACCTGTCTTGGGGTCTGCCATACAGGCGACACCTGTCTAGAGGAAGTTCGTCTTACCCCTGACAGAGATATGCAGTTTGAAACAGTAACTGTCGGACATTTTGCCAAATGCGTGCTTGATTGTTTCTAAAACTTTATCAGCACAGAACATGGAACCCCGTTTATGAAGGGCTCAGTTAAATTGAACTTATTGCACGTTCAGTTCCTGTTCCTTGGTTTCTTGTAGATATTTTAATGATTTAAAGGCATTATTGTTGATACTAAAATTAGACAAGATATATAGTATGTGGGAAACAATTGAAGCTTGCACATTCACCTTAGGCATTACCTATAGCATATCCAGTAGATGAATTCATTCCACCCAAAGTTTCAATGACTCAGTTGGCTACTATAAAATAAAATCGAAGTTAAAAACATAAAAATTTATAAACATTTAATAAAAAGAAAATGTTCATGTCACCAGACTAACTTCAAAAGAAATATTTTACATGCAAATAAACAAAATGTCACTATCTATACGAAATTACTTAATGGTTTATTAAATTTAATACCAGGAATAGCACTGTCATCATCATCATCATCATCATCATCATCATTAAATGTTTGTACTCTAGCATCCGTTCTTTTGGCCGCGCCGTCGCTCTGTGGTTAGACCGCTTGGCTCTCACCAAGGCGGTCCGGCTTCGATCCCAGGCGACCGCAAAGTGAGATTTGTGGTGGGCAACACGGCGCTGGGGTGGGTTTTCTCCGGGATCTGCGGTTTCCCCCGCCATCTCATTCCACCGGTGCTCCATCTTCATCTCATGTATCATCAGTGTCATCGCCTGCTGTGCCGTATGTAGTAAAAGCGGGCGTTAAACACTATGCACATGATCCGTTCTATCCCTATCATTCAATATCTCTCCATCTCTTTCTCGATCTTCCTATGTCTCTTCTACCACTTGGAACGTCGATCACTATTATAGGGAATCTTTCTTTATCCATCCTCTTTACATGTCGTTTCCAGTTTTATTTATTCTGTTTAATCCATTCTATTAAGTTAAACGTTCAGTATTTCTCTTATTTCATTTCTTTTATGATCTAACAGAATTTTCAGCCACTGATCTTATAAATATCATTTTGTCGTAGCACTTTGACATCTAGAAGTGCACAATAAAGGGCCTTCTGAGTAAAAATCACTTTATAGAAAAAAAGAGACGGTGCCTTCGTGTCTGTTTATGCACATCGTGACACAAAATATTCGGAAAAGGTACCAAATTTTGTACTTCCGTACATTATCTAAGAAATTTTTTTCAAGATTATTCAAAGTAATTATAAATAAATTATTCACTTTTTACATTTTTAATTGATTTCTTAAATGTTGCTAACGATTTTTATTAAAATGAAGTACACTTCAGAAATTCATATTACAAATAAAATATCGTCATTATTATCCTATTATATATATATATATATATATATATATATATATATATATATATATATATATGTATAAATCTTTATCATCATAAATGTCCAAACAAGTATTATGTTCTCATAAAATAGGAATTAGCTCTTCAGCTCTGCTTGGGATATTACAGACACTACCTTAAATTGTTATTGAGTATTCATTGTGCCATGTGTCATTCACGAGTTGTTTGTCATTTGTTTGAATTTTGCAACATTTTGGTCAGTTTTAAGCAGTTCTATTTCAGTTGGTTGTCAGGACAGCATAGAAGGACTAACTTTAAGTATTGTCTGTCACCTTTTCCTTAGGCTTTTGGGGTTACCAACCGACATTATCTACTGAGAGATAGACACACCTTGTTAATATTTTCACGTGCCAATATCAATAAATTACAATTGGTCTCACAATAAAGTATTCAAATACTTGCAATTGTATTTGTTTATTTTTGTATTTTTCTATTTGTATATTTGTTTCCAGATGTTCAACTTATGTCGTTGTTTGTAATTTGTAGTTAATCCTGTTAAATGTAATGAATTAAGTTCCAAATAAAGCCATATGTAACAACAACATCAACAATTGGTCTCACTAGCTTGTACCGTGATGAACAAAGATTGAATTAGATGAGATTAGATTGATTTGCGTTTAGTAGGTTCACTTGTAGCCAGTAAAGGCTGTGAACATTGGAGATGTCCAGAGGCATAAAGTTTAATAGGATATATATGTACAAAAGTTAACATAAGACACATATTATAGTATACAGGCAATATGAATAACATTATGGAAAACAAAACAGGGATAATTATGTGTGATACAAAATCATACAAATCATTTATAATTATAATAGTCACGTAGGCAAACCTTGGCCTTTGAAGTAGTATTACTTATAAGCTATGATATTAATTTTTATACAGTGATTTTTACCTTCTTTTCTTGGGTTTGGTACAGGGTCTCACACACGTACACATTCACACTTCCAGATTCTGGGAAGGACAAAGAAGAATCTCGGCTAGAGAAAGTTGACTATCCAGTATCGGGAATCCAACTTCAAGCTACGCATAAAATTAAGCTACGGGGTCTTTACTAAATGTCTGGTTTTCCATTCAGGGAACTTCAAACCTTTATTTCTGCTCAAATTTCCGAATGGAAATTTTTGGTTGAACAGAATTATTCCTTTACCTGTTGTAAGGTTGAGGTAGAGAAAGTGAACTGCCTAACGAACATGTAAAATAAAACTATTGTTGCTAGTTATTCATTATCAAATATAAGTTTCCTTTTTTCTTTCAGAGATTCTCCCTGAAAATCAAAAGCCGTAAGACACTGTAGTCTAACTGTGGATCTGAAGAGCATATGGTAAGTCAGAATATTATTTCCAAAGGCATGCTTAACTATTGTTTGTAAACAATTTGGATAGTTTATTTGTAATTTATGTACAATTTTTCAGTGGCTTTTGATTCCATCTGAACAAACACCTGATTTCTGAGTAAAATGTGAAAAAAGGATTCTATGAATAAGAAATTAAATAAATCTTGGCTATATAGTTGGCAGCAATGACAATAGCAATATCCAAGACAGTACCTGTTGATCAATTGTAGTATGAGATATCCGTTACCATTTTGACAATAATTTTTTTTTAGTTTGTGTATGTACAGTTCTAATATAATTAGCTCTGCAACGATGTATCTCAATAAGAATGAAGTCGATTAAAAAAATATTGCTTGTAGTAATAGCTTGTGTACACATATACAATAAATGATACAGAGATGCACGTGGATTTTACACACAAATTTTTAATCTAACCTTAAAGATAAAATTACTGTAACTTTGAATACTCAGGTTAGATAGTACAGTGGCATGACAGAGAGCCAGGTAGTTACCTCGGTTTTATCTGGCATTTAGATTATATCCATTTAAGAAAACATGTTCATCAGAATACCTGCTTCACAGAACTTACAGAGTAGATGCACTTTGCTCCAAAGTATAAAACAAAGTCCCCTGATTAATTAATGCCTTAACTATATATCAACAATTACAATATTTTCATTATCTTAGTTTTTGCCTTATATTCCCAGGTCTTATTAAAATATCTTCCATATAAGTGCTGATTCAATGGGTACATTTTATTTTGCATAATCTAATCCCTTTTCTCCTATTTTTCTATTTCATCTAATTAAATCCGAACCACTAGCTGTCCTCTTAAGAGAACTGATTTCAATA
The DNA here is from genome assembly GCA_030765055.1 of Mantis religiosa. Taxonomy (NCBI): domain Eukaryota; kingdom Metazoa; phylum Arthropoda; class Insecta; order Mantodea; family Mantidae; genus Mantis; species Mantis religiosa. Next base: position 31,761,134 of record CM060954.1, read on the forward strand.
AAACATTTTGAACAATGAAAATAGTTTAACTTAATTTTCATTTTAACCTCGTTTCACACTATGGTATACAATGCCTACATTATTATTTGGTTTTTATATGTAATTTAACATATCTAATAAAATAATTAAGGGAGTATTCATGCTAAGCTTTCCCTGACAACGCATTGAAAAAACAAATCATATTTTTACTGTATTACTTAGTCATCTTAATTATGGAGTGTTCTTATGGGACAAATATTTAACACTAATAAGTTATCATATACGAAATAATTATGCATTAATCGTTATCTTTATTGAGTTGGGTATACTAAAACTTCATTATATACGAGGCATGTTCAATAAAGAATGAAAACATTTTTTTTTTTTTTTTTGACAACGTTCCTTTAGTCATCCTCATAATTTTGATGGTCCTTCTCAATATAGTCTCCCCTGGATGCGATGTACTTGTCCCAGGGTTTCTGCCAGTCTTCAAAGACATGCTGGAAACAATTATTGAGAGATCCTTCAAAATCGCCTCCGCAGTCTTCACCACTGCTTCTGATGATGGACATTGCCTCCCTCGAAGGCGTTTCTTCAAGTAAGGGAATAGAAAAAAGTCACATTGTGCTAAATCCGGACTATAGGGAGGGTGAGGGATGCACTTCACGATAATTTTTGCAAGATATTCAGCAACAGCATTGGCAATATGTGGCCGCACATCCAGCCTGCTTCACGGAAATGTAGTCTTTTGCACCTGATATGTACTTACAATTTTTTTAGGACATCAGTGTAGTATTGTCCAGTCACTGATGTGTCTGTGCAGGTACAACATGCTGATAAATCATTCCATGAATGACAAAGAATGAGATGAGCATAACTTTCCCAGCAGAAACAAACACTTTTGCTTTTTTAGGGGTTGGTGGTGAAGGAGATTTCCACACTGAGCTTTGCTGTTTGCTCTCAAGATCAAAATGATGTAGCCAAGTTTCATCAGCAGTGATTACGTTTGAAATAAATTCCGGATCTTCCTCTAACATCAACTTTAACTGCATTTTACCTCCATTACAGCGGTAGGCGATACTGAACATGTCTGAATTTGACTGGTTTTCACAGGCGGGAACCAGGAGTACCAACAATGGAACTACTACGGTGTGTTTGACATTAAGCTAACAGAATATAATAAGATTAAATTTTAGTGCGAAAAGTTATGACTGTAAAAAAAAATCATTCTTATTGAACAGCCCTCGTATGTCATTTTTTGTAAAGGAAAGTGGACACAAATTTACATATTGTTATTCCGTTCACAATTATCCTACCAGGACTTCAAATTATGTACTTCTAAGGAGGTATAGCTTCACCAAAATTCAAAACAGCTACACAACTCTACTTTTAAAATTATTTAGTAGTTTATATGTTTTGCTGAGAAATCCCTCTATTGATTTTTTAGAAAGTATATTCTATTATATTGATTGGAGATAAGTTTCGTGTACATTTTTTGACGTTATTATACAAGCGTATATCACTAGCAATAATATTTAATGCAATATAATTTACTAAAATCTAATAATAATAAAATATTTGCTTAAATGGTACAAATATAATTTTTTAAGAACGATCATGTGAAATTTATACAAAAAACATTCGGGATTTTATAAGGACAAACTGAAGTGTAATTAAACTACAAATTAAATATATTTCCCTGAGTTAATCATAAATAATTATTTAAACATGCTAATATAAGATTATAGGTTTTGTGGTAGCAACATTTATTGCACATAATGTGCTATGGTCCTTTAGAGCATATCGAGCATTCGGCACCTTATTACATTTTTATAGAAGTTTCACTACTTTCTGTTGGTTTTCTAGGAATTTACTACACACTATGTACATTAACTTCTATAACCTAGCTTCCCATATTTTGCTATGCTTTCTGTTTTTTCTAGTGATGTACAATGCAGTACCTATTTTACCATATGTTTCCATTTTTATTACACAGTCCTCTCAGTTCGAAACTAGTAATTACATAATTTACTTGTAAATAATTCCTTATTAATAAATACGTACAATATGAAGCTATCAACAGTGAAGCAAACAAATATATACAATTATAATAATTAATAACTTAAAACTTCACTTATAAGAAATGATGATAATTCTTATAAATTCTTCAGGATCGCGATTCCATGTATACACATGTTCAGCAGGAAAAATAAAGCTGTCGCCATAGTTACGTTGATATGTTCTTTTTAGCACTACCAAAATCTGAAAATAAAACAAATTTTAAAACATAATGGACTGCCGGTATTTCAAAATTCATTACGCGATATTTTTTTTATTACTAGGAATTTTATCTTTCATAGAGAACTGCAATAAATTTTTAATACTATATTTATTTTGAGAAACAAAAGTTATACCAAGCTCTTTAACAATGTTTTGAAAATGTTTATTAACCCAAAGATGGTAACTAAATTCTTCAAAATTATAATCGTCTTTTATTTTTTAAGTGTAGGAATATCATTAACAGAATTTTGATATTTAAATTTTGCAATTGTTTTATTTATAAGACCTTTATTAAAACCATTATTTAAAGCAGTATTGATAATATGTTTATATTCTTTATTCAATTCATCTTTATTCAGGGGCATATTTATTAATATATAAATCAAACTATTGAAAACAGCAATTTTTTGTGAAAAAGGGTTAAAACTTTTACTTTTTATGTAATTATCAATAATATTATATCTACTTATATTGAAAATTTACTTAGCATCCGTGAGTTGTAAATATTTTCAAAAACTTTTTAAAGAGTTTGGTATAACTTTAGTTTCTCAAAATGAATACAGTATTAAAATTCATTGCATTTCTCTATAAAAGATAAAATTCCTAATAATAAAACATTTGATATTTATCAGTTTAATCGTTTCCATTGTGATAAAGTTTATATTGGAAAGACAAAACGTAATTTAGAAACCAGAACGAAAGAAAATTTTCGTAACATTAAGAATAAAGAAGCTGATAAATAGGCTGTAACAGATCATTTTTAGTCATTTAACCATGGCATAAACCCTGAAGTTAAATTATTAAAACAATTAAAAGGTCCGATAGATTTAATGGTTTGGGAAAATATATTTATTTTAGAAAACAAACATCGCGAAATGAATTTTGAAATACCGGCAGTCCATTCTAATTTTAAATTTGTTTCATTTTCAGATTTTGGTAGTAGTAACGAGAAATATCAGCGTCTAACATTTAGTAATGATGACGACAGTTTTGTTTTGTGCTGAGGATATGTATGAATATAAATGAAATTGCGATCCTGGGGAATTTATAAGAATTATCATTACTTCTTATAAGATAAGTGAAGTTTTAAGTTACGAATTATTATATTTTTATATCATTCCTTAGTCTTTATCCACCATCCTCTAGTTAAGAACAAAACACATGCCACTCAAAGTATCCCGATACCACTTTGCTTTTGTTTCATAATCAGAGTTCTAAATGTATTATTAAGAACAACTGATGATATATAAACTTACATCTTAGTTTCGTTATGTATTGTTCTTGCCATAATAAATATTTATATCTCTATATTCCTCTCATATTTTGTTCTTCTACTTCTATTATGCCTATAGTCTGGAGATTATTGCAATTTGTCTGCCCGCAGCAAGTATCTTGTTGCTTCATTTTATTCAACCTTTACGGGTATATTTTTGGAGAGTTCTTTTTATATCAATTTATTATTATATAATCTCATTGAGCTTACTCCCACTTAAGCAAACATTTTTTGCAGCCAAGTACCAATCTGTTCAATTAATTTTCAAATATAATTTGTCTATAGTTTCTTTATCTTCTGCTACTCCAGTCTTCTTTTATTTCGTTGAATATAAATCCAACATAATGCGTGAGAAACCACAATCTTTTCTGGAACGCTATATTATTCTTCAGTAATTCTAATTTTTTTTCAGTTATTTCGCAGTTTACTTGACTGACAAACGCCTTAGATTTCGCACGCTTCAGTTTCAAATTTCATTTCCCAATTATGATTTTATTTAATGCACCAGCTGTACTGCCTGTGGTGCCGTCTGCACTAGCAGTGTCACCAATAGTTATTAGACATACTTTTTCGCAACTTTTGATCATATCTGCAGCACATTCAGAATTTGCTTTTAAATGTCCTAGAATTTGTTTAGGTTCTTAGGTGTTATAAAGAACTACGTAAAAGGGGCAAAGTATTGTGTACCACAGGAAAACCGTGGAAGTAGATACAATAATGTAACTCATTACATAATTTAATTACTCTACTGTTTAGTGTTGATGAAGTAAGAGATAAATCTCTCTTATTATTGTAGTCATGTTTACTATAGTTTTGTAAGAAAGTATACGTTATGACCATTGGAAATGGGGGGGAAGTAATGAAGCATCCAATTTATCTCTTATCTCCACCTTCTCAATTATTTTATATCGCAATTTTATAAGACATTCCTTTATAAGCTGAAGAAAACCACTCAAACACACATACACACACACACACACACACACACACACACACACACACACACACACACACACACACACACACACACACAAACACACACACAGACAGAAAGAGAGACACATAGAGAAGCTATTTGAATTCATCTTTGTCTTTATGTATACCAGTGCATTAATATAGCTCTAAAAGAAATATATCAATACAAAATTTGATACTTAATTCAGACACGTTTTTTCATTACTCAAGATTAACATCTTCAAGGAATTTCCTATTCTGAAACATATATTTTTATTTTCTAATAAATAACTCTGTGATAATATTAAAAACTTTGTCTAGCAGGTCTCTTTTTTCAACGTATTTTGAATATCTTTTCAACCATTAGTGGCCAGCAGCAATTTAAGGGGGGACGTACGAGAAAATGTTCAAAAATTCTAATTTTTTATTGTTTTGTAAAATAGTATGTAGTGTTAGCTCTCAAACACCAAAATATTATGTCTGTACGTGGTCTGTATATAGTTTTAAAAAATAAATGCCCTAGTGTTACATAGTAGCATAGTAGCAACACATAGTCTTCCATCAGCTGTCTTGGAATCTATAAAGCCCACCTACCAATTCTTAGCACACCCAGATTTGCTAACAAAATGTCTCTATGGAGAGACCCAAAACCCAAATGAAAGCCTCAACAGTTTGATATGTAAAAGGTGTCCCAAAACATCATTTGTGTCTTCCATAGTGGTGAAAATTGCTACATTTGATGCTGAAATAGTGTTTAATGATGGAAATGTTGGCAGTAAGAAAGTTGTGCATCAGTTAGGGTATCAACCTGGTGAGTTTATGGAAACTATTTTGCAGAGTATCGACAACATTCGCATCGCTGTTGCAGAAAGAGCCATGAAATTAATGCAGAAAGAAGCAAGACAGAAGAGGAATTTAAAAAGAAAGGCTGAAGAAGACTAGAATGAGGATACAGACTATGGATATGGGAAGTTATGACTTAAAATAAAAAGGCAAACTGAATAATACTTATTGTATTTTTAATTGCCTTTCCCCATAACTTGCATTTTCTACAACTTCAACGCATTTTTCTCTCAAACTACTTCATCTACAGTGATGCAATTTAGCACACAACTGTCTTATGCCACAATGAACATTTTGTTGGTTCTAGAATTTAAGATTAAGCTCCAGATGGAATATAATGATACAAAACATATGAAATTATTTTAATTTTTAAGGGATATATATGATTAACATTTTTAAATTCTATAGAGCTTCAATAAGAAACCTAGATCCAGCAATTTCATTTTTAATGTGTTTTAAAATAACATACCAAATTTCAGAAAGATAGCATATGTGAATTTGGAGAAAGAAAATGGGCTTAAGTTTGTAAATATTTCTGCATATAGAAAAAATATGTAGCATTAGTTATAAACAATTTAAAATTATGAAGAAATGTTTGCATATTAACGGTATTATCTTAAATGAGTGTATTAAGTTTCACTTCTCTAACTTGAAAACTTTGGATGTTATGGCTATTTATGTAAGACCCTGAATATTTGTGTTTACATACGTCCCTCCTTAAGACAAGGCTACACTAAAATTTACAAATTCTATAATAGTAAACCTAACATTATGAAAATTTAGCTACATAATTAGAGTATCATTTTATACTTTCATGTAAATTTTTTGTTGCTACACCATATAGTTAATTAATTATTAATTATTTTTTTGTGAAAATATTGTAAAAATTAAAAATGTTCTACGCGTCAAAAAATTTGACATTTTAAGTTGAATCTTTGTTTTTGGCTAGTACAGAGCATTTTTAAAAGACCCACGTTTTTATTTTTTGGAATACTCTTGTAGCATTTGTTCTAAAATATTTCCCATCTGTTAGCTCTCAAAATGTTGAAAACATTAACTTATTTTATTACTTAACACCATATAATTTTCAAAACATGAGCATTAACAAAAACAGGTGAATGTGAAGTTTCTTATTTACATATGATGGAGCTATTCTATAAGTTTGACCAAGATAAATGGAAAACTTTGATGCGTGATGCATTTTGTATACTGAAAAGTGTGAGAAAAAAAGTTTCTCAGAAAATAAATTTTAATGTCATGATTGTTAACTCTAACGATTGTTAAAGGTCTAATTAAATTGTTACGTGATGGCCTAAAGTGGTGCAAATGATAAAAATAGCATGCCATCTATTACTACATACTATAAGCTACCAAAAGTGCCAAAAAAAGAAAATTTCCTGATTATCAACATTTTCGGTGAATTTTCAGTGTAGCCTTGCCTTAATTATAGATAAATTTAGTTTCAATTCAATTTTATTTGTACAAAGTCACATACATACACATGTTAGTATAAAATATCTTGATTAATGAATTGAAGCGGCCAGAAACAGAAGTTGCTAAGTCACTGTTTCAACATTGTGCAGGAGAGCTTTAAAAAGTAATTTTAAATACCAAAATAGTAATGCAAATGAAAGAATTTTATGTGATGGGTTCCTTTGGAGGTACACAGTACTGTGTTAAAATGTTTCTCACGGTTTGACATATGTAGCATGTGCAACAGCATATTTTATTATTAGGACTTAACAACTTTTAACTTAAAACGGATGAAACTTTGTTATGTCACTTGTTTAACAGCTTCTGATTCTTATGTTAGAGTTTTTCCATTATACGATATATATTCCGATTTTTAAAAAGGGAGACCGAACTGAATGTGACAATTATAGAGGAATTAATCTTTTGAACTCAGGTTACAAGATCTATGCAACAATCATAACACAAAGAATTGCTCCAATCTCAGAAACTAAATTGCATGATTCACAAAATGGATTTAGAAAAGGGCGTTCCTACAATGATTGTATTTTCACAATAACACAGATTATGGAGAAACGACAGAAGATAATCTACTAACTGTAACAGCTTTTATAGACTATGTAAAAGCTTTTGATAAAGTAAAAAGAAATCTGCAATTGGAAATAATGATTAAAAATGAATTTCCTCAACATTTAGTAGGAACAACACAAAGTATGTATATAAATACAAAATTTAAATTGGAGAAATCCATAGAAAAAGATAATCTAGTAGAGATTAATTTAGGACTAAGATAGGGGTGTCCATTGCTACCTACCCTATTTAATATATATATTAATGACGCAGTTGTACGATGGCAAACTATGCTCAGAACACATTTTAAAATAAAGGGGAGAAATGATGACACATTGCTGTTTGCTGATGACCTGATTTTAATTGCGGAGACGGAAGATAACTTACAAAGAGCCATACATGAATTAAATAATATTACAAGAGAATATAATCTTCAAATTTCATATGAAAAAAAAAACACAAATATAATGGCTTTTATAGGAATGAACCATTTAAGAGCAAAAATTTGCATAAATGATAAACCCATCCAACAACAAAGTTATTTTAATTATCTTGGCTATATTGTGTAATGTACCAGTAATAGAAATATACAAAACAAAATAAACAAATTCCAAACAATATGTGGTACAATAAAAAGAACTTTTAAAAATCGTAATCATCAAACTTTGTTAAAACTGTATAAAATAATGGCGATCCCAACCCTGCTTTATGGGTGTGAAAACTGGGTCTTGACTATCTCACAACAGAAGAAAGTGGATGCTGATGAGATGAAGTTTCTGAGACAGGTGGCAGGTTATAGACTCATAGACAAGAAAAGAAACGAGGATATTAGAAGAGAATTGGAAATTCAGAGTCTAAATGAAACAATAATTGCATACAGGCAAAAATGGCAAGATCATGTGCAGAGAATGACCAAAGACCGTACACCACAAATAGTATACAAGTATAAACCTGTAGGTAGAAGACATGTTGGCAGGCCACGAATGAGATGGTCCGATCAATTTCCTTGAAGTCGGAAAGGGCTACAAGGCTTATACCCTGATGATGATGATGATGATGATGATGATGATGATGATGATGATCCCTCACAGACATTGAAGAATTTACAGACAAAATTGGCTCAACGACATACTCAGAATGCAGAATACAGACCGACAAAACAAGACATGCAATATAAATCTACAGGAACTAAAGATGTTGGAAAGCCTCGATGCCGATGGAGGGATGACTTCTGAGCCGAAGCAAGGCTCAGATGATTATGATCGTGACGTCTATGATTATGGAACTGTGGCAATGACTAAAATGACCCAACTGCAGCAAGTATGTCTTGGTTGTTTCCAAATGTAATCCTTTGAAGCATTGTTGAAGGTCCAGGCAGCCCAGAAATACTTCTCTTTAAAATAACTACATAAACCCAAACAAACATCAAAGACACTCTGGTCTAAGTCAACGGAAAGAAGCGGCATACCAATACCAGTATCAATCTTTAAGAGGCGACTTCAGTGCCGTGTGGAGGCTGAGAATTCCTGCTACGTCATCAGAACGAAAAGGAAGGCCTAGCCTGGGCAACACAGCACAAAAATTGGTAAAAGGTGGTAAAAGGTCCTGTTTACAGATGAAAGTCAATTCTAGTTGTCCGGACCAGTGTTCATTGCTTTGAAGTTGAGAACTTGTAAAAATTAAAGAAATATTGGAACAAAAGCAGTACCTTTAGTCAATGGTTTGATCTTACAGCAGGAAAAATACTCCAAACACACTTGCTACATTGCAACAGGTGTGTCGAAAATAAGAAGCAACAAAGTTGCACGATTTATCCATCTTAAAGTCCAAACTGCTATTCTATCGATTTGTTAGGGTTTATCTAGACAGTACAATTCACCAATTGCAATATCAAAAATATAAAACTAACCAAATTTAAAGATCTGAAAACATGCCAGTGGTACACCTAACTGTAGGATAGTTTCTTCTTTCTTAGTATTAAAATAATTTTTTTCTCCATTAATTAGGAGGATGTCGTGAATAACCATGGGGAAGCATGCTTCCCAGCTATTCATGTGAAATGTTACTATATGACTCCCCTTTCACCGCTCACCTAGACTTGGAATTTGTTTATACCTAAGCTGATATCTTTTTTTCGAAATTAAATTAAAATCAATAAGAAATTGGTTCATCCAAGTATGATGTGGAACACAGAGATGAAATTATATCTAAACTAAATTTAAAAAGCATTGGATAACATTAATTTTATTGGAAATTAATTGCTTTCTCATACTGGCCGTGTGTAGCACAACGTATGCAAAGGTAGAGCCAGACTGAAAAGTTCAATGCCATAGCCGGAATTTCAACCACGCATCCTCCGGTCTCTGTCCAGCTGCTCTTAACAATCGAGCTACCATGGCCAACATATCAGCATGACACTAAATTCTCGTGTATGACTCGTGTATTTCCCGGTAAACCTTTAGGAGTTCTCATCCCACATGAGACAACTGCCATGTACTTACTGAGCTTTAAGTACTTTTGGAGAATTTAGTGTCATGCTGACATGTCAGCTATGGTAGCTCAATTGTTAAGAGCAGCCGGACGGAGACCGCAAGACCATGGTTCAAATCCCGGCTACGGAATTGAATTTTTCAGTCTGATTCTACCTTTCTATCGATTTTATTGTTTAGAATACATCTCTTTAAGCCATTATAAGTAAGTTTATAAATATGTATATGCAATTCTATTTTGTGTGGACGAGAAAACTTCTTGGCAATCAAAGCTTCCTCTCCTCGACGTCACAATTAACTGATTCATGGCTGAAAATTTTAAAATTAGTTTCTCAAGTGAAACAACGAACGCCGTAAAAGTTATACGGGGAAAAAATTGGGCTGGTTATTTATCACCTGGAGGTTGGTGCTGAACATATTTTCTTTTCTTTTGCTCTCTCTCTCGCTCTGGAAGCCCAACTCCTGGCTATGGTGACAGTGTGCTTTTTGAGAGTTGTAACAAATTTATATTGCAATTTCGGTTTCCTTCTCGTAGCCTAGGTACAAGCTAAGAACAAGTGACGCAATTATCAGAACTCTGGTTGGTGTGCTAAAAACAAAATAACAGCGTCTCAGGATGATGCATGGCCCAAAGTTTTTTCATTAGAAAATGCACATAGCCATTTGCACAAGCGTTCCTAGAAATACTCTTGCCTTGTTAGGATATCGAATTTGCATTATAATTCAGCAGCTCCCTACCAGAGGGACACAAAAAAATTGGAGAACAACATATTTTTAACAAAAGGACGAGCGTAAGTTTACGGTATCGCGTTATTTTCCTGCTACAGGGAAAGGCGAAGTTCTGCGAGAAAATTTATGGGAAGTGAATGGGTTAAACAAAAGAACTTTTTTTTGTGTACTGTTGTGCCGCCTCTTCCTCTTTCTCCCTCCCCCTTCTTCCCTCTCCTATGCGATATACAATCCCTGTACACTGATATAAAATATGCAGGTCGTTTCTCGTGGATTACGCACAAGTACGTAATACTGCGCGGAAAATCCTTACTGCGATATGTAAAGGCAAAACCACTTTCCTTTTCCCGATAAAGGGCTCAAGATCTCTTCAGATAATCCACCTTAAGGGATTTAACACGATTAATGCCAAACTTACAATTCACAAGCAAATAAGCAATAAATATAACGATCAAAGATTATGCAGCATGTTTAGTGCAGATACGTCCCACTCGCTTCAATGCTTCATTTACTTTAATACCAGAATTACTGACGATTAAGAGTTTTACTGTTACAGGAATTAAATAAATAACTTCAACAAATAATTTTGTTGTATTAAAAATACGTAATATAAAAATCACAAGCTGCAATTTTTCCAGGAAAGTTTGTGTTAAGGAAATCCAAGCTGATGCACGTGAGATTAGCTGAGGCAATTAGGTGTTCCGGTGAACTGTATCAAAAACAAATCTATTAACTCGAAAATTACGTACTTTGAGCTAAATACGTTCAGAAATCAGATATCTACCTGCACAAACATAAGTATATACTTCTTAAAATATACAAAGGAGAAATGGATTCAACCCAGCCATCATAAGGAACATGATGAAGAGGAAAGAAAAACTGAAGATAAGATCAAAAAATACCACTCTCACACCACTTAATAACACAAATTGGCAATATAGAAAATTCACCTACCATCCATGGGCTTTTAGAAAATTTGAACGAATCTTCAAAAGACTAAACTTAAAACTAGCACCCCAAAACAAATTCAGTCTGAGGAACCTGCTAAATAAACCACTGAAAAATACAATCCCCAACAATTTGAAATAAGGAATTTATCAGATTAATTGTGAAACCTGTGAAAAGAGCTACATAGGAAAAACTAAGAGAAACTTGTTAACCACGCAAAAAGAACACAAGAGGAACATTAAGTTGAAACAAACAGAAAAATCTGCAGTTTCACACAATTTTTGGACAGAAAACCACATTGGCCGCAACATTAAACTGTTAAAATCTTTAAGTACACCCATAGAATTGGATATTTGGGGAAAAATATTCATAAACAAAAACCGTGATAAAGTAATAAATTTTGAAATCCCGGCATTAAATGAAATATTAAAACTTAGTGCCCCTAACACCAGATGGCAGAGTGATCGGAGCTCCGTAGTAGTGGAAGGAGAGGAAGGTTCATTTAGTCACCAAACAGCTGAGGATGAGATCGAATGATATTGAAAACGTTTCAATTATACAACAACAAGTAAGTGAAGACTGAGTGTAAACATATTGACTCATAAATTCAAACTTAAATATGAAGAATACTTCCTTAATATTGTGACTTTGTGTGTTCGTAGAATTAAAAGGCCGAGTTGCAGAAATTAAAATTCTCCTTTATTTCCGTAGAGATGCACTGTTCAATTCTCACGTAACAACATTACATCACATAATAACACAGTCTTCCAAGGTCGATGTAAATAACAAACGGTGACAGCAGATCACATCCTTAGCTCTCGTTACAACACAGCTGGCTGTCTCTCATTTCACAACACTGTTGCACACCTGCAACTCAACTCTTGTCCAATCATCTCCTCTTTAAATACTTAACAGATACAATTAATGGAAATTAATTGTTCTTTCACACTAGCCGTGTGTAGGACGCACTATGAAAGGGTAGAGCCAGACTGAAAAATTCAATGCCATAGCCGGGATTTGAACCACGGATCTTCTGTCACGGATCTTAATGTTATGTTGGCATGTAGGCCATAGTAGCTCAAATGGTTAGAGCGGCTGGTAGGAAACCAGAAGATCCGTGGTTCAAATCCCGGCTACGGCATTGAATTTTTCAGTCTGGCTCTACCCCTTCATAGTGCGTCCTACACACGACTAGTGTGAAAGAACAATTAATTTCTATTAATTGTACCTAATAGTGGTCCGAACTATAAAGCCCGGGCCTTAAAGTACTTATAGCATAGTAAGTCGCCATTTAGGTAGCTGTCTCATGTGTTTATGAGAACTCCAAGTGTTTTACCGGGAAAAACACGAGTCAATTGGAGAATTTAATGTCATGTTGGCATGTTGGCCATAGTAGCTCAAATGGTTAGAGAAGCTGGACGAAAACCAGAAGATGCGTGGTTCAAATCCCGGCTATGGCATTGAATTTTTCAGTCTAACTCTACCCTTTCACTTAACAGATAATTTCCAATTGATTCGCAAATAAACCAGAACACGAACAATCTCTATCAGTCCAGAAATAACTAGAAATTTCCATTTATCTCAGTTTGTTTGTTTCGGCAGACCCTTATCTGCATGTTATCTTTGTCCGCGGGCTCTTGCCCTCCTATCAGTTCTTCTGTGTAACCAACCAGTAACCACGTGATTGTAGATCCGGTTTCTTTGTTCTTGTTTTGTTTTTTTGTTGTTGTAATTTACGTCCTCCATATCGTACGATGAATTAAAATGGGTGAAATGTGGCTCAAATGAGTCCGGTGTCCATGCAGCTTAGAGTTACCTGACATTTATCTATCAGGATAAGGGGAAACCCCGGAAAAAAACCTTATCCAGGTAACTCACCCTGTCCGAGTTTCGAACTCGGGACCTCTTGAACGTGAGGCAGACATGCTACCATGTACGCTACCGAGGCGGGCGTAAATACGCGTTCGCGACAATATTTAGCAAGTCACAAATGAAAATTATGCTTCATACACAAATAAAAAGTTGAACAACTGGTATCCCATACTGTAGGAACTTTGATGCTGTAGTCATGAATCACTGTTCGACTAAGGTCATTTTTGTCATGTGGAAATATGTGTTTATAAAGGATTTAAATGTGAGAAATTCAAATCTTAAACCAGCGTTTTTTTTCCTCCGTGTGGAGGAAAAATTCATTTATGGATTTCCACTGTGTTGGAGGGCACAGTGGGGTATGTTGGCTTCACCTCAAGGGTACTACTCCACTAAAAAACCTCCACCGGATTTGGAAGGAGAAATGTGTCGCGGTACTCATCCTTGAGGTGATCTTAGCTGTCTCGCAGTGCGATTCAGCAGAGTGGGTTTCTGCTGCAGGGATACAAGCTTGACATGAAGCCCAGCCTGATCCACTGCCTATTTTGGGTGGTATTTGTTAGGATTCCAGGTGTTATTTGTTGGGAAGTTTGGGGTATTTTATAACGCCGTACCACTGTGTCTAAGTTTAGGTGTTTCATTGTCACTGCAAGTAATACTTGCAAGCATGTCAGTGATATTCTATTATACTTTACTGCTATCTTGCTAAACCTAATTATAAATCTAGTTTGCATGATCGGCTTTTGCCTTTAATGGTCAGTTGTAATTGTAATTAAAAATTGTATATATCAGAAATTTGCTATCGAATTTAATATACAAGTTAAAATTTTTCCAGTGATGCCGCTCTAAGGTTCTTGAAAATTCTAAAACGTAGACTCCGCTTTACACACATAGAAAATATTCAGGTATTTTTAATTTTATCTAAAGAAAGTTCTCTTCTACGGTTAATCATATTTTCATAGCAAATAAATTAATATATTGACATGTTTTGGGAATACGCTAAATTAATTTTATATTAATGCTAAACAGCAAATAATATACAAAAACCATTTGAAACATATTAAAGCATACAACTGAAATCACTAAAAGAACTTTCTTCTTACTAAAATGCTTTCCTGTATTTTATTTTCCAACAGCTATGGCAATCCAGTTTTGTGGTTTTTAATTCTGAAGTAATAATGATTATAATACTTGATGGAAATGAAATATGTTAGAACAAATAAGTAAATTTTATCAATAATTGACCGCAATTTCAACCTGAAATATAAAAACTTGAGGGTGCTAGAAATTATAAAAGAAATATAGGAGCTAAACTAAAGTAAGTGATGGACGTTTCTTATAACATTTTACCGCTCCTCTAGCTTTCGACTTCTCGGCTAGCAAGAGTGTGACAGCGGGCAGTTTTTCTTTAAACTGCTCGTGCCGTCTTCAAGGCAAAACGCATCCATTAAGATGAATTACTTAGCAGCGATTGACTCTAACAAAGCGCGCTTTGGTTTTATTATTTAGTAAGAATGTTTTAAAATGATTATTTGTTCAAAATGTGGTTTTAGTTGCACTTTGAAATTTCTAGTTTAAAGATTAGTTAAAAAAGGTGGGGGGGGGGGGAAACGTTTGTTGTATTTCGTTTGACTCCTCTTCTAGAAACTGTTCTCATAACAGCGTATTATTTTATGTAGTCCTTATTAGTACAGATAAAACTTCATTACTTACAAAGAATAACTCGGAAGTGATTAATCTCAGAATACATAACTGCGTGCTTCGATGACACATGCATTACGTAAGCAGTAAGATTTTGTCCATCTGTTATAGTTTCTCACAGAAAAGGATTCAAAATGAAGAAGACATCAGAGTCTATTGCCATAATATTTAGACACAAATTTTATTTGCTCGAAAAATGTGTTTATATTTCATTTGTTTTACTTAGATAATCCTCATATTTGAGGTTTTATACAGAGGACCGTTTTTAAGATCTTTTTTGGATAGTGAGGTCCACAGAAGATACATTTTCGGTGAACGTACGTGTGTGTGTGTGTGTGTGTGTGTGTGTGTGTGTGTGTGTGTGTGTGTGTGTGTGTGTGTGTGCAGTGTAACTTAAAAGCAAAATATCGGTTAAACACCAAACCTGTTTTCTAAGATACATGCACGAGTACTTTTCAGAAAAAGAATTTTGTTAATAAAATGTTCCCACACCAAATTATTTTTGTATGTAAGTGTATTTTAAATTTTCTAAGCCCAGCCCTTCTAACTATTTAAGTAAATTGCCCTGTTTTCTTTTCAAATATTTTATGAACCAATATAGTATAATATATATTGAAATTTTTGGAAATAAAATCCAAATTAAGTACTCTTGTCTCTTGGTGAATTTGAATACAGGTACACTAATCTTTCTACACAAAAAATTAGATTTCGTTAGTGCACAAATCTTGTCTTTTTATGGAGCATATTTGCGAGATATTACTTGTTGTGAATATTTAAATATTTATACTATTTAAGTTTGTACTTTTCTTAATTAGGGAGACTTTATTCCTGTTATATTTTCTGGATATCTTTATTCGCATCACACACCAAGCCCCACATAAAATTTGCATTGTTTGTAAAAATATGACAGATCAAATATTTAAGTGCTGAATTAACATTTATGGATACATATTTATTAAAAGTATAAAATTGGCTCAATTATTGTGAAAAAAACATAGTACATTTTTGGACATAGTATATTACCTATTTATTAAACGATCCTGAGAGAAAGAGAGAGAGAGAGGTAAATCAACCTGAAATATTAAATATTATTCATGAATAAATGCATCTTATTTCCCGGGTTTGTAGTCTGTACTCTAAAAGACATCGAACGTACCGATGTTTCGTCAAAGACTGAGCTTGGCATCTTAAGATGATCCGTGGTCTTCGTCGATTGATGAAGATGACGATTGAAAAGGGGTAGTGAAAGCCCTTGCGACTTCTCAGCACTGCGACCTAATAGATGTATTATGCATTACCCTATTTTACAAGTCCCAGCTTATATTGAGGCTATTAAAAGAACCTATAAGTTTCTGGGCAGCTAGTAAGGCAATCTGTCCTGGAGTTAGTAAACCCGACTCCAGATGCCTTAATCTTTTCCAGTCAATGGCTTCACACTCACAAAAAACATGTCTTGCCGTTTCTTTTTCTTCTTTGCAGAATCTACAAATAAATATTCGTCCCATTCTTACCCATCTTATAGGGATGATCCCTTAGAAGACAGTGTCCAGTTAGAAGGCCAATTAGTAGCCTTAACTCCTGTTTGTTGAGAGCGAGGATACTCTTGGATCTCTTTGCAGAGCGTTCAATGAACTCCTTTGCATGATCCTGCTTTAGAACATTTTCCCAATAGCGATTGTCTTTCTTAATTTCCCAGGCCTATATTTTATCTTTGATATAGCCACTTGGTACACCACAGAAAGGTTGAGGGTCAATAAAATGGGTATGAGCACCTTCTTTGGCAAGGCGATCAGCAATTTCATTGCCTTCAATCGAAGGCAATCATGTCCTGGCACTCACACAAGAGTAACCTTATTGTGTTTTGCCAGCTGATTTAAAATCCTCACACAGTCATTTACAAGTTTCGACTCAATGGTGCAAGCACCAGGGTCCTTTAACGCAGCTTGACTGTAGATAAAGTTAAACATAAGTACACGAATGCCTCTTCTGATATTCTCATGGGCAGTATGGCATGAACTTCCGATTGGAAGATGGAGGGGCTGGTACCTCTTAGCTTTAGAAAGGCTAAAATATGGCCCATGAACCACAATTCCAGTTTTACCGTTAATTTTTGAGCCATCCGTATATCATACAGATGACTTATTCTCATATATGGGCTCTCTCCAGTTCAACCGTTCAGAAATCCTAACGGTGAAGGAGAGATCCCAATTAGGTTGGGGTAACATCCAGTCCCCTAACGTTGTGACACTTTCCTCCTTGATTTCCTGGAGAATTTCCATGTGACCTAATAGGTCATCGGCTTTAAATACCATACTTCTTTGCAGCTGAAAGGCACTGCTTAAAAGGTCATTCTTTCAACCTCAATATGCAGAGGCGTTAGGCCAATAAGTGCCTCGGTGGCGGCAGTAGGACATGTGCTAATAGCACCAGTTATGCATAGACAGACCAGCCTTTGCAATTTCTGCAAACGGCATATTGCTGTTTTCTGCTTTACTTTTGGCCATCATATCAAAGAGGCATATGTGACCATAGGTCTTATTATAGCCATATATGCCCAAAGAATCATGTGAGGCTTAAGACCCCATGTTTTGCCAAAAAGGCTGCAGCAAGTTCTGATTGCCGCCACACCCCTCCCACAGACTCTTTCTAACTGGGGATTCCAAGTCAATCTGCTGTACAGAATTAGACCCAGATGTTTGACTTGTTCCTGTAGTTCAAGTGTTACACCATTGAGATTTGGGGCTGTGAAGATTAGCCTTTTCTTCCTCGTGAATGGTATAATGACTGTTTTGTTGGGGTTCACAGACAACTCTTCTCCTTTACACCAGTCATTTACAAGATTCAGGGCATTTTGGAGGAGCTCCATCGTTGGTTACAGATGTAGTTCACAACGAAATGTGTTTGCTACACTACACTTTATGAGAAAAAATATCCTACTATTCTTCACGATTTTGATTTGTTTTTATACCTTCTTCGTCAATGCCGACGTTAGGAGGCGCTTTGGGCTCCCTCAGAGAGAGGGAGCCGAAGCATCTGACCTGAGATAAGACCAGGGTTGAGGGATCGACCCAACGCCTGGGATGAATGATTGATGGATCAATTGCTGGAATGATGGTGGGGGAAACCGGAGGACCCGGAGGAACCCCACCCCAGCGCCATGTTGTCCAACACAAATCCCACTTTGCGGTCGCCTGCGATCGAACCCGGGCCGCCTGGGTGAGAGCCAAGTGGTTTAACCACTCAGCCATGGCGCGGCATTACGATTTTGATTAAAATGTCGTAATTTGATATATTTAGATTAGAAATGAAATATACTTATCCTGAGTTCTCTTTAAATATTGTGCAAAGTTACGGCTGCTTAGTTACCATTACGTATAACAAGAAAATCTTAAACACATGATCTCTGCCATTTATAAACATATGAATATATTTCCACATGATAAAGCCTTTTTGCTGAATTTGAAATACTTCTTCGGCGAAACATATACCTTTGTCGTGTAACTTAACATAAATAGAAGAATAAGTTATGTATGTAAAGTAAGAAAACAGCATATTTGGATTTTCTTTTCTTAGAAAATGTTGACTTTTTATAGGGCACAAACTATTCACTTAAATATGTGAAATACTTTTATAAATTGTTATGGACATATAATTAATTCAGGCAGGTTGAATTGATTTTACAGAGTAGAATGTGCCATTTATTTTTAACATTTTATAAACTCGCTTTTAAAAAATGACGACAAAACAAACGTCGACTTTATTTAAGTATTAGAAATTGACCGTATTTCTTCTTCATTTTAACGAACTTTGTAGATAAAGAACGCCTAGAAATAAAAGGACAGTCTGTTCGTGTGTGGTGTGAGCGGCAATTGTTTACGTTGCAGCGAAACAATAGAAGGCAGCACGTGGTTTTGTTTTGTTTGATCACACATGTTGCAGAATGCCACATCCCAATACTGCTGTTCGCTATTACGATTCGCTAATTTCTCATCGTTTAATCGTCTATTTATAAACGGGACTGCCCCCGCCAGACAAGCGTCAACATCAATATGAATTTTACCAATGAAAATGGATGTCGAGAGACGCAACAGGTGAAAAATGGCAGCTATGCTGTGATGCCTCTGATACAGCTTTTTATACCTTCCCCGTCCCCCTCCCATCCCACGTGTTCGAATGGAGCAAAGAAAAACCGATAAACGAGGAAAAAGAAGTCACCGTTTCCAATCCGTAGAGTTTTTATTTTTGGTAAATATGACCTTGAAAATGGGATTTCCAATACGGTTATTAATCGTCTGTCTGAATCTCCTGGCTCTCTCTTCGTATTCCACTTTCGAGGCAATTGCACCACCTGACAACTTACAGATTGGTAGCTTCTACACTCCGCTCCGCTACCTAAATCACCGGCTATTTACGCCTGCATTAAATATCTGTCGGGCACATGCACAAGTCAACTCTATTACCTCAAACGATGCAATTATAATTAGTTTTTAGTGTATTGATAATAACTTTCCGATAAAATATATCACTGAACATTTAAAAATCACGCATATCAAATCTTAGCAAATCCAAGTATTTCCCACTTTAACTTATATATCAGTAATTTGGCATTTGATGCGCTTTAAGCAATTAAAATATGTTTAAATACTTTATAATAAATTTAGTGGTAGTGTTTAAGCCTGTTTTACCTTACATATTGGTACAACAGTTTTCAGTGATAACTTTATAAATTAAATCATTTTAAATAAAAGAAATAAATGTAAAATGTAATTTAATTTGATTTTATATATACTAAAAACTATTATTCCTCAGGTTCAAGAGGTTCCAGTTTGAAACTGGCTGAGAGTGAGTTACCTCGATAAGGTTTTCTTCGGGATGTTCCTTTCTCCTGAAAGACGAATGTGAGATAACTGTAAGCTTCACGAACTCTGCACTCATAGCTCGATTTTTGTTTGTATTTTACATCCTCCAACGTTGTCATATCGGACGATGACTGAAATGGGTGAAAGGATGCTCAAATGAGTCTGGGGTGCATGGAGCTTAGAGTTGCCTTCATTCTTATTTCAGGATAGGGGAAGACCCCAGAAAAAACTTATCTAGGTAACACCCTAACCGAGATTGGAACTCGAGATATGCCCGCCTTGGTAGCGTGGAGGGTAGCCTGTCTGCCTCACGTTCAAGAGGTCCCGAGTTCGTATCTCGGTCAGGGTGAATTACCTGGATAAGGTTTTTACGGGTTTTTCCATTATCCTGAAAGACGAATGTCGGGTAACTCTAAGCTCTATGGACCCCGAACTCATTTGAGCATTATTTCACCCATTTCAGTCATCGTCGGATATGGCGTAACGTTGGAGGACGTAAATTACAAACAGAGGCCGCGCCGTGACTCAGTGGTTAGACCGCTTGTCTCTCACCAAGACGGCCCGGGATCTATACCATGCGAACGCAAAGTGAGATTTGTTGTGGACAACACGCCGCTGGGGCGGGTTTTCTCCGGGACCTCCGGTTTCCCCCGCCATTTCATTCCACCGGTGCTCCATCTTCATCTCATGTATCACCAGTGTCAGCGCCTGCGGTGCCGTATGTAGTAAAAGCGGGCGTTAAACACTACACACGCATAAATTACAATATAACATTTTATAAATATCCTGATGATGGGAGAGATGTACACTCCCGAAACGTTGATATCTAATCATCTTTTCACCTGGCTGACTGTCCGAGAAGAAAGTGAGCGTATTCGTGGCCAGGAAAGCTTCTGGTCTTATTTTAAGTTGAAGAATTGTTTAATTTCTTTTCGTAATACTAAATTAATACATGATTTCAGTGGCCTTGCTATTCCTTTTTATAATTACAACACTTTTCCTCGACGATTCTACACAGATTATTACTCTTCCATCTTCTACGGCGTCCAGGTACAGAATCAATTTTGCATCTTAACTCGACGACGATGTCCTTACGCTAACTCTGACGCTAACCATGACTAGTCTGAAATTTTGAATTTGCCGTTGCTATGGCAATTCAATAATTTCTGACTGGCTCACGTTTTATTTTAATTGCACAATTTTCATGACCACATTTGTTACTGTTTCAATTGTTATTTTTAGTGTCACTCCCTCTCTACTACAATCTTTTAACAAACTTTTAACAATTTTCAACGAATTATTTTCTCAATGAATTCAAAATAATAGAATCAGAATATTGATAACTTATTTGATGTTTTATCTAAAATAGTTGCATCATGTTTATTATTAAATAAAATAAAGCAAATTGCAGTTACATGGACATTACTATTTTTCTTTACGCAGGAAGTAGTTCAGTTGTCACTAGGTTATTTCAAATGCATATTCTGTTTGTGATGAATAAATTAAATTGTATTTTTCAAATGCTCAGAAAGAAATAGTAGTAAAACTTGGATAATATGTAAATGGATCAATAATAGTCCTTTTTTTCACTGCAAGGTTAGGCATTTGGTCTTTCTTGGTGTTTCCGGGTGTCTTGCTGTAGTAAAATGCTTTTCCTGGGATCCTATATGGTGTCATTGTTTCAACGCGTTGTTGAAATAATTTTTCTCCAAGAGAAAGTATTTTTAATTCTGCTCTTCCTTCGATATTTTACTTATCTTAGGATCTCACTTCAGCACCTTGTAGTTTCCGTTAATCAGTTTGTGTTAATGTTCAGTTTTCATATGCATGAAGGAAAGCAGACAGGGCCATTACCTTTTAAAATTTCATTCGAGTTTATTTTCTGATTTTAGTTTTCCAAATCCTGTTTATTTTGCGGCAGATTTGTTGAAACATGCGTGGTTTATTTTTGTGTTGCAGTTGTTTCGCGTTCCTAAGTATTTATAATTCGTGACTTGCTCTAGAATATATTAACAACAGTTTTGGTTCTAACAGTGTATTTACCTTGGGATGCAATTGTTTTGATTTTTCTTGTTGAAATTTTAAAATAATAGTGCTCATATAAAACAGAAAAATATAAAACATGTAGGCTTACACGGCTAGTGTCATTACATAGCAGATGATTATCTAGGCTTTTCTTAAGTGGTCTTTTGGAAGATCTTGCAGACATTTTGTCCGAAGCCCGTGAAATTCAAAGGATGCGAGACCTGCAAGAGGAGACAACGGCCAGGCCAATGAAGATCTTCGGTTGAAGCGTCTGGAAGGACATTTCCATTGGACCACGACCATAAGCCCGGATAATTATTATTTCTTATGTGATAAAATATCTAATAAAATATTGAAATTAAATTTTTAAATGAAAATATGCTGTGCCTTTACAGTAGAGAATGTAGGTAAACATTGAAACATGTATATAACAATTGTTTAATAAAACGGAAAGAAAACTGTAGGAAACTTGGTCTGTTTTTATTTTTCTAGATTCAATCTCTTCAAATAAATATCTCTTAATGCTTCTTACCCTAGCATGCTATTTTTGTAGCTACTTGCACGATAGTTCATTTCATTGTAAATGAAAGCCTCAAAATGGAAATAAAACTGGACCATTCGAACTTATTCTTTCTCATAAAACAAAGAAAAGTATGTTAAGAACACTATTTTTTAGAAAAGTTAATAATGTCAATACATGTAAGATACCCTTTTCAAAGAGCAACTATTTGCTCAAACTTTCATAAGAAAAACAACAGAAGTGTTTAGGCAAAAATACCGCTCTCACATGACTTTCTCTACTCTTATACAAGCTACGCATGTACTTCAATCGTTCTCTTAAATATTGAATCGCATTTGCAGGAATTGTCTGTTGGCATATTTATTCGTAGGAACAAGGGAGAGAGAGAGCAATGTGACATTCTTAATCTGCGATAGCTGGGCACCTTCTGTAGGCAAAATTAGGGCAAAATTATTTCCAATTTGGGAAAAGTATAAGATTTAAAACTTGATACAAATATGCCAGATTGTTTCGGAAATGGTTAATGCCACGAAATCAACTGTTTTCTGATAAGAAGGACTATACACTTTTGTTTAGTGAAATGTTGTTGATTTCTTTCGGATACTAACAGCAATCCAGAATAAACAAGACTTGAAAGGCTATTTCCAGAAAGTTAAAATATATCTACGTTTCCTTTGTCATGATAATATTAAATTTACTGTATCTTGACAAATGTTTTCACATAAGTGGTAGTTTTGGAATGAAGTTTTCTTGAAAATTTTCGTGACGCATCTTTGGAATAAATAAATACGAAGTTTAGTATCTAAGCGATTTTTCGTTTTTGGGTTGTGCAACAATAGGGATGAAACACTGAAACACAAAAATGCATGCATATAACATGGCTTCCTCTAAAAATGTGTTCTTTTGTTTACAGTGTTCGGAAGTATTAGCGAGTGAAAACTCTATATCAAACCTTTGGGATGGAATTCAATGATTGCAGAAATTGTTAGTGGTGGAAATAAATCATCTAACTTTTGGATTATAACAAACAAATAAATAACTCTGTGTAATTGTATTTTTGCATGTCATATGTTTCTATATATTAGGTTCACTTTCTATACAAAACTAATTCAGAATATATAGGTCTTCACATACAATATCCAGAAATTTCAGAGTATTTTTGTTCTGAAATATCTTAAAAGTATGGCAATTTAGTAACAAATTAAAGCCATTTTGGGGAAGATAAAAATAATGAACACACGATCTTACCTAAAAGATCATTTGTGTGGGATATAACTGTGAGGTTAAATAACAATCTTCGCAGTTGAGTGACGTTTTCTTGTTTGGTGATGCTGTTCAGACAGATCGCGTACTTCCGAGAAATTTGGATACCGAATGTAATATTTTATCTACAGGCTAGAAAACAAACTGCTTGGTGTCTTCATTCTCTCTCCCGCCCCTTACACCAGTCGCTGAACTGTAAAATACATATAATTGCTTGGACAGTAAGCTTCATGATTCGAAGCTTCAAACACTTCTTCTATAGTATTTAAATTTGTGTCTGTTAAACTGTAGGTCGGTATCTACGTAAAGAAATTTCGTTCCTGACAAATGACGAAACGTGCACGGCCACCTTCAAATCGACTGTCACCTGTTAACGAAAACATAACACTGTATTTTGTTAGGAGAGTACAGGATTGTATAAACAACATGAAGTTATTTGAAATAACGCGAAGGTAAAGTACACGAAAGTAGATAAACACAGTAGAGACATTGTTATAAACAATTTATTAGACTTCGTCATCTACATAGCTATCCTGTTGATTGCTAAAATACATGAGAGGCGTAGAAGCTGATTTTATATAGTATAATGGTAAAACTAAAACCTAATAACATGTACTCGCAGATATTTCACTGAACATCACTTCTAGTTTTATAGTTATTATAGCAATACGTGTATAACAACAATAATATCAACGGCAATAATATTAATAATGATAATAATGATAGTAATAATGATAATGATAGTAATAATGATAATAATAATTATAGAAAATCCACATATGATTGTATTTGTGGAAATCATCTTCAAGATATCCCTCACATTTTATTTGATTGCCCGTTTTTCTGTTTTGAAAGATACGAACTTGAATTATTGCTTCAATCCTTAAGTTACACTTTCTCAAAACCACTTACACATATTCTGATGAATTACAGAACTTATCAATATTTCATGGCTTTCTTAAACAAAATATTTCTTAAGCTAATGATTCATCTTGATGTTTACTGTTTGTCAGCTTGATATTGTATTTGGTTATGTTTTTGTAAATTGTATTATATTCATACATTTTTAAACTATATTCCTAATATACCTTTGGGTAAAATAGGAATAAAAAATTGGATAATAAATAAATAAATAATGATAGCAATAATGATCATAATTATGATAGTGACAATGACAGTAATGATTATAACGATAATAATAATGATAATCATGATATTCATCGTCATGATGATATATTTAATAATATTTTGAATATAATAAAATTGTGTTTTAAAAATGCTATTGCTATTAATATCAAACGAATAATATTTGATGATGTAAATTTATGCACGCATACTATGGTCTTTTATTAGTAAATTATATGCAAATTAGGAATTGTGACTAATACTTAATATGATATTGTGACTTTGTGGCTTCTAGAGCTAAAAATCCAAGTTGCAGAAATTCAAAACGTTCTTTATCTGCGAGGAAATACACTTTGTACACCAGCAGAATTACGTCACATACAGAATTACAATCTTCCAAGGTTGTAGACTCACTTTCAAAACACGCCATTTCTAATTACAACTCTGTTTATGACTACTGTTTACAACTACTAGCTGGCGTGTCGCGATCTCTTATATATACCTCCATTGATAACTCTAGACTGTTCTGTATCAAACGAGAACCGAATGTTCGCTGTCAATCAAGATGTCACTAGAATGTTCCATTTATCTCACTTTATCTATATCGCCATACTCATTTTATATAATTATGAATAAGCAATTTCTTCACTAATTTATGTTTAGAAACTGATAACACACCTCATAGCATAATTACTAACTTCGATATTATAATTATAGTATATTTTGCTTATATTTACTTCGGCTGTAAAAAGCGAAAACATATTAGCATAAAGACTTACGTTTTTAGCAAAGAAAAATTTCTCTACTTACCTAAATTATTATGTTAATTATTTATATTATTTTCAAACATTCCTCTATTTCCTAAATAACATTTAAATATAACACACAGCATATTAAATATGCTTTAATGTAGTTTTACAGAGAACACACACTTATGTTAGCATCTACATTCAGCTGTTTTGTATTTCACTGGCTGATTTCAAGACTATATTCTTTTAAATAGCACCGCGTATTATATTTGGAAAAAAATTAAATTAAGATTAAGGAATGGTGGAAAAGATAGAAAGAATTTTGATGCTTATTTCGTTAAAATATTTAAGAAGGAAAGGTATTTATCTCATTGAGAAATTGCAGTATCAGTTCTCCTCCTATGTTTTATGTTTGTATGTGATTTATTACTTTTATAAAATTATATCAAATGAATGAAACAGTTTCAGCTTTCTAAAGATCTCCAAATTAATTACTTTATTAAATAAAATACAGAGAAATATATTACCCTGTTGCAAATGAATATATTTACATAGTTTCCAAAGCATTATATGTCAAATGTTTTCTAGGTCAGCCCAAATTTAATAGATTAGGAATTAAACTCTGGATTTGGTATGAAATTTTACACACACAACAGAATTCTGCTAAAATACTTGATTAAATATTATGATTAAATAACTAAATGTACTATTTGCCCATGTAGTTCTAATATTATATTTATTTCAGATATACCTTCACAGTTTTTCCCAATCTGATTAAACTCTACCTTCTTACTCTATAATTAGTTTCGTTTTATGTTATTGATTTCAAGAACTAGATTGCTAAAATAAAGAAAATATATTTTGCACAATGGTTAAACTTTGTAATGATCATCACTAGAAGTATAATTTCGTATTGTGTGTCTGGAAGGTCATACTTTTCAAGGAATGAATTCTGATTGTTTCCAGGAAAGTAATTACCTGCAGTCAAATGAAGCAAGCACATAAGGCATTTTAATTTAACTGAGCATACAATTCAAAGCCTGTAATCGTCTTATACAGATAAAGTGCTCCAGAAAAAAAAGCATTAAAGAATTTAATCTTGACCTTACTTCCGTCTTTTCTGGGTCATCCGATCTCCTTTTTCTAAAGGGTTATAACTTTTAATTGAAAAAGGATTCTTTCTTATCCCACTCTGTTCCCATGCTCTTTTCCAATTAGGCATATTCTCATCAGTTTTATCGTAGTGAACCCTTCAGTTCTAGCAGAAACCTTCTAGCTGAATTTTACTTTTGTCCCTTTCTTTAGTATTCACTATTTCCTGCCGTACAAGTACTTCGGGAGAACTATGGTATTGTAAAACTGAATTCCGTTATCTTCATTTGCTTTATTTTTTTATGGTTCTCCATATTGGTTGATACATTGATTTTCACTATAATGAAGCAATGTTTACATTTGTATAAGAGTAAAGTATCATTAATTATATCTTATAGGTGTGTAGTATTAAAATTGCTTTTAAATTTAGAGAACTTATTTGGATAAGCTCTTTTTATATTATGACTCGAAGTTTAAATTCATCTGGACCACACTTCTATCTAACGCTAGGCTCTTTTCAACCTTAGAAAGCGCAGCATGTTTATCAGTTGAGTTCTGGCTGTGCATTATAAAACCTAAGTCCATCACTTGTTAAGAATAAATTTGTAATGCATTGATATTTCGTAATTCTGAATATTGGTGTATACCTTACAATGTTTCTGTGTGGTTTTTATGTAAAATAAATTTCTGCAAGATCTTATCGATTGAATTCCAACGTAAGTTTCTAGATTTTATATTTCCTAGCAAGGTAGTTATCTATCATCTAGTCTTAGGTTATATATGAGGTTATTTTGTAATAACAGAAGAAACACGTTTAACAATGCCTTGTGGAGACTGAAGATGGACAAAATTAGAGTCCCGTATGGATACCCTTCTCATCAGAGAAATGCTCCAATTACAGTAGCTGCATACCTAGTAATTATAGAAACTTCAATTTTATAGAAAAGATAACAAAAATAAATATGCAAAATTAGTACAAAACACCAAAGAATACATTATTAAAAACAAGACTTTGGGAACTGTGCTATCCTAAAATATACAGCGTAAATGAAACAACTGAAAATCACATGCGGTTAATCGCTGCATTTGTTTCTCAAATTGCTAGTAAGGGAAACTACGATCCAGTTCTGTTTAAGAAGAGGTTTCATTGCATTTCACACATAACCTTAAAATATAATTTTTTGGTGATGACGTTTTTGGTGCCCATTAACTGAAGTAATTGATTCTGAAATGTGTCGTCTGGCATAACCTTTGTTTGATCAAGTAATTCTTCGCTATATACCAGACCATTTATAAGTTTATACAGAAATAATTGATCAGAAATTTTATAAACGAATACGTCGTGGGTTTTTAAGTATCTCGTAAAACATTTTTTTTCCTCCAGCTGAGTCGTAAGCCATCGGAAACTATAATTGAATTTATTTTCTTACTCAGTGTTAAGTTGGTCATTATGTACTATGTGATAAACATTTTCTAACCCCGCCTCTGTAGCATAGGTGGTAGCACGTCGTCCTCACATCCAAGAAGTTCTGAGTTCGAATATCGGCCGGGTGTATAAGGCTCTCTCCGAGGTTTTTCCTTATCCAGAAATATGAATGTAGGATAGTTCCAAGTTCTATGCATCCTGGGTTCGTTTCAGCATAATTTTACCCATTTAATTTATTGTCCGATATGACTTGACGTTGGAGGACGTTCTTCTTTCTTCTTCTTCACTTCATGGCATAGGCAATCAAGTGCCTGTTCCGCCTTCGAAGTCCTCCAGCCATCGTTTCCTGGGTCTGCCCACCGATCTCCTACCTTTAGGATGATACTGTAATATTTGTTTTGTAAGTCTATTACCTGGCATTCTTTCAACATGTTCCTTCCATTTTTGTTTGAGATCTTTTAACCTATCATTCATACTAAAAATGTCCAGCTCTTCTCTTATATTTTCATTTTTTATTAAGTCCCTCTTCGTGCATCCTTTCACACTTCTCAAGAATTTCATTTCTGAAGCCTGTATTTTACTCTGTTGCTTTTTAGTTAACGTCCAAGTCTCACTTCCGTATATCAGTATAGGTACAGCCATAACTTTGTAGAACTTTAATTTTGTTTCTTTACGTATTTTGTTTCTAAATGTTCTATTTATTGTTCCACACATTGTTTGAAATTTGCATATTTTATTGTAGACATCATATTCCTTGTCATAACTAACATCAGTTCCCAAGTAGCTAAAATGGCTTACCTGTTCAACTCAACGATTATTTATAACTATTTTTGTTCTAATTGGCTCTTTTCCAATGAATGCAATAACCTTTGATTTTATAAAAGAAATTTTCATATTATATTGCTTACAAAGTTCACTAAGTTTAAAAATAGATTTTTGCAGGGCAGACTCGCTATTTTGTATAATAACTAAATTGTCAGCAAACAATAAAATATTTAAAAAGTTTTTATTTGAAATTTTAAAACCTACATTCACTAGCTGCTTCCATTTGCACACTAGGTCGTCGATATAAATACTAAAAAGTGTAGGTGATAAAGTACACCCTTGTCTGACACCCTTATTTTTAATTTTTTTTTAGAAGTTTTACCATTGTTCCTCACATTTAGTTTTGTTTAGAAGTAGAAGCATTGTATCACTTTTACTAATTGTTGTGGGTATCCTCGTTCTTCCTATATTTGCCACATTTTGCATCGGTTTACCCTATCGAAGGCTTTTTCAAAGTCAACAAATGCCATATGCGTTTCTTTGTTAAACTCCATATGTTTTTCAATTAGTTGTTTAACAATAACATTTTTCTTCGAAGGTTTTGAGTAAGTAAATTTCCCCATTACGGGTTACCAGTTACGGGTAAGTCATGTGAAGGGTTTTCCTTCTCATGGCTCATGACTTCCGGTAATTTTTAATCAAGGTTGTACGTTGGAGGACGTAAAGGTTTTAAAAAGAATTCTATTTTATGCTAATTGAACAAGACAATAAAATACAATACAAATACAATAAAATACAATAAAATCGTATGCTCATCTGGGGCCTCAGTTTATTTCCTGTTTTAGAATCGGATGCCTCTACGACTCCCAATATGCTAAAGTGCTTTCAAGTACTTGGTCAAAGGTCATATGCTAAGATGCCAACCCTAATGTCCTCCTCCACACACACACAGGTGTTGATGTTGCCTTAGGCTCACTAGCCCATTAGAGATGTATTGTGGGATTAGGAGATTAAACACAAGCGGGAGATGATGATCTTGCAACCCAGAGGACGTTGATTCTCTGATACCCAACGTAATGGCCACTTAGGAGCAATCTAGAGAACGCTCACAGACGTCTTATAATTATGATAGAGTGATTCTGGGATATAACTAGCGTTATCCTACTTGTGCTAAATGTACTGAATTGATGAGAAACTAATCAAAATCAGACTGAAATTATTACAGTATGACTTTAAAGTTTTACTGATCAAAGTCTTTTTTATTTCTTTATTACTGTTTATTATTGAAAGTAAATCTGGATCTTAGTATAAAGGGATAGAAGCAAAATTACTGCAGCAAAAGATATACCTAATAAGAAATGTGCAAGTAAGCCTGTAAAATATAAAAGATAAGGCTGAATGAAGTAGGAATAGACGAACAGGATCTTACATAGCTATACATCTCAACGTAGAGGATATGTTGGTCGTCCGAGGAAAAAATAGATTAAGGAATTGAAGACGCTAACGATTTAATTCCTGGAATGAAGAAATTTACTTGTTAAGTAAGAGACTTGTTTTTTTTTAATTACACATTTTGATTAAAATTGTTCAGTAATTAGTTTTTAAAAATGTAACCCTGTAATAATTTTAAAACCACAACTTAAGATTATTTTTATTATCAACATTTAATTTAGATACCTTCAATATGGTTTAGGAAAACGGGCCATATACAAGGGCCGTTCAGAAAGTAACCTCCGGTTGATTGCAAACAATTCACCAAGTTAAATAAAAATATTTTAATATATACATCTTACAACTACATCTTTGCACTATTTTTCTACATAATCTCCACAACGATTGAGGAACTTATCGTATCTGTTCACAAGCTTTGAAATTCCTTCTGCATAAAAATCACCCGCTTGTGTCTGGAGCCAGCCTGTGACCGCATCTTTGAGCTCTTCGTCGTCATCAAACCGCTGGGACCCGAGCCATGTCTTCATATGCATGAAGAGGTGATAATCGCTTGGCGCCAGATCTGGGCTGTAAGGTGGATGGTTGACAACGTCCCACTTGAAGGACTCAAGAAGGGCTGTTATTCTGCGAGCAGAGTGAGGACGGGCGTTATCGTGCAAAAAACGATACCGGAAGTCAGCATACCACGGCGTTTGTTCTGTATAGCCCGTCGTAATTTTTTTAGTGTTTCACAGTACACGTCTTGATTAATGGTCGTCCCACGTTCCATGAATTCAACCAACAACACCCCTTTTGCATCCCAAAACACCGTTGCCATCAATTTTCGGGAAGAAAAATCTTGCCGGGCTTTTATTGGTTTGGTAGGCCCACATCTTTGATTGTTCTTTTGTCTCAGGGTTCTTGTACTTAATCCAGGTTTCGTCCCCGGTCACGATTCTGTTTAACAATGGTTCACCTTCGTCCGCATAACGTGACAGAAAGTCTAATGCAGAGGCCATTCTATGAGTTTTGTTGTGGTCGGCAAGAATTTTGGGCACCATCGTGCACAGAACATACGGTAACCCAATCTTGCTGTCACTATCTCGTACAAGAGAGTCTTAGAAATCTGTGGAAAATCAGTAGACAACTCCGACATTGTGGAACGTCGGTTTTCACGAACTTTTGCATCAACTGTCTGAACGAGTTCGTCCGTCACCAATGATGGTCTACCGCTCCTCTCTTCATCATGAACGTTTTCTCGTCCACTTTTAAATAAACGTACCCATTCACGGACCACTCCTTCACTCATAACTCTTGGTCCGTACACGGCACAAAGCTCACGATGAATAGCTGCTGCAGAATATCCTTTGGCTGTAAAAAACCTTATAACAGCACGCAATTCACATTTGGCGGGGTTTTCTATTGCAGCACACATTTCAAACGGCCACAAACACTAAACTAGCGCAGATACGACGTTCACTCGACCACGGCTTGATGCCGACTGACCTGCTGAGTGTGTGAATGCACAGATGGCGTCGCTACTCCCCCCACTACCCGCACTGTGACCGATCGGAGGTTACTTTCTGAACGGCCCTCGTATTTAGAAGCTTTATAAAACACTGCAGTGATCTAAGTTTATCTGAGTAATATGCTAAATGTTATCAAATGCAAAATATAACAAAAAGACGCAATATTCCAGACTTTTACTTGTCCAACTATTTCGCTAGTGTCATATATTAATGTAGCCTCTAGTTTAATGATGTACGCTTAATAATGCATAATGCAAGCCCAACAATTATGTTTTATTCATCAGCTAATCTTTACGAAACATTCCATTAAACACCGGTGTTTTCCGAGTTGTCAAAGCAACAGTTCATATTTATTTTAATAACTTAAAATATTTAAATAAATGGCATAACTGTGAAAATAGTAGCTAAGGTTTATTGAATATAAGAATTTGTCCATCTATTGAGGTTGGACAAGTTAAGTTTACAGACATCCAGTGTTATTAGAAATATTATGGTGACCTAAAAGGAAAGAAAGGGGAGGAAAAGAAATGTTACGAAGTTTACAAGGAAATACATTCAGAAGTAGTAAAAGGTTTTAAAATAGACACTGATTTCGTAATCGGGAATTAATGATATAATTACTTAAAGTATTATTTACTGATTTAATCACGAAGAAATACCACTTTGTGCAGCAATGTTTAGTACTGTACTGTAGTATATCCCATTTTCATTGGTGCCCAAAGGTGTAAGGTTGTAACAGATTACCTGGGTATCAATTATAACAACATTTAAGGCGTAATGGTTGAAATAACATAGAAAATTATAGATCCGAAATATCTTCTTACTAAAGGTCGTTAAACTCTTAAGTAAAGCTTATATGAATTATCCAAACAATAAAAACTTAAAATTTAAAACTTTTGATATAAACAGTTCCTTCATAAGAAAATACAATTGCAGGTTTGCTTTTGAATTAGATGAGCTGGTTTATAGATATTTCAATAATACAACCTTATTAGCACATTTAATGTCCCTCTTCCCATAATTACTTTTTCCCCGTATTTCTTTATAATTTGGAGAAATAATGGCTGTTTAAGGAATAAAAATGAACTTAAACGAAAGGTTTCGATAAAAAATAAGTCGACAGCAAATTGATTTTAAATGTGTTGGATACATTGTATCATATTTGAATACGACATATGCAAAACAAATTAAAGAAACTCTAAATAATATATCTGTAACCAAAAGCAATTTTACAAATTGTAGTGAAGCAACAATCAGCTGGCTCCTCACAACAGAAAAGGATAAGGTTGTCAAGATTGTTGAGATATGTGGCAGATTCTTAGAAAACAAAAAAGGAAGTAGAGAGAGTTTTGGATCCAGACTTTAAATGGAATTAACAAATGAATATAGAAAACAAGGGATGACCCTATAAACAGAGTGAACATCTAACGCCACAAGTAATACAAAGCTAGAAACAAATGGCAGAAGTGTCAGTAGAATGAGATGATAAGTTGATCACGACGAGAACGTTTAAGGTAGATGAAGGTATAAAAGAAAGTAAATTGAGCAAAATTTTGATAAAATATTCTCTAAAGTGGTTGTAAGTTTTAGAACTGAGCATCGAAATACCTACAAGTTTTGGCCTACTGCTGGTGCTTAAAAATAAATAATATACGCAGGTTTTATTCAAGTAATTCGGTCTCTTAAGCAAATGTTTTAATTTAAAATGGAATTAGGATATTATTTCATTAAAATAGAAGTTTTCAATGACTTGAGAGCAGTCAGTTCCAATTGTTGTTATGGAGCAAATCCGATGAAGATGCCCAACGAATTAAAGTTAAGGTCAAAATTGATGCTTCTTCTAAGCCAATTAGTGTTACCCTAGCACTAATAATTACATATATTTTAATTTTTTATAGACAGCGAGGTGTAATGTTTGGGATCAGAAGGAAGAAGAAACAACTGCATTCAGAATGCAGTTTAGCTAAATAAATAATCGAAAAAGGAAAATTAGTATCATCATAAAGGATCAAGTACATATGAATGTGGATGAAATAAACTCATGAAATATTTTCTTCCACATGAAATCAGAGTGTTTTTCCACAGCTGCTGCAGGTTTCATGCAACCATTTGTTGCAAACTGTATACAAATCCATCTAGCTGTAGTTCATTTTATTATAGTAATGCAGAGGACACTCGGCAGAATAGTTCCTCTCTTTATCTGGCTTGCTTGGTTTCCTAAACCCAGTTTGACTGGGAATAGATCTCTTGCTTTTATTCTGACCTCTCGAGCCCTAGAATTTTCTATTTTGGTGTGGTTTTTGTAAGAACTGTAGCTGTTTTCATTCCAGGATTAGATGGAAATTGATCAAGATAGACATAAGAGTAATTTCTGTAAAGGAGGTTTCTGGGGGTGGCTTATTCTTGCTCGAAGTCTCTCTTCTCTAAGAGAGGATCTCAAACACATCCTGCACTTCTGACGTACCAAGAGTAGTAACCATATCAAGAACGTGAAGTGCCTCCTCTGCAATTCTCTCTGGATTTTAGGTTAAAGGTCGTTTCAGAGATCTTTATGGGAAGCCATGATCTTGGAAAGATCTGAAACAGTTCATCCTATTAGTCCATGACATTTGAAGGCTCGTATTTGATGTTCTAACACAGTTTCGAAACGTTTTTCTATGGAAAGGTTTCCATAAAAGGCGAACGAAGTTCAGCATTTCACTCCACAAAAACAACATTGGAAAAACAGATTCCTAGAGTCCCTTAAAAGAAAGGTTTAGCAGATTATAGCTTTCGACAAATTCTACAATTATACCTTATGAATATAAGACAAATACTCTTGTTCAACTATAAAACTCTCCTGTGAAACTCTGAAAATCAATATCATCGTATATTTTTAAGAAATAAAACATTTAAATTTATTATTTTACTATCGAATAGCTAACGAAATCCAAGTTACCTCTTTGCATTTCAGAGGACCTTATACAGAAATAATTGGAACAAAATAAGATTTCAAACTGAGTGAAATAAATTTCAGATGAATAAGGTTTAAATTATTAAACATTAAGTATTGTGAGAGAATATTTCTTTTAACAATAAAATATCGTTGGTTTTATTTTATTTACATTCAAAGTACTAGCATACTTGCCACCTACCTTTGTTTCTAGTGTTTGTTCCTTTGTCAACATCAATTCTCATCAGCACTAGGTGGCAAGTATGCTAGACAATGCTAGTTCTTTCTATTGAAACAGAAAAAATTTAATCGTTGCACTTCAGTTAAGCTTTATATAATGTCAATAAGGGAGAGGAGGTTTTATATCAAATGATATGACTGCTAGAAAAACAAAACTGTTAAGCGTGTTCGGACCAGGTCACTTTAATTATTTATATTCTTTCCTAAACATTTATTTAAGCGGTTATTTGGCCGACCTCAAAGAAGATGGATACCACTGACGACTTCGCCTAAACAAGGTGCACTTTAAACCGCGTAGAAAAAGAAGAATGCACTTATTTAACAAAGTAGCTGATGGTATACGTTGATATTGTTTTCATGTCTTAGACATTTGGTGTATAAAATGAGGCAACCTCTTTCAGCTATGGACACAGTAATTTTATTTACATTTTTATAGCTACAAACTTAAATTAATCTAATGTCAGATCAACAAAGATGGCCATAGTAACTTTATTTACAGTTTTATAGTTACAAATTTAAATTAATCTAATGTCAGATCAGGAAAGAAAGACGTAGGGCTTTTGTTATCTTTGAAAATAAAATTTCCATCCAAAATTAATTATTTATGTTTGTTGTGGTGAATGCAGTAAAGTTTACTGACAAAAATTTTATGTGCTTTTCGTAAGGAAGCATTGAATTTAATTTAAAGGCCACAACACAGATTTACCTGATTTTGCTTCCGAGAAGAACTTCTAAACCATCATTATATAATATTTATAGTTTTCTTAAATTATTTTGTGCTTCAAAAAACTTGCATAATCATACAATATTGTGAACATTATAGGGGCAAGTTCTTTCAGACAGTCAATTTTACTAGATATTATATTGACCTCTTGATTATTTTGGAATATATAATTACTAGAAAATTCTACTTTCTTCAACTGAGGGTTGCTGGAAATGAAATTCACTAAAATGCAGAATCTCAAAATAACAAAACAATGTCTACCAAAACATGCTAAATTGTAGTGTGTACGTAATCTATGTGCAACATAAAAATGTCCACATAATTTCTCACACACAAAAATAAATTCGTATAAATATTATTTTAATATATATGAGAAGCAATTCTTTAACAATTTTAATTAGTGTGAAGTTATTGAATCACTTCATCTTTGAGGCATAATCCTGCAATGTGAAAGTATTTAAATAGTTTGACTGAGCTTAATTTTGAAATAGTAAAACGTTTTCCTGTATTTTGAGTTTGTGATAAAATATTTACCGTACAAATCAACCAATGTGTAACACAAATGCAGTTAAAAATTATGAAAAAAGGAAGCTTTGGAAAGAGACTTACAATTATGTGGGAGTATTTTAAAGAACATTAAATACATTATGCTTTATTAAATAGGGTTTCTTTAATACGCACGAATACAAACAAATTCGTAATTTTAATTCTCAAGAATAAGTCTATTTTTAATTACGGAATGTCTACTTCAAAGCCCTTTTAACCATTAACACTGTTCCATATACTATTATTTTGTGCTGCAAACATATGCTGTACTTTCCGGTTTAATTTATAATTATAATATAGTACTACAGTTTCGTAATCAGTCTGTTATATTGATTTATAGTCACTAATAGAAATGCTGTTGGTCCCATTAAAGGTACTGATAGAAAAACAATTGCATTTTATTTAATAAATTTAACTTTAAACTATGTAACATAGAACCTCCTGTTGGTTATTACTCAGTAAATTTTAAACTTTTTCTTCACTTTGAATAGTGTTCTTTGTATTTGCACAGTACTGTTGGCAAATTTAAAACGGTAAAAGCTCGCGGGCATAAATGTTTTCCCGCCCCGATATCCGCGGAATATAGCCATCCAAAGCGGAGCCTGCGTCACTGGGCAGCGGCACCTGCATAGAGTACTCAACCATATTTGTAACAAGTAT
Source organism: Mantis religiosa (assembly GCA_030765055.1). Lineage (NCBI taxonomy): Eukaryota > Metazoa > Arthropoda > Insecta > Mantodea > Mantidae > Mantis > Mantis religiosa. The sequence continues at coordinate 31,798,125 of CM060954.1, forward strand.
CTAAGTTAACCTGTCTAATGTTTGAAATAAGCATCCTAGTGGCACAAACGGAATATGCTTGATCACTAAGACCTGTTTTTGAAAATTTTGGTTCCTAAGCAAAAAGCTGGTTTGTCTACTAATATTTTAAGAGCGCAGAAGGTGGAGGAAAAGTAAACTAAGTAGGCCTAAAATTGCGTAATAATGATGTACATACAACGAGGGTAAAGAGTACAAAAAAGATAAAATCAAATCTATAAAATCGTTTTCTAAATTAAATATTAAATATTACAATATTTTTTTCTGAGAAATACTGGGATTATTGCATTTTGTTGATGAGTACATTTTTTTTTAAGTTTTTGATTATTATCTGTTCTATTCTTTAAAATCTATCATTCGTTGTGTTTACTTCTGTTTTATTTGGGTTTTTGTGTACACGTTTAATTCTTATAACACTTTCAAAATGTTTTATTGCTAAAGGAAATATTCTACACCTAAGACATAAGTAAACTTATCAACATGTGCTCAAATTACTGTTTCAATGCACATAAATATCTGTAGCTAAAACTAGAAAAAGGGAAATAAAATATGACAAAACACTGCTGAGTATTTTTACATCTATAAAATTACATCTTCCTCGGATCTACCATTATCACTGCTCTAAGAACAAATTATATTTGAAAATTGTATTCTAAGGAAATTTTGATTGCTACTGTGACTGAGAAATGACTTAACAGTCTATTCTTTCATTCTTCATCTTAATTCTTTATGCTTAATTATTTAGAAACGGGTTTGAGGTTTCTTTAAAATATACTGTACTACTTAAGTGAATGCTGCACCAAAATTGGCTAAAAATATGTTGAAAACTATTTTATTTTTGTTTTTGAGCTAATAAAATACTTTAAACCTTATAGTATCATAATCAAACTACATTTGATTTTCAGGTATTTAAATACCCTCACATGAAAATTTAAATACTTTTGCGCACCTGCAAGCCGGCCCTTGGATTCACAGAATTCTCTCATTTGAGTTCGATTGAATGAACTAAATTAATACATTTGAAATTAGCGGGCAAAGTTTCTGGTGGAATTTTGTGTGTTGGTATGATGGTTATTTCTTACAATATGTAGCACCATGGAAACAAAACACTGGCTGCAAACATTGAAAGCAAATACTAATGTTTATATTTTGTTTTTCTGTAAGTTTCTAACTTGGTCGTGATTTTCTTGTGTTTCTCGTTAAGTTACATACTGTTTATATATAATTAATGAGCTTTAGTGTGACATTTAACATTTATAAAGGCGTTTTATATAACGTGGATATAACTGTTATATAGGTTATAGATAAAACATTGTTTGAAACAACAGGCCTTTACTTGACTGTACATAGGATCATGAAGAAAGAAAGAAGAAACTTTGGAAGAAACACCTAAAACTAACACAACAATGGGAACATACTTGAGGCCTGATGTGGTAAGTAAACTAATGCCTGTCTACCAAAGACTGGCATCAGATGAAATCCTAAGAAGATGTACACTGGGTAAGACACAAAATGCAAATGAAAGTTTACATAGCATGATATGGCGTAAATGTCCAAAAGAAGTATGTGTGTCAAAGAAGAGATTTCAGGTTGCTGTGTTATCAGCCATCAGTGAATTCAATTTTGGTTGTTCTACCTCACTCAAGCTGCAGTCAGACATAATGGACACAGATTTCACCAGCATCTCAAAAAATTAGCCAAGGGAAGGACCAATTAGGCATACTTCGTTCAGCAATTTCTGCGAAGGTAACTTCTAAAACATCCAGAAGTAAACAAAAATTGAATAAAACTGCTGCAGAAGAGAGAAGAAAGGGGCAAGAGGGTCCAACGTATCTATCTAGAGGGTCTTAGTCAGCTTCAAGGCATGTAGCTGAGAAGGAAAATGTTTTGGATTTTAAAATTTGATTTGCACAGTTATAGTTTTTTCAACATTTTTTTTGTCATTCAAAATGTTCCATACGATGTAGTTTTGATTCAGTTGCTCTTAAAGTTTCAACACTTATTCTTAGAAAGCAAACAACGATTTCTATCATATGAATTTTAATGTCCATTGTATTTTTAAAGTTATTGATATATAAAGTGAAAGGTTTAATAATTTTTTGGCTTTTTTGTTTGCTCCATACCTTATTTTTTCTCCCTGTGGAAATAAAGGCAGTATAAGAAATTCATATCATAGATCTTTTCTTCGTAACCATCTGAATATTTTTAGAAATAGAAAAACTAACATTTTGAAAATTTTCATTACGTTTGAATTTTGCCCAAATTTTGAATTTCACAAATTAATTACTGAAAAGCTATTAAAGATACAGAAACCAAATTCTGAATTCTGTATCCACTATATATCAGAGCTAAGTAGTAAATATTTCAGCAAGATTGGTTGAAAATTTATGGATTTGATATTTTCAGTGCTGCATCCCCTTAAACTCAACATATTTAAATTAAAATCGAAATGAGCTGAACATCGCTTAAAACTTATTTCAGAAGATTAAAACATAAATAAAACGAATCGCATCTTTAGCTTGCAAACACGTCAGAACTCTAACTTAGAAATTGGATAATTTAGCACATCAAGTTGTTGAAAATCAAAGGATAAAAACAATAGACGAACTATCTGTGGAATGGGGGGGTTGACCAGCCAAACATTTGCCGCCAACCAGTTTTTCTAGAGCATAATAAGGAACATAAAGGTGTTCCAAATTTTAAATCTCTTTGCTGGTCCAGAATGTAAAATTCATAAAGTATAGCCATAAGAGTGGCTAGTTTTTGCTCGTCAGTGGCAATAGTTTAGCTTATTGTCTTCTACCAACTTTAAATAGAATTTTGGATGAATTTAGTTCCCGGAACCAACCTGACAGTTCACAAACTTTCCCTGTACACGGCGTCATGCTGGATCCAATGAAACATCTCTTGTTGTTCATACAAGCAATATTACATTTGTATCTACAGGTTGCTTATGATTGAAAAACATTTGTATTTTATCCAGATACTTACGAACCTATGCCCAGATCAACAAATAGGTTAGAAAATTGGTGCATCATTTTAGCTTCAAAGAGATCTCTTTAGGATGCCATGCGCCTCAGAAAGAAGGTGATGCTGGCAGTGATTCTTGTTAGCTGATACTATTAACTAAATACTTGCTGATACTTGCGCTACAAAAAGTTATTGTAAATTTCCTATGTTGGCTATTTTTGTGGTTTATGCGAAGTGTGTGTGTATTTAATGCTCAGAATTTGATAATAAAACATTTTTCTTCTTGCTACCCAGTATTTGGAGACTAGATCTTCTTGATTTTGGAGAGTTTCACATACAGTTAGATGATCGATGTTCTTTAAATCGTCTTTACCACATAAACAGCACTGTGGAGAAGTTGTTAATCCAACCTTGAATAAATGTCCATTCAAACAATCGTGGCCTGTGATTAATCTGAACATTGCTACTGAAGATTTTCGAGGTAGTTCTGGAATTGTCTTTAGTTTGTTTTGGAGATCATTCCAATTAAGTTTTTTTCAGAGAAAACTAGATAGTTGTTATATCGTTTTCTGAAGATGTTTTTTATTAATCTTTTAACTGTTTCATAGGGGATATTTTGTTTCATTGTTTGAGATATTTTGGAACCCTTCTTGGCCAACATATCTGCTTGCTCATTGCCAGAAATTCCACAGTGAGATGGTATCCATTGGAAAACTATACGTATATTTAAATTTTGAAGATGTTTAATCATATTATGAATTTCATTTATCTTTTCGGTTTTTGGGCTGTCATTTGAAATAATAGCCTGAATAGTTGCTTTAGAATCTGTTAAGAAAACTATGTCGGAAAGCTTATTTATCCAGGCAAATAAATTTTGTAAGGAATTATAAATTGCATCAATTTCTCCATCAAAACTTGTTAAGTAAATTCCAACATGCTTATAGAAAGAAAAGAATTTACAGGTAGCTCCTGCTCCTGCTCCATCTTCTTGATTGTAAAGTAAATAAAGTAAATTGTGAAATAAATTCATGCATTTAACTGACATAAATACGCATTTGTATCCAATTTTTGCATCATTTGTCTCTCCTTGAGGTAAAACTTCAAAATATAATGTAATCAAGCTCAAGTCCTTCATGTTGTATCTCTCATCAGGTGTGTAATTTGATACCAAATTGAATTTTCATTTGAGTAATGTCAAATCAATTAACAGAATGTTCTAGAAGATTCCTGACTATTCGAAACCAGATTTATTTTATTCTTGGGACTGATTTAATCATATCCTTTTTGCACGAAAGTATTCCATTCTTTATGAGTTACTGTAAGTCGCAAGTTTCTAGTCAACAAAATTTCGTTACCATGGTCATTGTCACAGAATAATAAAGTTCACGATGAGCTTCGGTGACGTCTTACAGAGGTATTGAAATTATTTTCTATTGTCTACTACAGTGATACACATTTAACCATCCTATATCAAGGTTAGTGTTCATTTAGTAGTTTCTTTCCGGATTAATGCATTAATTCTGGTTCCCCTGTGCTATCAAGAGTTAAGAAATGTTTTTCTAAAACATTTTGATATTGAATGGGAAAATACTCCACTAAATAAAGAACTGCTTTTTTGTTCCGTAAATGCGTGATTTAAGAGTTTGCCAAATTGTCGAATACGCTTCAACTTTTCTTGCTCAAAAGGATCCCGGACCTTGAAAGCCTCAAGACCAAAAGTGTGCAGGAAGCCATTTAGAACTTTATATGACCCTCGATGGCACTGTGGCCGTCTAATAAGAAATGTATGCATAGGGCTATAAAACATGAAAATTAGTAATTGAAGAACTCAGAGAATAAACACAGAAAAAATGGTGATTGTGATCTTCATTTCTGAATAATAAAATAATGGTTATTTTCAAACTTGGTTATGTGGTGAGGTAAGAGTAATTCATTTATTCCATACACGACTTTAGGCTACTAAAATCAAAGATGCGAAAAACCAACAATGTGAAAATTTTTAAGTTTACATTTTGCAGAGATGTACTTTTAAAAATAACATGATGAATATATTACTGTGTATATATTTACTGGCGGAATATATTATTTTATTAACAGTGTTTGCAAAAAAATTGTAGTTATTTTGAATAAAACTACTGGAAATTTGACCGGGTAAAGGTGCACTTCGTACACTTAAATTTAAATTTAAAATTGCAATTTCGTATGTCCCAAATATCATCACTAAATCTAATTTATTTCACAAATAATAATTCCTAGATAAAATATTTACAGGCGGAATTTTTTGTGACGAATGATTTGATGTCGATGCCTGAATTCCCGCACATACTTAATTGATTGGATAGGCTTAAATTTAATAAATTTTGGTTACTTTGCTGGCATAATTAAAGGTATTTAATATCAGCACAAATTAAACATTATTTTCTATAATATATATTTATGTTTTAAATGGGATGTAGGATACATGCGTCACTTGTTTTACATGGTACTAATTTAATAAAAAAACGCGTTTATTGTGTTATAATGGGACTTCTGAGAATAATTTAGCTTTACTCTGAGTCAAATTACTCACATTCCTTTCTCTTTTGGTGCATACAAATATGGCTAAGAATTAAAAGAATAGTTTCTTTGACATTTTAACATAAATCTAAACGTTTTTAACAATTCCAGTGTTCAAATAACGTTGTAATAAGAATTACAATTGCTAATTTTCGTAGTTAGTGATTCCGGGCTAATGTTGTGGATGCTGGAGAACATTATTTTAAACGTAAAGATAATTTAAGTTCCCATTCATTTGTTAGTGGTTATATAGTTTCTCTATCTTCGACTTTTGTTAATTAAAAAGAGAGGAATGTATTTTGGATTCTTTTACAGATTATTCGGGATATCAGCTAGTTAGCCTTCCTAGGCCATGTAAAGAATACACTGAATGAAATGACGTAGCCCAGGATATGCACCCAATCAAAAGTAATTAGAGAAGCTCATTCCTCAATTATTTACTTAGATTGAATAAAAATGTCCATTTATAATGTGTTATTGAAACAGATTCTATAAATCACTCAAGTAGTTTGTCTTCTTCTTCACTACAGGGATTATGTATTTCTGTCTGTTCCGTCTTTGCATTCTATTAGCTATTCCTGTATTTTACTAGGGCATCCTTCATCTCTTCCTTCACGGGGATTGTATCATTTCATTTATATAATTATTTCGAATAGTCAAGAGCGATCTAGAAACTGCTCTGTAAATTGATTTGAGGTTACTCAAATGACAATGGAATTCGGTATAAAATTACAAACTTGAAGGGAGATACAAGATAAAGGACTTCAGCTTGGTTACATTACATTTTGAAGTTTGTCTTCAAGGAAAGACAAATGACGGAAAAATTGGACACAAATTAGTGGTAGTTCATTTGTAAATTATAACTGCTATGTTTTAAACAAGTCCATGAGCTTTCAGTTTGTAAGCACTTTACTTCAAGTACGCAGGCAAAGTTTTCATTATTTTTAAATCATGATGTGAAATGTTAATTGAAAGTATTATAACAAATGTATCTTCACAGAACATGAAGAATTTCAGGTACATGTATTGTCTGAATACTTTCAAGAAAATGGCTGTTGATTTGACGTCTGAATGATTTAAAAGAAAATTAAAATATAAAAACTGATGCATTAGATTGAACGAAAATTATAAATACTTTCAAAATTCAAAGCTTAAAAAATTTCTTACGAGTTGAACCTTCTCCTATAATAAAGGTTCTAAATAGCGGGTATGAAAACGAAACTTCTGGAAAAAAGCTACAAAACATGATTCAATGGGTGAAAGCCATGTTTCAATTACATAGGTGTAAAAGGCTTTGTTTCAATTCATCGCACTTTTTCATGAATTTCTTTTTATGATTTTGCCTATCCTCAAGGTCTCCGTTATCTAAGCGTACTTCGTTTTTTAAATTCAAGAGGAACTCAAAGGGTGTCTCTCAAATTAATTTACTATATCCAGCCTTTCGGGCGGAATTCAGTACTTTCTCTACTGGCTGAAAGTAGGCAATATAAATAATTTAATAATTGAGATACAACCATAACGTGTTAACAGAAATAATTGCGGTTCTTCAGAATTTCCCACATTTCTGAATCTTATTGTTGTTCTGAGTTTCCTATTAGCCAACTGGAGAAAAAATACCTAGTAGAGGATATTTTTAAAATTGGGTAAAATATTTTGTCCTTGCTACACTTCTAAAACGCGTGTTTGCGCTAAATTTCTGTTCAAAATTTAAGAACTTTTATTATGTTTTTTCGTAGTACATGAATCAACAAAATGTTATGCTATCGAGATAATTTGAACTCTGCAGGAATTCCAGACTGTAGATATATTATAAAGAAGGTGTAGTATGCGCCAGCCAGATTTTGCTTTAAAAACGATACAAAAATAAACACGATACCAAAATTATTGTCAAGGAAGATGAATAATCTTATTAAAAACGATAGGTGGATCATTTTACTAAGTTAAAACCAATTGAATAAAAGTTAACCAAGCACTCGAAAACAGAATAATTTTTTTCCACTTTCAACAACAAACTAAATATTGAAAACAGCTTACACCAGGAGTATTTGCACCAACTACCAGAAAAGGTTTAAAAAATCGGATATCTAAATCCCGCCAAATTAAGGAGTTCCCATCATTTTCTGATCACACTAATACATTCTGTCATGCTATGGTTGTTGATGCGTATTGTTTACACTTTGGTAGGCAGCAGTTAGTAATAAAGGATTTAAAACAGAGGCAACATAGTTTAGGTTAGAATCCTTCTGAATATTACTGGAAACAATGTCATAAAGCTATCGAAAACTGTGAGGACGATTTTATTGTTAGTGAGTAAATAGTAGAAGAGAGCACTTGGAGCAGGAAAATTTGCACCAAAGAGAAATACATCCCAGAGAAACTCTATAGAGGATCTAAGGAGAATGAATCCTCCGACGAAGACATCGACAAAGGAGGGCAAGGCAGAGAGCAGTGGATAACAAATTCTTCTGCACAGGTGCTATGATATACAGAGATTGGACCAAACCGAACCAACCGCAATGGCATTGTTGGAATAGCACTATATGGATACTACCACAAAATGTGTCAAAACCCAAGACTCTACCAACCTAATGAGAAATGCGTATGCAGATACCGTGTAAAAGAATGTAAACTTCATCATTTCTCAGAGAGCAAAAATAGAAGAAGATCGTTAAATGAGGTGAAGTGCAATATGTATTAAAACTTAATACTCCTTTGAGTGCATCGATTCTTGTTAATTAATGGTACTACAATGATGGTTCCAGCCTTTCAATAACGAAGGAGAAAATAATACACATTATAATATTTTGGAATATTGAGGATGCACTTAGAATTTTGGAAGACAATCTGGAGACAAGCATTCGTAGGTTGTCAGATAACTTGGCGCTACAAAACATCACCATATTAGAACATTTAAGGGGGGACAGGGTCTTACATAACCATCCAATGTTTTCAAGTTAGAGAAGTGAAACTTAGTATACTCATTTAAGATAATACAGTTAATATGCACAATGTTTCTCATAATTTTCCACTGTTTATAACTAATGCTACATAATTTTTCTATCTGCAGAGATATTTACAAACTTAAGCCCATGTATTTCAAAATTCACATATGCTATCTTTCTGAAATTTTGTATGTTATTTTAAAACACGCTAAAAATGAATCCGTTGGATTTAGATTTCTTATGTAAAATGTATAGAATTAAAAAAAGGTGATCATATGCACCTTTAAAATTTAAAATAACTTCATATATTTTGTATCATCACATTCCATCTAGAGCTTAATCTTAAATTCTAGGACCAACAAAATGTTCACTGTGGCATAATAAAGCTGTGTGCTAAATTGCAATACTGTAGATGAAGTAGTTTGAGAGAAAATGGGTTGAAGTTGTAGAAAATGCAACTTACGGGAAATGGCAATTAAAAATGCAATAAGTATTCAGTTTGCCTATTAATTTTAAGTCAAAACTTCCCATATCCATAGTCTGTATCCTCATTCTGGTCTTCTTCAGCCCTTCTTTTTAAATTCCTCTTCTGTTTTGCTTCTTGCTGCATTAATTTCATAGCTCTTTCTGCACCAGCGATGTGAATGTTGTCGATACTCTGCAAAATTGTTTCCATAAACACACCAGGTTGATACCCTAACTGATGCATAACTTTCTTTCTGCCAACATTCCCATCATTAAACACTATTGCAGCATCAAATGTAGCAATTTTCACAACTATGGAAGACACAAATGATGTTTTGGGACACCTTTTACATATCAAACTGTTGAGGCTTTCATTTGGGTTTTGTGTCTCCCCATAGAGACATTTTTTAGCAAGTCTGGGTGTGCTAAGAATTGGTAGGTGGGCTTTATAGATTTCCCAACTATGGAAGACACAAATGATGTTTTGGGACACCTTTTACATATCAAACTGTTGAGGCTTTCATTTGGGTTTTGTGTCTCCCCATAGAGACATTTTTTAGCAAGTCTGTGTGTGCTAAGAATTGGTAGGTGGGCTTTATAGATTCCAAGACAGCTGATGGAAGACTGTGTGTTGCTACTATGCTACTGTGCCACACTAGGACATTTAATTTTTAAAGGTACATACAGACCACGTACAGTCATAATATTTTGGTGTTTGATAGCTAACACTATATACTATTTCACAAAACAATAAAAAAATGATTTTTAAAGCATTTTTTTCGTACGTCCCCCCTTAAATATCGTTCAAGAGCTGTAAATTTGTACGACATGAATTGGTCCATGATCGGATAAAATTTCGTGGTAATAATGAGCCTTGCTAAGTAGTTAATGATAGGGCGGCTATTGTAAACAAGCGCCGGCAAGCAAAAGATAACTGAGGTAAAGGCCTCACCGGCATAGATAGAATATTTGGTTTCTCTGTTCTTCCGGAAATTACTGGACTGATAGAGATTGTTCGGGTTCTGGCTTATTTTAGAACAATCTAGAATTACGAATTGGGTATTTAAGGACGTGACGTCTCGCAAAGTGAGTAGTGGTAAACAGAGTAAGCAGAGAGAACAGCTGAGAATGCTGTTGTAAAGACAGTTGTGAAACGAGAGAGAGCTGGAAGTGTTATTGTAACGAGAGCTAATGATGTAATCTGCTGTCAATGTTATTGTCATTTGTCTTTTCTGCAACTCGGCCTCTTAATTATATGAACCCACAACGTCACAATACCTATGTCGTATAACAGTTGTTTTGATTTAAGCCCGAGAATTGTAAAATTGTGTAAATATATTTAATGGTTTAAGGATCGATAGGGAAAAGTTAAATGAATAAGAAGTGAACGTGCGAACTCCAGTGAGTCACGAGATGATGCAAGTTTAATGTGATATTCTGTAACATTTTTGGTATTGGTAGTTTTAAAAATGAGATTACGTAATGTGCTGACGTGGACCAGTAGAAGATGAGCTATTTGGTTACGATAGCAACGTGAACAGTAAAGAGCAGAAAATTTAACTGACAAAGCTAATGAAGTTTGGATAAGAAAGACCTGTTATATTTTCTCTCCGAGATTGTGCAGAAATAATTTTGATTGTGAATTTAGGATGCACGACTAGCTTTTGTGCAATAGAAGGGTTATTAATTGATACATCTACTATTGTTTTTAAAAGGACAATTTGTATAGTAGATTAGAAAAGTTTTGCTGGAATAAAACCCTCATTTTTCCAAGAAAAGAATTATATGGTCATCCTTCAGCAGTAACATTATTTTCTTCTATTCCGTAACCACCCAGAGGTAAGATCTTGTGCACCAGAGCAGCTGAGGGAAATCATGAACCTGACTACAGTATCGTCAAACAAGGTAACCTCCAAATTATTCCTTCATCACTTCTTCAGAGCCACACTAATGCAACATTTGCCGTTGCTCTCGTCAGAATCATTTGGGCCTTTTAATGGTGAAGTATTTATTATTAAAGTAGGCTGAATGCATTTACAAACACAAAAATTATTAATATTATGTGGATGCCTGAGGATTTGTGTTACCTGTGGCTATCACTGCACACCCAATCCCAGTTTCTCTCTTGCATCTACTGCTGCAGATGAATTTACTGTTGGAGAGAACCTTTGTACTCGAAATAGCAATGATGTGTTTTTAATATCAAAGTTGTTGGAGGGAGATATGTTCTCCATAGAACTGTCACAGGAATTTCTAATCGATCTCTTTAGTGCATGTTCTTATTTTAAGGTGAAATGTCAAGGATGTTGAGAGTTTTTCTTTGCATCTGTCAGAAAAGTATATCGATAGCTAATATCATTTATGAATACCCAAATCTCGAGGTGTGGGAGGAGGAATAACCTCTTGACTCAGGAATTGGGATATATATTGGTTCTTCTGTTTCTCACTCAGAAGCAATAGCAACATGAGACTACAGCACATGTGGACGTGGTTGAAGGAAAACTACATATTATACTAAAACAATCACAGCACATTAACTTTAATGATACTAATTGTTTTAAATCTAATACGGTTAATGTGATGTATCCACTTCCCTGTATTCAGTCTGCGAATGTTGGTCATATATTCGATACGTTCCAGAAATATTCATTTTATAGTGCGGAAGTCAGTTGAAGCAATTTTAAAGTTATGACATGCCAGGCTTGAAGAATGGTGGAGACATTTATTTCTCCCTGTTCCTGCAACGGTTTCCAGTAGTGGTTTAGGAAGAAATACACAAATTCTTTGCTTTCTGGAAGAGAACCCTTTAGTATTATTATTGCACTGAATTATCTTACCTAAAATACTTTTTTCCAACAGGCAGTTTTGCAAACTAATCATGGAAATTCCAGGATTTACTGGTCTCGAAGAATGAACTTTAAAATACACTACGTTATTCATCCCTGGGTGAACGTATTTATTCGTTTAATACTAAGGCTATACGAATGGGCACCTTTGCTGGAATTCAACAAAGCTATCGTGAATAATGTACGGAACATTAGTCAGACTCTTTATTGTTGTATATTATACGCGTACGAACAGAAGTGTAACCATGATTAAAACCACGGGGCTGTTCAATAAAGAACGATCATATTTTTTTACGGTCATAACCACTCGCACTAAAATTCAATCTTATTATATTCTGTTAGCTTAATGTGAAACAAACACGCCGTAGTAGTTTCATTGTTGGTACTCCTGGTTCCCGTCTGTGAGAACCAGTCAAGTTCTGACATGCTCAGTATCACCTACCGCTAATGGAGGTAACATGCAGTTAAAGTTGATGTTAGAGGAAGATCCGGAGTTTCTTTCAAACGTAATCGCTGCTGATGAAACTTGGCTACATCATTTTGATCCTGAGAGCAAATAGCAAAGCTCAGTGTGGAAATCTCCTTCATCACCAACCCCCCAAAAAATCAAAAGTGGTTGCTTCTGCTGGGAAAGTTATGGTAATCTCATTCTTTGATATCCATGGAATGGTTTATCAGCATGTTGTACCTGCACACACATCAGTAACTGGACAATACTACAGGAATGTCCTGAAAACATTGCAAGTCCATATCAGGCGTAAAAGACCACATTTCCATGAAGCAGGCTGGTTGCTGCACCACGATAATGTGCGGCCGCATATTGCCAATGTTATTGCTGAATAACTTCAAAAAATCAACATGAAGTACATCTCTCACCCTCCCTATAGTCTGGATTTAGCCCCATGTGACTTTTATAATCCCTAACTTGAAGAAACGCCTTGGTGGGAGGCATTATCCATTATCAGAATCAGTGGTGAAGGCTGCGCAGGCGATTTTGATGGATCTCTCAAAAAATGGTTTCCAGTATGTCTTTGAAGACTTGTAGAAATGCTGGGACAGGTGCATAGCATTCAGGGGAGACTATTTTGAGAATGCCCATCAAAATTATGAAGATGAGCAAAGGTACGTTGTCAAAAAGAATTTGACAGCCCTCGTATTTATTAAGACTTAAATTCACTGTGCACTATATTACTGGAGTTATTCACTGATAAGTTTTATTTTCAAATGTTAAAAGAAATGAGTAATATAAGACGCAGAAAATGTACTTTTATCAGAAGCGATTAGCGAATTTCGTGGAACTAAGGTAAGATGTAAAGATGAGTTCATAAAAAGTGCAGGAATAAATATAATCAGAGGATACATGCAGAGAAGGCTCTCGATTCCAAATTATCTGACGATCTAGGAGAATCATTTCGCACATTATTGGTGAGGAGCATAGAGATGATTCTCCAGCAAAAAGAGTAAGAAACGACAAGTTAGAAAACAGAAGAAAACGTCGTTATTGTCCCATCACGCTGAATAGAATGACGGCATGAAACTGCGTATAGTATGACAATCCCAGTTGCTTGCAGTGTTCCATAAAAATATGTAAAATGTGTGTAGAAAGTATGTAATGGTTTACCTGAGAATTCAGAAGATTTATTTGAATTTTGTGGCTTTCTATTGCCCCTTCCTCCAGCAAGCTAAAGTCGGCGAGTGGTTGACTATTAGCTAATATATAATGACCCCGATTTATGACTATATATTACTGTTATTTGAAAATAACACTTCCTGTATTATCTTGAATATTTTACATTGCTTAAAACATTTAAAATGCATTTAACACACTTACGTGTGTTATATATAGAAATAGATGAGTACCAAATTTTCTCGATATGCGATACTAATTCAGGATATATTTTTCCACGTTACCCGATACTTCAATACTCAATCTGTCATTTCTACTTTTAGTTTCTGTACAAAATGAAATGTTGGGAGAACTGTATAATGTCAATAAAATTTATTAGATGCACATGTTGAATGAAACAAACTTTGAAACCATCAGTATACTAATTCTTAAACACTACATTAGACATTTAAAAGCAAAATGCGGTTTTGAAACAGTCTAATTTTATACGCCTTTTTTCTAAAACACATGTTCTCACTGTTTCGCAGTCAAGTCTACTTCCTTTTCTTGTCACATTTGAGTCCTGCTGTGCTAAATATAATGATGATGATGATGATGATGATGATGATGATGATGATGATGATGATGAGAAAAGTGGGCTCAAATTCAGCATTGATATACTTCTTCTTCTTCTTTCTCTAACTCCTTTGTGCTGTTAAGCGTGGAGTACAAGCCTCTTCTACCCATTTCCTCGGTCCATTATCATTCTCTTCATTTCTGTCATGGTTTTCCCTCTATCCTTCCCCAACTTCTCAATGTATTCCTGATACAACATGAGTGGCCTTCCCCTAATTCTTTTACCTTCTGGTCTTGCTTCTAAATATTGTTTGGGTTTTCTTTCTTCTGACATGCGGAGTACATGTCCATACCATTTAAGTTGTCTTTTTTCCAATATTTCTTTAACGGAGTGTGTACACAACTCTTCCCTTATTGTTACATTTCTAATCATATCTCTTCTTGTCTTCCCCACAGCTCGTCTTAAATATCTCATTTCCATAGCTGTTATTTTGCTTTCTTGTTTCTGTAGGAGAGTCCAGCTCTCTGCTCCATATAATAGAATTGGTAGTATTATTGTTTTAAATACTATAATTTTTGTATCTTTTGTTATTTCCTTTTTTCCCCACAATAGTATTATTAATCTGATGGTAGACCGAATTGGCCTTTCTTATTCTGTTTAAAATTTGCTGCTCTAATTTTCCATACTTATTTATAATTGTACCCAGGTATTCATAACTGTCTACCTGTTCTAAGATTTCATCTTACATTTAATTTTATCTTCTTCTTCTTCTTTCCTTCCTATATACATGGTTTTACTTTCGTGTATGTTTAATTCTAAACCTTTTCTAGTTAATTCTTTTTTCCATTCATGTAGTGTTAATTGTAAATTATTATTACTATTTGCTATTAATATGATGTCATCAGTATATATCAACGATTCTGCCCAAACTGGTCTTAAATTTCTATATCCTATCATAGTTCTTGCTGTTCTTTTGCAAATTTTCCATATTTCATCCATCACAATAATAAATAAGAGTGGGTTGAGACTATCTACTTGTTTAACTCATCTATTCATCAGAAATGGTTCTGATTCTTGTCCATCTAATCTTATTATCCCTTTTGGTTCTTGATAAACTGATTGTATTGCTTCAATAAAATTCATGGGTACTTTTTTGTTCTTTAGAGCTCTTCAAATTTCTTCCCTAGGTAATGAATCAAATGCTGCTTTCAAATCTAAGAATCCTAAATAAATACCCTTTCCTCTATCTATAGCTTTCTCTATTATCATTCTCAATGAGAAAATTTGGTCTTGGGTTTGTCTACCCATTCGGAAAGCAGGCATTGATATACAAGTATTTTAATCCTTGCTATAGGTTGTTACAGATTTTGTATCATATATTTTTTGCATTGTTGACCACTTAACACACATTTACAATCCACATTCGGTTCATGAAAGTTTTTGATAATACATATCGTGACTTTGTGGGTTTGTAGAATTAAAAGTCCAATTTGCCGAAGTTCTAAATGTTCTTTATTTGCGTAGAAACACACTGCGTAGCAGCAGAATTACACCACATATCACAATCTACAACACGAAGGTCGATGGCAATGACAAACAGCTTACTCCAATTCCACTGTTGACAACACTCTTGTTACGTGTCTTTACAACAACAACAACTTGCAACTGGATTCCTGGCAAGTCGTCGCCTCTTTAAATAACTCACTGATAATTTCTAGAAGTCTCTATCAGTCAAGAACTTACCAGAAATTTCCATTTATTTCAGTCTGTTTGTTTCGGCAGAACTTTATCTGCATGTTAGCTTAGTCTACCGACTCTTGGTTGTCACACTGCCCGCCTATCAGTTCCTTTTGTGTAAACAAGACGCGCGATCGTAGATACGGATTCCAACAATATCTTATGGTGAAAGCCGTGTACTGAACGTCTTGCTGTCACATGTCTCTGGTTTCTGTATTCTCCGGTCTATCTCTCATCCATCGTGGTTGGTATGCTGTACAAATCCAGGTCTATCTCCTTTTTCTTTGGTCCATGATGTTGATCAGTTCCTGGTATGGTTTCGTTGATGGTAGGCAATGTTGTAGTCAGATGTCTTCTGTCTCTTACAGCATTTCATACATCAGTCGAGATGGCGCTATTTTCCCCACTCCTAGAATCCCTTTCATGAACGTTGTCTTAAATTTTTCTATTCTTCTTTATTTTGTTTGGCCCAGGTCGACAAAATCCCATGAATAGGTTTGGCCCAGATGGCAACCAATATTTGGCTCTGGAAATCAAGGTTTTGCCCCACATAATCAAGGACACCCTGGCTTTGGATTTCAGGGCGGAAACCATGCTTTTGTGCTAAATTTAGCGGCTATATTTTTTATTCCGGAAATGTTTAATTTGTTTTCCAATAATCCAATGCACTGAAGAGAGGAGGTAACAACGTCGTTGAGATATGTAATGATTTATTCTTGGAAACTGGTAACTAGCTCTGAATTTAATTTTTTTGCAAGATGATACTATACAAGTACAACATTCCTGGCAATTCTCAGGCTTTGACTGTTGTAGTTGTGGCATAATTTTTTGTGATGTTAAAATAAAGCAAAATTTGAAAAAAGTTCTCCCTCAAAAAAGTATCGAGGTTCCATATCTGATGACATACAATAATTTCTCTTTGTAAAGAAGTGATGTTCATCTTTTCTTCTTTATAGTTACGCAGGTGTTCTATTATTACCATATTTAGGTACATACATTTTTAAGACCACGTAATATAAAATTATTTCCTAATTTAGCAACCCTTTGTCCCTTTTCTTTTCTCATCTATCAATATTCTATACAATAATTTTCATTAAGTACTCATTCTAACATTTTCCACTTTAAAATCGACAAACCTTTACTGGGAGTATATTGAAGTAACAGTTTCAGTACGAAATTAGCTACACAGAAATTAGTAATTCTGAATACCTCAATCACGAAGAAATCCTTTAGCTTAACAATAAGTTCATAAATTGCAACATTCTTGCAAAATGAATGCGATAAGCTTCTGAAAATTGGAAAGAGAGTGGAGTTCCTATAATTTCGCAAACTAAAAGGTGTACTTCAGTTGTGAGCTATAAGCTTAAAAATACGTGGAGGAATTGTTGTGAGTTCTAGAAATAGGCGAGATTTAATATTGATAAAGGAGAGCGCATTTTTACTGCTGTCGATTTTTGGTGTCGACCACGCACGGGAAATACATTCTTGGTAGTCATCCGAACTTACGGTTCTCATTGTTATTACAGAAATAAGTTATTGACGCATCAGAAATTAGCATAAAATATGTAAATTAATAATTTTCTCTCACCAGCCTATGTAAGCTAAGGTTTCCGTCAATTGATCAATGTCCATCAATGGACCTAGTAGTAGTTTAACTATATGTACTTACAGCAGAGTAAGTCGCCACAAAAGGTGCGTAACCATTGTATATGAGAGCCCTTAGTGTTTTTCTGGAAGCATATGAGTAGTTGGAGAAATTTAATGTCTTCTTCTACTTCTACAACCGTTCCGGCTCCAAATTGGTCTGCCCATATTTTCTTCGGTCTTCCCTGGTTTCTTCTTCCTATAGGTTTATAGTTTAAGGCTATTTTTGGTATTCTGTTGTTATTCATCCTCTGAACATGTTCTTTCCATTGATTTCTATTTCTTTCAATAGTATGGTTTATTTCTTCTACTTATAATTCTGTCCTAATATCCTGACTATGTTTTTTATCAATTTTGGTATATCCAGCTATTGCTCTTATGAATTTCATTTCTGATGACTGTATTCTCGTACTATTTCTTTTTGTTAGTGTCCATGTTTCTGATCCATAGATCAGAGTTGGTATTGCCATTGTTTTGTATAGTTTTATTATAGAGTCCTTTCTTGCTTTATTTTTTAATGTTCTTTTTATTGTGCCTGTTATATAGTTTAATTTATTTATTTACTCTATATCAGCTTCCCCTTGGTACGAGACATTACATCCTAAATACTTAAAGTGTGATTTCTGCTAAATAGTGTTATCCAACACTATTTTTGATCTTACTGGATTAATTCCTTTAAATGCCATGGTTTCGGATTTATTTGCTGATATTTTCATTCCATATTCTGTAGCAATTTTATCTAGACTATACAGCATTTTCTGCAGGTCATCTTCATTTGTGGCCATTATTATTTGATCATCTGCATACAACATAGTTTTCAATTTAGCTCCTGATACATTAATGCCCCCATTGGCTTTATTCGACCAAATCCTTACTATTTCGTCTATATACAAATTAAAAAGTGCGGTTGATAAAGGACAACCTTGTCTTACGCCACCATCAACTATTACTGGTTCTCTTTTATTTATTTTTATTTTTGTGTCAATGTACATACTATTTATAACTTCAATTAGTTGTAAAGGTATGCCTCTATTATTTAAAATTTTCCACAGTATCATTCGTGATACTTTGTCAAAAGCTTTATAATAGTCAATAAATAGCAAGTGTATCTCTAAATTTTGTTCTTGTCGTTTTTCTATTATTTAAGAGTAAAAACATTGTCAATGGTGCTTCTTCTTTTTCTAAAACCAGTTTGTTTTTCTAGGAGTATTGCATCTGTTAGTTTGTTTAACCGAATACTTAAAATATCTAACTGGCATATTGTGCATGGTAGCTCAATGGCTAAGAGTAACTGGACGATGACCGGGAGAACCGTGGTTGAAATCTGGACAGTGGCTTTTTATTTTTCAGTTTGACTCAGCCTATTCAAACAGCATAGAATAGTCTTTCCTCTAAAGAAAGTTGGTTGTGGTCTAGTGGGTGTTGATAAGTGTCTGGCGCTGTTGGGAAAGACAGGATTGTCGTCGTTACTTGGCAGTAAGTCTTCGATTGACAAGAAGCTTTGGTATGACCAGTCACATACCTTGGCAAAACCGACACGGGAATTTCAATGTTTGGTTGCCAAGCTCCGCGTTCTTTTAAATTCCGGGGAGCCACTGGAGAGGTTTCTGACCACCAAGAACCTGTATCGTCACCTGATGTAGCCTGGTATTCAACGACCTAATGTGGAAACAAAATACAGTCGGGATTAGAATTGTATTTGGGCCAATGCAACCAACTGTAACCTTCCATTGACTTGGAGAGAAACTGTTTATGTAGTTCTTAATGAAATGGTTCCAACTGCAGAGATGTGGCGTCACGGGTGGGTAAATTCGAAGATCTGTGGAATGAGGATGCCCTTGAGCATCGCCTGTAGAACTGTCAGCGGGCTGACTTTATTTGGACCTCGCTAAACTTCGTCTAGAAGAATGCTTACTTTCGGTACCACAGTTGGTACAACTGAAGTTTCACTTCAAGGACACGACATTTCACAATTTTGCAGTGTGGTTGCTTTCTGGGACATTACATTGGCTGCTGAAAGTACGGCGAGGAGAGGCTGTGCTAGGAAAGCACTTACATATAGTTTTAAAGGAGCAGAGATGGACCTATATACGGAAGAAAATCTTGTGTTCTCTGGAGCCATACATCTATCACTTGGAACAAATGCAGATCTAATGCTCATTTAAGCAAATGGAACCATTTCTATTGTCTCACAGTACAAGGCAATAAAACCAGAAATTTTCTCAACCATCTACGAATTGGTCACACCAGACTCACTCATTCATATCTTCTCTCAAGACAGCCGCAGCCTATGTGTAAAGAATGTAATAAAAACCTTACCATTTACCACCTTCTCATAGAATGCAACGAATACAAAAGAAA
Organism: Mantis religiosa; assembly: GCA_030765055.1. NCBI lineage: Eukaryota > Metazoa > Arthropoda > Insecta > Mantodea > Mantidae > Mantis > Mantis religiosa. The sequence continues at coordinate 31,817,847 of CM060954.1, forward strand.
CAGAAAACAACCCGGAATCCCACAGGACATCTCCATACTGCTAAACAGTTTCAAAATACGCCGCAATCTGTTTACTTCCCTAAAAGATTTAGACATTTGGAAATTAATATAAATTATGTGCAATATACTTTAATCAATTGTAATTCACAATCTACACAATGGTGTTAAAGCAATGAAATTTTTGTTTTGCAAAATAGTGTTGTTAACTTATATATGTTCTTATCTTTGTTTTCAGTTAGCCGTATTTAATGTTTTTTTTTTCATAATTAATGTTATTAATGTGTATATTTTATATGTATAATTGTAATCCTGTATATTTAATGTACATTTTATATATGTTACTAATTGTATTATTTTGTAAAAATGGTCGTGATATGACCCAGGAAGTTAAAGCGACCTTAAATATATTTACAAAAAAAAAAAAAAAAAAAAAAAAAAAAAAATCAGAAATTCTCTAAACGCCTCACACTATACCTCCGTTCCCGTCATTTAAAAATAATATAAAAAACCCTGAGATGCAGAAACAGTTAAATCCTATATCTTAGAATACTGAGAACTTATTTCAAATATCAGCTTACATTAACTTTATTTGCCAACTAACCAGTGCCAGGTATTTACGCATACCTCAAGAAAGGATTCCAAGTTTACCACTGTAACAATCAGAATGGCAAAAATGTCGCTCTCCGGGACAGAGTTTCAAATGCTGAAAATGTTGTGATACATCTGCCAACAAAGTATCGAGTTTTGAGTGACGAGATTTTCGCAATTGTTTCCAAACTGCTGCAGCATCCTTCAGAAACTCGAGAAATGATCATAGACATATTTGCTGCCAAGAGCTGGCGAGATTATTGAGATTGGCATGGCGTGAAATCCATGACCTAACGTCAGCTATTAATGTGTAAACAAAGCAGTTTTTGAGCAGATAAAATCAAATGCATGTAGCAGAGGAAACTTTTAAGTGGCTTTTAGCGTGTATGTTGAGATCATTTAATTGCTTCCCAGAAAATGTGGACCTTTCAACTTATTCAAATGAAGCAGAGAGATCACTTGCATTCAGAGCTAGTTGAATATCCCGGAAAGGAAAATAGCATCGCATTATTTAATTAGAAGTGTCATGTCTCTGCCTTGATATTAAAAGCATTTACTAAGAAGTAGCCAATGTATTATATATATTGATATTCGATAGTAACATTTTAAGGGTTTCTTTGTTTAATGCACACTGTAAATTCACAACTTACTTTAACTATAGTAAATTAACTTTGGAAAACCTAACTTTATATATTCTTTTAAACTTTGAACTTTAAATACAAATTTTTATTAAAAATATTCTGTTTCAAAGGATTAATACAGCTCTCAATTTTATGTAAATATCATTTAACGTTAAAACCATCAGAAGTGATAACCTGCTAGTTGTGTTTGTTTCAAGTGTTAAGAAATAGGCTTACCTATGGATAGAGTAAGAGGTACCGAGTTCGAATCTCGGTCAGGCTGAGCTACCTGGATAAGGGGTTTTCCGGGGTTTTCCTTTATCCTGTAAGACGAATGTCGGCTAACTCTAAGCCCCATGGACACCGGACTCATTTAAGCATCCTTTCATCCATTCTATTCATCATCCAATATGACTTAACGTTGGAGGATATAAATTACAAAAAAAAAAAAAAAAAAATGGATAGAGTCAACATTAGAAATTCAATGCCGTGTCCGGCATTTGAACCACAGATCTCCTGGTTTCCGTCCAGTCGCTCTAACCCATTGAGCTACATTGCCAACGTGCCGTCCTGGCATTAAATTCCCATTTCTCTCGTATAATTCCTCGGTAAACCTCTAGGAGCTCTCGTATCCGAGATACACCGTTTGTGGCGACTTACTATCGTAAGTACTTGAGTCCCAGGCTTCATCATTTAACTCTTATTATTTTAGTTAATTGATGGAAATTAATCATTTCTTCACACTAGCCGTATATAGGCTAAGGTATTTGATGTATAGAGTCAACATGGAAAGTTCAATGCCATGGCCAGGATTGGAACCACGGATCTCCTGGATGTTGAGAGATCCCCAACCGGTTTATGGAAAAAAATACCGGTCAAATGGAGAATTTAATGTCAGGACGGCACGTTGCCCATGGTAGCTCAATGGGTTAGAGCGACTGGACGGAAACCAGGAGATCCGTGGTTCAAATCCCGGCCATGGCATGAATTTTTCATGTTGACGCTATCTATCAAAGACCTTAGCCTATATACGACTAGTGTGGAGAAATGATCAACTAAACAATTAACTAAAATAATAAGAGTTAAATGATGAAGCCTGGGACTCAAGTACTTACGATAGTAAGTCGCCACAAACGGTGTATCTCGAATGCGAGAGCCCCTAGTTGTCTACCGGGGAGATATACGAGTCAAATGGGGAATTTGATGTTAGGACGGCACGTTGAGCATGGTAGCTCAATGGGTTAGAGCGACTGGACGGAAACCAGGAGATCCGTGGTTCAAATCCCGGCCATGGCATTGAACATTTCATGTTGACTCAATCTACCATGTTGGAGAACTTGAGAAAACTCATAATGACAATTTTCTAGATTGCTGTCTTGGATTTTACAGTGAAAAACACGGTGAGCGTTTCCACCAGGACTTGTAACACATAGAAAGAAGGTATCTTGTTGTATGGAGTGTTAACACGATGGTAAGACTATTGTTGGTCTCTGAAAAGGGAACGTAGTCTTGATACACATGGAAGACATGCAGAAAGATGAAAATTTCTTCCTAGTTACGTCACTGTTTTTCTCTATCTAAAGCTGTTAATACTTGTAAAATGTGCATACATTGTGTTTAAAATGACATAATTACATTTTTACACGCTCTTTTCTTGAGCATAATAGTGATCTTGTAGAAGTGTATAAATATAGTGAATATAAAATTCTTTTTTTCACTTTTTTGAAAAAAAATTTTTATGGACGTGGTACAAGTAAATGAACGACCTATTTGGAATCAGTGCTCCAAAATTAAGGGAAAATAACATTCAGCAGCAAAACATAAAGAAATTAAATTGCAGAGCAGTGTTATAACTAAATTTTAAGTTTAACATTTATTCTTCATTGAGTTAAAATTAAATATTATTCGCATTTAGTATAATAAGTTTTTAACATACGTACCAATTTCATCTTCATCCTGGATAAATTATGTTGTAAAATATTAATCTGAAAAATAAGAATTAAAGTCTATTAGGAAAGTACATTACTTCGAAGTTACAATGTTCTTTGATAATTTAAATATTCAGGAAATTTAAAATAAATGCTCAGGACTATTGTCAGACACAGTTTATTTATTCGATTACTATCAGATTAGATTAGATTGATTTGCGTTCAGTAGCTTCACTTGTAGCCACAAAAGGCTGTGAACCTTGAACATGTTCAGAGGTATAAAGTTTAATAGCATATATATGTACAAAAGTAAACATAAGACACATATTATAGTATACAGACAATATGAACAACAATATGGAAAACAAAGCAGGGATAATTATATATGATACAAAATCAAACACTTTTTAAATCAGTTTTCACTTGTCTTATGCCAGTACGTCTCAACCTATTTGCAATGGATACCATTCTTTTTATTCCTTAAATACATACACATTAAAAATAAACTTTCAACATGCATCAAAGATTTATTGGTAATGATTTGTCATTGGAATAGTTAGATAATACTTACAGAGCTGCAGAAGCATTATCAGGATAATTTGTCATTCAGGTAATCTTGTACAGAATAAAACGATTTTGAGCAAAGGTACTCTCTAACAGCATTTTTAAAAGCACCGAAATTATCAACTTTTTCTCTAAGAACATTAGGAAGTGCACTTCATAATACAAGCAAGAAAGTTTAGCACTGGGATAATGGATATTATACTTTTGTCTAGTGTTTATTCTGTGAATTACATTATTTGTTGCAAATAAGGCACGATTGCATACAAAGAATTTTAGGATCGAGAATATATACATGCAAGGAAGCGTTAATATCTTCAATCTTCTAAAAGAATTTTTACAGGAGCATCTGTTGTGGGTGTTAGTAATGATTCTTATAACCTTCTTTTGCATAAGAAATATTATTTTACTTTCTATTGAGTTGCCCCAAAATAATATTCTATATTCCATAACAGAGTTAAGGTATACACAATATACTAATTTAAGTGTGTCAATAGAACTCACATTAACCAGCTCTCGGATAGCATAACAGGCAGAGCTGAGTTTAGGTAAGATATAATTTATGTGAGCTTTCCAATCTAAACATCAGTCCACTTGAAGGCCTAGAAATTTTATGCTGTCAATTTCTTCTAATAACATACCACTAATTCCGATTTATTTTTCAGTATGTGACGTACGACAGATTATAAATTTGACCACTTTTGTTTTGTCTAGATTCACAGAAAATTTTTTCGCTTTAAACCAGCATGACAAGATTACTTAAAATACAAGGATTTTCCACGTTCTATCAAATAAGGTAAACGTGTATTCCAACTTGGTGCAATGTATGACCTAGGCTAAATAACTTAATATGAAACTCAGGGTAACAGATATTGAAAAATATTATTGTAATTAAAAATTTCTTCGCATCATTTTGCACATTTTATGTCATAGAAAATTACAATTGTTCGAAATCAAAACGTTTAGTTTAGGTTTCCTGTTTTGTGAAAGAATGCAAAGTTTCCACATATTGCTATAAAGTATTTCTATTATAATAATTAAGACATAAATCACAATAAAATATGTTTCATTGTGTCATCTGTTAACATGAATGGTAGAAAGTATAAGCTGCTTTTTTGGTTTGAAATGAAATGAAATGTGTAGTGTTTAACGCCCGCTTTTACTACATACGGCACCGCAGGCGGTGAAGCTGATGATACATGAGATGAAGATGGAGCATCGGTGGAATGAGATGGCGGGGGAAACCGGAGGTCCCGGAGAAAACCCACCCCAGCGCCGTGTTTACCAACACAAATCTCACTTTGCGGTCGCCTGGGATCGAACACGGGCCGCCTTGGTGAGAGCCAAGTGGTCTAACCACTGAGCCACGGCGCGGCCATTCTGGTTTGATTTTTACTTTATTTTTAAATTAAATCTTTTTGGATTACAACATATTTCATTTAATATAAACAATGATACAGCTTGTTAATAATAATAACCTAATCTTAACTTTATATTTAATAATTGCAAACCGTACTTCTTTTCTACTTAGTAATTTTTTGTTTTATTGACGTAATTTATTATTATAAACAATTTAAAATAATCCTCCCGCAATTAATTTTAAGAATGCGCAGTATTTATTAGTACAGAAATCAAATCGTTACACGTATTGGTAAATTTAGTTATGTGACCTTAAATTCAAAGATTTGCTAATTGAAACACTTAAAAAATATCTCCATTTGTAACTTCCACGCTAGATGAACGTAATGCCGTGTATAAGTTCTTATCGGGAAGCAAGGCAATTGAAAATACGATTAGAAATCGACGTTGCCGGAGCATACATCTCTCCCACGCACTTGCCTACCCGGTTCTTTTACTAAACTGCTAATTTTAAATTCAGAGAGTCTCAATCATGTATTTCTGAGCATTTCTCAATATTTAAATTGTTAGATGAAAAGTAATAATTCTCCTAGTTACAGAAAATAAGATATGCCCAAAATAAGGGCGAAACAGGACTAATCCGTAGAATAAGCTTGGCAAACTCTGTAAACTTTGGTGTCTGGTTGTCTTCCTGATTGGGGAAGATGCATAGTTTTTTTGCCAAAACCTTTTCACGCTCCCTAAGCGACAAAGCTATGTTATCAAAGCTGATTTAAATTTGACGTGAGTAAGAGATATTCACATAATTTCCCGACGACACCTGTACAATCTCCAAGTCTGGTCAGCGAGAGTTGCAGGTACGCAGAAGGCTTATTGTGTGAGGACAAACCAATAGAATTGCAGACGATATCGGCAGGAAGAAGCTTGTCTCCTACACCATCAGGTGACAGGTGACGAGTCCTGGTGCCATTGCTTTCCGCAATTAAAGCAACGAGTCAAAAACTTACACGGAAAAATCTCAAGTTGATTGTTCTTTTTTACTTTCTCTTTCATCAGCCAAACTTTTGATTTAACCGGTCTGTTTTACCTATGAGTTCAGAAATCTGCAGTGAAGACACAGTTTTATGTAAGATGTAATCGGAAGAACCTGCTATAAAACTTCTTTGAAATGAAATTTGGGTTAGATTTTATTACTTTTGGTGGGATAGGCTTTTTCTGTTTTGCACTTAATAATTATTTTGTTCTCCTAAATAAATAAGTTTTTTCTAGACAAATAATCTGATTGGAGAAAAATAACAATACATTAATTAATAATATAGGCAACAAAGTTATATTTAAGCCTTAAAACGTACACAGGAAAGTAGAAAAGGCTACATTGGTAAAATACCAGCAGGAACACATAAAGAGGTACTTTGAAAAGCATGTAGCGCAAAACTTTCACGTCATGAGTGACAGTAAACTATTTCGTTGGACTCTTAAAAACATTTTCAATGCCTCAAGAATAATTGAAATCTTGAACTTTGTGAGAAACTTTTGTAAGGTCTTCAGAAAGTTTACTGTTTTTCCAGGCATAGCTCCAATTTTAAACATATCTGTTTAACAATGGTCTGGTCCGTAAACGGTGCGTTCAAGTAATAAAACCCCCTATTTTTCAGAACTGGGACCAAATAGAAACTTCTGATATTTTTAATAAAATAGACGTGGACTCTTTGTGAATGCGTGACAGATGGAAGCACTGTAACGTGCATAGAACTCTAGCGGCAGCGACGAGAGCTAGGACTGGTCTTTTTAATCATAAGTATTGTCCATATTCGTGGTGACACCTATTGAGATTCATCGCCAGTTGAGTGAGACATGTAGTGATGGTACCATGGATGTGTCTAATGTGCGTTCCTGGGTACGACAGTTCTTTCTTATGAGTTTTTGGAAGGCAGTAAATCCGTGGTAGGGTTGGATTACTGAATTTAGGTTTTTGGTTTCGAGCTAAATCATTACATTTAATAATGGCTTGTAATGGTTTTCTTCCCAGTTTCTGAATAATCAGATTTTTTATGAAGTTGCATAACTCTATCTTCATAGTCGATCTAATTAAGTAATACAATTTGATTTCCTTTGTCTGCTTTTACAAATATGATAGCTTCTTTTATTTAAATGTTTGTCTTCAATGCTGGAAAATGTTTTTACCATATTGTAATTTTTAAAGGGTTTTTGTACATTGAGATCTAACATTTTCTCTTTCTTGTACAGGAAAATTTGTAATATTAAATTCAACATCTGCTATAAAATCTTTATATATTCTGAGAAAGCTACACAAGTCTTCAGTCCTTTACTTAACACGTCTAATTCCTCGTCCTAGGTGGAAATTGTTATAAAACAAACTCTTAGACCAACAAGTTTATGCTTGTTAAATTTGAGGTATAAGATGCATAATCGAGGAATGCTTTAATGTATTAGATGCATCAAACGTGGCAATCTCACTTCTTTGTACACACGTAGAATGTGGCAAGGAATTCAAAAGTATGAGTACCTTGGCTTATGAAAAATTCATAGAAATCATGAATTATTTACAATAATATTTTTGATTATTTTTGTAATAAAATGTAATGTAAGCACTAGAAATGTAATTCAAAATTATTACATGCAGGTTAATCCATGCCATCAGTACACCAAGAGCATTAAATTGGAGGCATCATCGTCGCCGACATTCAACGCCAGATGGTAAGTGTAACATTTTTTAACGTGTTGCATTTAGTTGCTTAGACATCCCTGAATTAAACCAAATCACTCTGATGTGTACTTTAATATCAGTTCATACACTGATGTGAATCAAAACATTGGACAGGTGAATAGGCATTTAACTTGGGGAAATCAGTTTCATTTTGTACTTCTCTCTGTTCCTTTCAGACAGTTACAAGTTTATAGCTAAAATATCTACTGGTGCAATTAAGAATTGCGTGATGAAATATTAGGGAGAAAAGTCTATACCAAAAGTTTCGTGCAAGAGCTGTAAATTTGTTAAGAAGTAAGAAGTCACTAGTGAGGAAAGCTTGAAGGAAAGAACTGCAATACCTATAAGTCAGTGTAACTGAAGCAATTGGGCTTTCCAGTGAACTCGGTATACGTACAGAAATCACCTGAATTACAAACAAATACGGTGTATATGTTCTAAAAATTCTAAAGGTAAAAGAAATAAATGTTTAATATTTGGTGACATATAATGTAGGGAATTTAGTAAAGTAGACGAGAGTTATGTTGGTAAAAGCGCGTGTATCTAAGATTGAGGCCTTTGATATCTGTCTCTTTAGCATCATTTATATTACACAATATTTTACTGCAATCATTTGTTTTTGTTAGCTCATACCGCCTTAAAGATCGCGCCTGAGTCACCACATCATAGGCGCTAGCCTCAAGGAAATTCTCGGATTATCATTTACACTATTATTATTATTATTATTATTATTATTATTATTATTATTATTATTATTATTATTATTATTATTATTATTATTATTATTATTATTATTATTATTATTATTATTATTATTATTATTATTATTATTATTATTATTATTATTATTATTATTATTATTATTATTATTATTATTATTATTATTATTATTATTATTATTATTATTATTATTATTATTATTATTATTATTATTATTATTATTATTATTATTATTATTATTATTATTATTATTATTATTATTATTATTATTATTATTATTATTATTATTATTATTATTATTATTATTATTATTATTATTATTATTATTATTATTATTATTATTATTATTATTATTATTATTATTATTATTATTATTATTATTATTATTATTATTATTATTATTATTTTATTATTTTGTTCCATTTATACCCCGCCTTTAACTCCAATGGTCATATCGGCGGCCGTTCTCCTTTGGAACATATCGAAGGTGTTAACTCGTATACGTTGGGTTGTATCATTAGATCACGTACACATTCACACTCTTTCATACTTCCAGAGTCAGGGGAAAATGAGGAATCATCTTGGTAGGAGAAAAATCCCCACCCCCAGCCGGAAATCGAATCTGGGACACCTAGCAAGGCAGGCAGGTGGTATTTATTATTGTTCTTACATTAAGAGCCATTTGCAAGCTTAAAATTATTGATGTTTACCAAAATACTTGAATAGATACGGATTCTTGTGCTAAAGCCCAGAAGATTAAATACTACCTATGTTCTGAAATAGTTGCCACTCGTTTCAAATAGTTTCCGTTAAATTTGTCAGTCAATAACTATTGTTGTCTATTCTCACATTCACCCACCTATCGCCTAATCCCCTTCACCACTGTAGCAGCCGGAAGATATTGGATATAGGCATTAAAAGTGTTCCTCAGAGAAAGACGTTAGTCATTTCCGAAGAAGAACTGAAATAAAATGTAATATTAAAATGTATTTTTATTTATTTACTAATAGTTTCTATGAATGAAAATTCATTCCAGTATTAACAAATTTGGTTGTCTTCTGGTACAAATTTGTGAGAATTCATTGCATATTTATTTTCTGTAAATTAAATTCAAATAATCTTATTTCTTTTGGATTGTTTCCATTCTTTAAATATCCCTTGGAATATAACATGCCATTTTAAATACTTCCGTCTAGTTATTTTGAGCCTGAATTCCTTTGCAGAATATAGGATAAAGTAATAGTAGAAGACACATTTTAATACACTAAAGTGCAAGTATCATCAATAATTAGCAAATTGCATTTCATTCAATGAACTCACTCTTAATACTCTTAAAGGTAAAGTAGAAACCTGTGCTTAAGAAAATCATCTCATGTTTTCGGGATACCGAGAAACAAATCAAAATTTACAACTTGAAGTAGTGATGACTGTGGAGTAAAATATGTCTGCAAGACACCCACTTTCTTTATAAAATAATAATCTTTGTGAATAAATAAGAATAACATTGAGTTTCTATTGTATCATTTCGGAACGTAAGAAGGGATGACTAAGAAATATGTACAATATTGTCCATAGGTATTTTCTGTAATTTAAATATTTGTTAGAGAGAATCCTACTTTGTAGAATATATACATGTTTTTTCTTCAAAAGGAAATTCTCTTTAATTAAATAGAATCGAACTCTTAAAATATATTAATAATTATTTATTGTTACTTTGATAAATACAAATATAAAATTAACAATATCTCACCACGTAATAACATTATACATGATTGACATAAACGTTAAAAACCCGTTTAATATTTGACAAACATCACAATATTCCACCAAATAGTTAACACTAAACATTGGCTCTCATAAGAACTAGCTTTGTTACAACTATGCTGTAGTAGGCAGATTATTTGGTTAAGAATTCTTTGTAAAATTTTGTCATTATGGTAGAGTAGTTACGTTTTTAAATTTAAATCAAAACTTATATAATTATATTGAACAGTATTTCATAATTGAACTGCATGTTCTTTATCTTTGAAACTCCGTTATCTTTGCAACAAGCAATTTTTGGAGGCCATTTTAAAATAACATTATATATGGGACAGCAGAATCGTAAATTCAAACAGAAAACTGTTTTACACAAATAAAAGTATTTGTTAATGAATCTCCAGTTATCTTAAGAAGTTGATGTTAATACTCCTTTCTTCTTTTTAAAATAGATTTCGAAGGCACATTGCATTCGTCTTCAGTTTATTCCAAACAAACTACGTTGTTGAGGAACTCTCGGTTACCATGTTATTTTTGTTATACTTTGTTTTCAGCATTACCAACATCTGAAGACGAAACAAACCTAAAAACAGAATCAATTGCCGGTATGTCAAAATTCATTACGCGATGTTTATTTTTTAAAATAAATATTTTTATCGCACTAAAAAATCTATGGGAACATTTAATTGTTTTATTAATTTAACGACGGAAATTATTTCATGGTAAAATGACCAAAAATGATCTGCTACGGCCGATTTATCAACTTTTTATATTTAATGTGACGAAAATGTTCTTTCTCTATGGTTTCCAAACTACGTTTCGTCTTTCCAATATAAACCTGATCACAATCTAAACATTATTGGAAAGAGGAAACGTAGTTTGGAAACCAGAAAGAAAGAACATTTTCGTAACATTAAATATAAAGAAATTGATAAATTGGCCGTAGCAAATCACTTTTGGTAATTTAACCATGAAATAAATCTCGAAGTGTCTAAGTGTTCCCATAGACTTAATAATGTGGAGAAAATTAAACATCGCGTAATGAATTTTGACATACCGGCAATTGATTCTGCTTTTAGGTTTGTTTCGTCTTCAGATGTTGGCAATGCTGAAAACATAACAACAACAAAGAAAGAACATGGTAACGGAGATTTCCTTAAGTTTGGAATAAAGTGAAGATGAATGCAACGTGCCTTCGAAATCGGTTTTAAAAAGAGGAAAAAGTATTAACATCAACTTCTTAAGATAACTGAATATTCATTAACCATTATTTTTATTTCTGTAATATTTATCACTCCACTGTAACTAGCTTCATGTTCTGTGTAATCAGAAAACACTTTTTGAAGTAATTTATGGAATACCTAGCTTCGAATGTAATAATTTTTCTTAATGTTACCGTATGTGATGTGTTTAACTTGTAATATTCACAATATACCTTGTAAGTTTACGTGCCCATTTTGCAAGGTTTCTGTAATATATATTACAAGTCTTCCTAGGTAACAGCAACTTAAAATTTCAATTCTTTATGCAAAACCTTTTGATCCTTTACAGCGATATTATATTGATGGCATGTGATTTTTTCAAACAGAATTTTATTTTCTGTGAAATTATAATTTTTCTTCAAGTATAACTAGGTAATCTTAATGCGTTTATTATTTTCATAACAATCGTGTATATTCTCCAATATTTCACTGAAATTTTTAAACAGTAACTTATATCACTTTATTGTTATTGTTCTTTTAGGAGTGAAAAATCAATAAAACCACATCTTGTAAATTATCCATTGATACATTAAGAACGAAACTTACAAAATAAACAACTAAATACTACAGTATAAACTATACATGCAGTTATTAATATTTAAGAGGTTTCCTTTATATCAAATTACAGATGGTGTTAAAAATAATACCTAGACCAGAAAGGAGGTAAGCAGTACCAAGTTTTATATTGGCATAATTATAATATATGTGGTTTTGTTTTAATTTATCAACAGGTGTATTCTATGTATTACATTAAAGTTAAGATAAAATGGTATATACTCTTTTAAAATCTATTAAATACACCGCGAAATATGACAAAATATTTAAAAAATATTTCAAGATAATTTGGCCTTTTGCCTCAAAGCAGTGAATCGACGAAATTTAGAAACTAAATTGGTGGCGGTTTATATGGTTTTAAGCGCCTTTATTATTGTTATTAGTTTTAGTTTTCATAATAAAATTTTCTTTGCTGGATATAAGTTTTAAATTACCTGTTTTAAATGGAGATTTAGACATTAAAAGAAAATAGCTGCAGAATATCTTGTCATATCAATGTTTTTATTTGTAATTAAATACTTTCTCGTGTTCCGAAAATAAGAAATAATCCAATATTTAAAATAACGTTCTGGTATACTAAATAAAATTAATCATAACTGCATAATGACTTTTACACAGATATTGCTATATTCTGATCTTAGAGGTTTTAGTTTATAAACATCTTTGATAGGTATACTAAATCAAAGTCCAGTTTATAAGATATCAAAAGTAATTAAACAGGATGTATAAATAAAAATTTAAATGTATAATTCTGCTTAGAATATGCAAGTTTATGTCTGCAAATCCTTCACTGTTTGATATTAATATTTCAAATAATGGTTTTGGTTCTTACAAATATATGTAAAAATTTCGAGACAATAATTAAAATATCTGATCTCATATTTCTAAATAATAATCATCTGGGAAGAAAATGTGATTATGAAAACTGTTATACACTGACTTAGCCAATTCTCTATTGCATCTTATTCCCAGTTTTTGTTAAATTTATTTTTACCACAGAAGTGCTTCAGAATTTTTCTGGAAAAATTTTTGTAATACAGTTATAGTTTTTATACATTCCATAAGGCATTTAGACTGAAATCACACAATTACAAAGCATTATTTTTATAAAAATGGAAACTTTATCGTTTATTTTGTAATGTTTACATAGCTGCAACGAGGTATGAGCTTTTATAATAATATTCTTGGAATAACCTAGATAAATGAGGTAAGTTTTCAAAAATCTTCCAGTTGCATCCATGAAAGTCTTTACAGACAATAGGCTCCTTTTTCCGAATTGGAAAGCACAATAATTTATTTATTATGGAAAGCTCAATTCACAACTCTTTTACAGATTTCTTTTGCATCAGACGTTACTGCGAACTTTTAATCAGCTTTTGCATTTCTCCTGTTTTCTCTTGTTTTTATTAGTCCTTCCTCTTTTCTCTATATCATAAAATACATATTTCATCCCACTCCTAAAGACCTGAACGTTATATTTCACAGTTATTCTTAAGACAGCTTATGTCTGTTTGCTGCGATATTTCGAAGGAATTATCAGTCCTCGGATAGCACTTACTGATTTGTAATATGGAAGTTTTCACTCAAACTCTTAAGTTAATACCCTTTCATTTTGATTATGCAATGTACTTCAGGAGCTACAACTTTCTTCCGTGGGCTAGCTCTCAAACACAAGTGATTTTACTCGTATTTGTAGACAAAGACTTGAAATACCTTTCGAATTATGTAAAGCTGTAGGTAACATTCCGTCAGCCCATTATCGTATAAAAATGAACTATTAGATATTAAGAATTCAGGAGTTAGTACAATTATGTATTATTCAATGGCAGTTGCCTTTGGTTTTTTTATACTACTATTTGTAAAAATGTGTCATATGAAAGTCCTTGAAAATACGTATCAAATGCTGTGAGCCACGATACTTAATTTTTGCCAGTAAACATAGGCGTAATTAATCAGGAAAGTCTGCTAGTTTTTGGTGCAAGTAAATCTGTTGCTACCCTTATAGACGGCATTAAGGATTGATGGACTTCCTTTGTGTAGCAGAATAATTTACCGTTTCTTCGGAGAAAAGCGTCTACCACAGAAATTGTTTTCGAATATTAAAGTTAGAATATTCAAGTTAAAACAGAGAAGCAAATAAAGAAAAGATAAAAATGAAGCAACAAATGGGAAAACAGAAACACTGGCGTGGTAAAGAAAATTCTGAAGTGTTTAATAGTTGTAGAAAAGTCAGTGTTGAAATCAAGGAATTCTGGGGAAGTCTCGAGAAGGGTGATCGTAGCAATTGCAATAAGAGCGATATGATTTGCATCCATGAAGCGATAATTTCATTCTAAGTTTATTTTGATATTTACTTATATGTTTTAAAGCTGTTACTGGTATTTTAATACTCGCGAGTGCTTCGAAAATTAGTGAAAATCTCCAGAAACTCCCTCTACAACCACCGCACCAATTCCATGGACCCTGAGATCATAGCGCCTCCTCAGTCACAACAACGACTAAATCAACACATCGTCGCTTCGAAGTCAGACGGAGCGAGGAACTTTCGAGAGAACTCGACGTAAACTTCACCTTTCAATTTTTCACATTTCGTATCGTAGTTCTATTCCTAGGGCTCCGTTTAATTTTATGCATATATAATACAATTTCAAGCTAAAAATATGGTCGATTTTCAGTTTTTTACGGATACATTACACTGACATGTACGGAACTTTTTATACGTGTAGTTTTGGGTGAAGGAAAATAACTAATTCTATTAAATGAAGCAATAAGTGTCGAAGTTAACAACTGTGTGGTCTTATATTGGAAAAAAATAGATAAAAAAGGCCTTTTACTTTGAGATCTTTCGTAAAATAAGTGCTTTGGGTGCTTTTCGAGCGCTGTAAATGCTAAGTGTGTTGACAGAGAATCTTGCAGCCTTCCAAAATTATAAAAGAAGAAATAAAAAGGACAATTGAAGATGTAAATAAATTTGTAGAAGATGAATAAAGATTAGAAGATCAAAAAACAAAATTATTGCAGTATGCACAAAGAGGGACAACAATCGGGTCCCAAAACTATTAAATGATGGACGGAAAAATTATTTCAAGGATGACAAAAGAAGGTTATAGTTTGTGGCTGGGATTGGCCAATGGACCTACACCATGATGATAACGACAATGGTCATAATTAAAAAGGCATCTTGCATGAAATTAAGATAACTTTATATCATTTTTGTTGGAAAAACTCTTTTAATACGACTAAATCTATATTTGTGTATATTTTCTGTACCTACAGTAATGTAAAATAAATGTGATCTTAGATTTAAAAAAAAAAACAGAAAAAATCTCGAAAATTTTTCTTAGTTTTATAATTAGGTCATTCAATAATTAGTGGCAGCGTTTGAATTAGCAACAAATGAAACAATTTTAGAGCAGTTATATTATTGCAGTGCTTATAAGTAATCTCCTTCAACGCCAATAACTCGTCTCCACACATCATAATGGCATGTCTGGTTTTAAAGGGAAGTATGGAGAATGGACGATGCTCCAGAATTTCCCAGTTTCATCTACGAAGTAAATTAACAACAGAGGCTGACGTTTGAGAACGAGCACCATCATGGGATGAAAATTCAGGAGATTTGGACATTTACGACACACAGCTGGTCGTAAATGGTGTTCCATAAAGTGAATGTCATATGCACCATTCATGCGATTTTCTTGAGGAACTGAATGAATGAAAGAATACCGTCAAAATCATAAGCAACAATGAACATGACTTTAAGTGGATCCTGTTCTTGTCGATACCTCGTGGCCGTGGTGAATCAATGTGCCAACACTCATTTGATTCTGTCTTTAATTTTGGTGGTAGCACGGAGCCCAGGTTTCATCTTATGTTATGATACGTCGAAGAAAATGCTCGCCTTCTCGTTCATTGTGTTCTAAGTGTAATCTCGCTGTTTCCATCCTATGTCACATTATTTCCTTTGTAAGATTTTATGAACCCATCGTGCGCAGACGTTCCTCATCTGTAACTTCTTAAGTATGTGGTGAATCGGAGCAGAAGCAAATGCAACATCCATTACGAGTTCGATACAAGTTCAACAACGATGTTCTTCTAGCAGTGCTCTAGAATCTATCTCAACCTAGTAACTCTGGTGTGTTAAAGTGAGCTCTTTGTTGTGGTCAACGACCTTGGTAGATTGCAATTGTGTATGTGACGTAATTCTGCTACTGTAAGGATTGACCAAAGTGTAATTCTACGGAAATAAAGAACATTTTGGATTTCTGCAAATTGACAAAGTCATAATACGCCTTGTAACCTTAATTTTAATGAAGCATCTTTGTTGGTATTTACTATTCATATTTACAGCACTAAGGATAATAGCCTACAATTAAACGTATTAAAATTTCTTATTAAATAAAGCTATTTTTTTCCAATTAACAGCTAACAAACATTAGATGGTCTTATTTTTCATTGTTATCAGCTTAAATGATTTACCGCTGATAGCGCCCAATGCAATCACTGTTGCCACTAATTTTTGAATAACCCATGCATTAAACAGCTTTGTCTTTCATTTACAACTTTTTGAATTCTCAATAGACATTATTTATTTTCCCCAGATATGTATCTGCTGTTTGTTTTGTCCAATCCTTGGCAGTCGTTCAGAGTTCTCTGAAATAAGGTGAAGATATACCTATTTCAAACACGTAGAGTTGAACTGTTGCAGTGTGATCCCTCAAATTTTTGCACTGCTGCTACTCCCTTTAGACGAGTCATGTTTTCATTAGGACCGGTTTTTCTTTGTGTCGAGGTGTGAAGAAATAAAATAAAAGCAAAGTAATTCGTTCTTGTAGAGTCGGTTGGGATGAAAGGGTGGAGTTCCATACAGAAGGGTGGGGCATAATCCCAAACTCTTAAATGTGGCCCCACCTCACACCATCATTAACTTCTTTGTGTTGAAGAAAAGATTATTCCAGTCGGCCATTTTGATTTTAAAATGCAAACCCGTTATAGTAACCGAAAGTAGGTGAAATTTTTTTTCTGCAGTTTTATTTTTGCCGCATAAGGGAAGACTGCGTGATTTTGGGTGAGGTAAGGCTTCATTCCAAAATTAAAGAATTTGAAATAGATAAGGGGTAGTATTTTGGGTGTCTTATCAAATTGGAAACTGGCCAGTTTTGGATGACATTAACAGATCAATGCGATATTAGTATACATTGAATTCAAGAAGATAATAATAAAACCAAAGATTATAGGCACTACCAGTCAATAACTTCTTTCATGACCCAGACTTACTATCGTCTATAACGGTACCTATTTTTTCACTCCACAACTTCTAGAGGGGCAATAGCTTTCACTTCAGTTAAATGTTTTAAATAATTCCAGATATCGTAAACTTTCTTATGTTCCAATCTTCTGTATTATACTATTTTTCTTACGTTTTTATAATTTTTCATGAACACTCACTTCCATAAAAGATTATATAATAGAAAGCTAACTTTGTATGTTTCATAATTTTATTCCTTAATATGTTTCATATTTTTTTTAAAAAAAAATAAAGTATCCAAATAACTTTGTTTTTCCACTTCATCCTAGGTTCTTTTCCGACTAGATAAGATATTCTAAGTAAATAAATATCTAAATATTTATTATTTTATACCATGAACAATACAAATTTTTACGTTCACTGAGGGAAGAGAGAGAGAGAGAGAGAGAGAGAGAGAGAGAGAGAGAGAGAGAGAGAGAGAGAGAGAGAGAGAGAGAGAGAGAGAGAGAGAGAGAGAGAGAAATACAGTATTTGAATAGTTGTTTTAGAGTTGTCATAAATTTCAAGAAAAAAAAGCAACTGTAAATACACGCCAGAGTTTAATATTATTAGAATTTATTTATTATTAACTTATTTATTCATTTATTTATTTAGTTTTATAATTTAGTGAACTGCATAAATGAGTAGAATGTGAAGAAGTCAAAATAATTTAAATAATTTAGTCAACACGATATGTACCTTTCGGTTTTAACCAGTCTTTAATTGATTTACTTAGTGGTAGAGTTCTGCTTGCACATTTCACTAAATGATACTGGGAGCATGCTTGTCACAGATAATTTGCTAACAAATATATTCTAAAATTATTAGTTGTAATTCGAAGTTAAAGAGCAAATTGGTCACTCATAAGACAGGAGAAACTAGACCATTAACCAATTCTAAATTTGATATTTTTGTTTTAAGTAATAAATCCAAGGTTAATAGCGTAATGTTTTCTCCCTGTAGACTTGTTTAAAATATTTTGTAGAATCGAATTGCCGTCTGATAATGACAGACAGCATATATACTCTTCTATGTTGTTGTTGTTGTTGTTGTTGTTGTTGTTGTTGTTGTTGTTGTTGTTGTTGTTGTTGTTGTTGTCAAATGCTAGGCTTTGGCAATGAAGCCATTAGCTCTCTTGCTCTCCAATATTTCTGTGTAGTGGATCCGGCAGGTAGGGCTTCGCAGGTTAGAAGATGTTCTTCAGTCATTTCCTCTTTTTTGTTGCACAGAGGACAATTTGGACTTGTATAAATTCCTATTCTGTGTAAGTGTTTGGCCAAATAATCATGTTCCGTAAGAAATCTAAAATTTGCTACTGCAGCTTTACTTGGGATTTCTGGAATAATGTCTGGATTTTTAATTAAAATGTTCCATGTTTTATCTTTGACTTTGTTAGATATTGATTGGTTTTATTTGTTTTTATATTTTCTTTTGATTAATCTTTTTATGGATGTAAAGGGTAAGTTTCTACTTTTGTTCTAAATTAAATTTGCACCTATTTGGCAAGACAATCAGCTGATTCATTTCCAGCAATTCCACAATGTGCAGGTATCGACTGTATTGCTGTTATATATTTACTGTTCTCCACTATCATTAGCACTATATATTATAGTTCGAGTTGCTGTGCATATTTAGTTGCCTTGGTATCAAATACCCGTCATTTACATTTCAATCATTTTGCCTATTTTAATTTTTTAATTTAATTCTACTTTCATTTTGATTAGTAAAACTAATGAGCTCTGTACTATGATATTGATTCTTCCACTATGAAACACTTCTTGCTTCATTGTTTTGTTTACATACAATCACTAAATCACACGCAAGATTCCCAGAGTTAATATGTAGGAATATTTTATTGAGTAGGTGAAAGCAGAACTCGAGAATTAACTCTTTCCATTCGCTATCCTCAGAAATTTGTGTAGGTTTTTAAAATATATTTAGCACCACTTGATCAAGTTTTCCGTAGAAGCAGAGATAAAATCTGGTGAGATATGATTAAGGAAGTTTGGTTATGAACCGTCTGTACAAGCATATTTAATGATAATTTTATGTAATACAATAAAGTAATTATAAAAAAATACTTTTATCAGGAGAAACTCATTTTAAGAAATGAGAGGTGGTACATTTTCAGGACGTATACCCACTGTCCTGAAACTCTTCTTACAGAATTTGTCTTTGATCTACTTCATATTAGACAAAGTAAAACCTTTTACTAACTTATTTTACTATACATTTAGATGTAGTTACAACAAAATGCAGCAGATATCTTTTAAGAGTTGGGCAATATGCAACGTCTATGAAATTTCTTTCTTTTTGTATGGCCAGGAGAGGAAAAAGGTGACGAAGAGAACTTCAAAGACTAATCTCGGACATTTCAAGATCTTGAAAATACCTTACACTTGTGGTATTTTAAATAAAATCATTAAATTAAATTTATTTTCAACCAGAATTTTGGGATGTTCGATGAAAAGGATAATTTTGATGGGGATGCCCTTGAAAATGCTTATGCCGCATCGTGGAAGGTGTGGAATTTAATTGTCTATTGTATTTGACCTTCGGTTGTTAATTACATTGTTTATAGCTACACACTTTCCTTAAAACCTTTCTTTTATACATCCTGAGGGACTCAAAATATAAATGTCCATACAAATCTCCAAATGGGTGGGCTAAAAAGTCTAGAAAGTAAAAAGGATTCACTAATTCCGTCCAGAGTTTTATTTCTAACTTAAAATTTTAAATTTTGATATCTCGACCTACGACTATTCAAATGCAAGCAAAGCGTAAGATTAATTTTATAAATAATGTGCTTTTGAGTTTTTAAGTTAGAGAAGGGGTTACAGATTTCATAGAACTTCTAACTTAAAATCTTGACAGTGTTGATTTATTAACGATATCAACAGTTCTACTGTTCTAATCTAAAAATTGTAAATCGAAGAATTTAAATCTTGAACTAATCTACATTCATCTACAACCAAAGTTTTTAAATGAGACGTTAGCTGCTTTTCCTCCGTTTAATTTATCGCTCAAGATGTTTAACCGATATGTTCCCTTTCTGGGAGAGAAATTAGCAAATGCTACAGGCTGTGATGTAGCCAATAATCAGCAAATAATGGTAAGTAAGTAAAAATTATTGTTTTATTAAATATGTAGATAAGCTTTGCATTGTTCTTTACAGTTATACTCTTTCATTTTGTTTTAATTTTCTCTGACGCTCTATACAAATAGTTACAGAAGGCTGATAGTTATATTTTCCTCAGGTCAAAATAAATTCTTTCAAAACAATAAGAATACATATACATGTTATTGAGTATTAAACATATTTAAGATAATAGCTCTAATATTGCCTTCTGAAGCAGCAGATAATAAACCTTCTAAACGATGATACAATGAAAGGAAAATTGTAAAACTACTTTGCTAATGAAAATGAACTTAAATTGCTTAATAATCTTGAAAAAATTAAATGTACGAGGTCACTTTGATAAATCAGAAGTAACTCGACGCAATACATAAAATCTATTGGTTAAGAAAGTATTAACAAGAAGGTATTGAAGAAGGGAGGAATTATTTTCAATTTAGAGCTTTTAACTTGAATATTAGTTATTCACAAAGTAGATTAAATTAATCTGCCTGTGCAATAAAAATTACAGGAAACGTATCTTCTCGATGGCATTTCTAAATTAGACGCAAGAATTTTTATATGGAGTTAACAAACTAGATTTGATTAAGGGAATATTTCATTACGCATTTCTTTTAGAATCAGTCATTTAAAAAGATAGTCGATATTCAAAGCAAAAAGTTGAAAACAGTGATTAAACCATGCATGCAGTAGAAATAAATAAATAACACAAAGTAATTCATGTCAAAGATAAGGCTCATTGATGCAATATTGTGGACGAAATTTTTATAGAAATAAAAGGAAAAATGTCGGCAAGAATCGGACTCAAAGAGTATAATGCATTGAATGTGTTGCTCTGTGATTTCGCTATTATAAGAACCGTAAAATAATTTGCAGAAGATATTTATGAATTAAGGAATATGTTAACCAAATATAGACCCTAGATATCAGTTAGCAAGACAAAAGAAATTAACTGTCTATACTCATGCCATCTGTTGACCTGACATTTAATTTACTGAAAACAGTCTTTTGTTCAGTAATGTGAGTATTGATAGTGTTTTGTCATTGTTTACATTTGTGGTTGTAACATTTAATGTCCTGTTTCATAATATTAAAGAACTATTACAAGATGTAATTTATTAGGAAGTTATAAAATACTACTAGATAACCTACACTTAAAGTACAAAGCAAGTAAATTTAAAAACAATTCTGTAATATTAGTAAAGAAGAAGAAAATAAGAAAATAAACTAGCTCAAAACCTTTGTAAAACAATGCCTATTCCAGTTAAGGCTGACAAATACGGCTTTAAATAAAAAAGAAGATGATAAAATAAGTGTGGAGGAAATTGTATATCTCAGGACTGGGTGTACAATTAGGATAAAAAGAGAATAAAAAGGCGAAAATATTTATAAGATTTATAAATCACAAAATCCAAAGAAGTATGGAGAAAACATTTATAGAGGATGGGTACAATTGAATACCTTAAAATATGATATGAATTATCAACTACATGAAGCAATTTTGGAGAACACACGAACTAGGCTCTATGAGGAGATATCTGCAGTCCATGAATGATGAACTATCCATTAATGAAGGTGTTGGTCAAGACCTTATCATCTTTTAGTGTTTACGTAAACGTAGCTACAAAACAGAAATAAATAAATTACAAAGTATTTTCTTTCGAGTTTCTGTTCAGTGTTACTTTGGCATCTAAATGAGCCATAGTCTTTGATTTCGGCCCAATCCGATGGTTAGAAACGTGCTTAAATTTAAGTGTGCCATGTCAGTTGATTTATATAGGCGCTTGAATGCAGAAATTTAAAATATTGTCCCTATCTTCACGAAAAAAAATAATAATTTCATCATTATTTTAAAGAATGGACGTTTTTCGGTTTAAACTGTTGGTAGTAATTTTTTGTGACAGCCGAGTAATATCTTTGACAAACTTACAATCTCCAAACTATAAAGACCCTCAGGCCATATTATATCATGAAGTTAAACCAATAAGAAACGGTGAATATAAGAATATTGAATAAGCTGTAACATCACACTTACAGCAGAGAATCCCTACAAACAAGCAATAATCACTTCAGAATTCCTTGGCATAGTTTTTGGTGTCCAAAATAGACAAATATTACCAAATAACGATTGATATTTCGGCAAATTTTATCTTCACTTTCCCAGCATTGAATTAGTATATACCTTAATCACAATAAATGAACAAGGATTGAAACACAAAATACATTATTTATAAGAAATAATATACTTAATCAAAGGATAAAAAGAAATTTCCTTTTCCTTGGATATGTATAATGAAAATGTACTCAAAACTGTGCTCGCAAAACTAAATTGTCTCACCGGATAATTTCCTTTAGCCAAAAATTTGTTCCAAAACTTCTCTTATTCATTTCAAAGTAGTGTTGACTGACCAAGAAAACTGAAAACTGCGACCACGAAACTAAGTAAAATCTCTCGGCTAAGAAGTTATTCTAAAATGTCTCTTATTAATTTCCAAATTTGATTGACCACAAATCAAATAGCACTTGTAAGTTTTAAAGTTTTAAAACATCCTTTATAATGTAGTTATTTTATGCAACTTACTAATATTTTGCTGTTCATCTACTGCAAGGGAAACATTTGAACAAAGCAGTATGCGATAAACAATATTTTTTGGAAATAACTGTGATTAACACTAATTTTTTTCTGATATAAATGTCTAGTTAAGGTAGATTCTCATTTAGGAATTAAAGTTGAATTTATATTTAAAGTAAAAGGACTTAAATTTCATAAAGAGATGAAAGGATCTTGAGGTTTTAGAAAATTAAGTCAGAAAAAAGCTGCTGACGCTTTTTATGAGAAGTATGTAACAATAACTCGGCTTTAAAATGATAGTGGATAATTATAATTTTTAAGTTACGCTTCCATAATGATCGCAATAAATTAACAGCAAGGGAGCCCATTTGCTTCAAAATTAGCTAGGAGAATTTGGATTATGGTGAAGTAAACATTTAAGATGACCCTAAAATTGTGTTTCTAAATGGTAAACTGATATAATATTTTGACGTTTCTTAAAAATTTTAAGAACTGAAATTATTTACATAGATCTACGACTTGTAAAAGTTCAATAATATAAAAGAAAAGTAAATTAAGAAATTATGAGTGAAAATTTCATTTAAATTTATCTTCCATAAAACTTGTGAAAATGAGATAGAAGTGTTCAATATGTAATTAAAAAGAGTAGACAAAAATGTTTTTCTGAAGACTCCGTGAGAAGATATATATGTCAATTTATATATTTACCGAAGATTGTTTCTGAAGAACGCAGATGCAAATTACAAAGTGATGTATAGTTTACCTTAGAAAATCATGCAAACCATGCTGAGAAAAAATCTGTCAACTTGGTGCGAGAAAGAATATTTGATTTTTAATGCAACTATATGAGTTCCTTTTTAACCAGCTCAAAGGTACATCTTCTTGAATAAAAAATGTAAAATTTATTGCTGTCAAAGTCATAAGTAAAAGAGAATAAAGTACACAAATCTTAAGCTGTAACAATTACGTACTTTATAAAGAGTGTTGTAAGTCAAAGTTGTCTTAATTGTCGGTCTAAATATATTTAGTGGTAAATTCCTAAGACGAGGTGAAACAAACTTTAAGATTGTGATTCTGAGATACTTTATTTCCTTGATTTTATTGAGGTCTGTATAAAAACATTTCCAGTACAATAATTGGCACTTAAACCAAGAATGTTTTAAAGCCAAAACAAGATTTTCACAAGATCCCAGGACAATGCAATACCGCATACTGCATGGACAACCATGAAAAAAAAAATCAGGAATCAAGGAGTAGTCGAAATGGTAGTACACTCAGTATATATCCCTGATTTCGCAACAGCAGATGTTCTTTTTCAATTCATGGTCCGTTTTCTACGTGGAAGATACTTTGACAACATTGAAGCAGTACAAGTGGTGTCACCGAATTCTTCGCAGACACTGGTACCATCGTGAGATAATAAATCTAGAATCTAATGAAAATTAGTTCATTGCTTATCAGAACACATTTAAAATTGTTTTTTTTCCCTTAAAATATATTACTTATGACTCTTTATATATTACAATAACCTTAATAGAATGAAACCTTGGTGTTAACCCTTAAGTTTCTTTAATTTCTAATTACTATATTATTGTTAAGGACAATCACAGTAATAGCTCAAAGGTTCTATAGATTAAGTAATTTCTATACAAATAAACTATTCTTTTTCTACCCGTTTTGTGTGTTGAAGTCAAGGTAGAAGTACCAATATATTTTTCTTATTGAATCTGGATCAAAGAAAGACTTAAAATTAGCACGAAAAATTTGGTAACTGCATTTTATAGGTGTATTGCATATGGGCAATAAGACAGAAAATTGTTGAGGCATAATACATGGTGTTGTTTCTAAAGGGTGGGTTCTAGATCGTCGTTTGTTTCCTCTATAATTATTGGTTTTTCTATATCATTAATGAAAGGCTACACTTTCTACTTAATAGTGGAGGTTCTCTCTAACAATTATTATAATATTACTGTTTCTTATTAAATCAGTAAAAGTAAGTGCGTGAAGTACGTTAATTTTAACTTAAAGAAGTCGTTGGTGTTACATAAAAGTTATAATAGAGTAGAAATTAATTTTTATTTATGAGAATATACATAACTCATGCACTACTCGGGGTATAAAAGAAAACCTAGTTTGAATTTATTACAAGGGATATACATAGTTGGCTATGATGCAATATTCGAACAAAGAGAAGACATCACACAGAAAATGAAGCTAGTCACAGCGAAGCAACAAACATTATACAAATAAAAATATTTGCAACAGAAACTCCACTTAACTTAAGAATTTGACAATTCCTTCTCCTTTATAAAAGATCGATTTCAAAGGTACATCGTCTTCGTCTTCAGTTTATTAACCAAACTGCGTTGTTAAGGAAATCTCGGTTACCATGTTATTTTCTTTAATTATGTTACGTTTCTAGCATTACCAACATCTGAAGACGAAACAAACTAAAAACAGATTCAATTGCCGGTATGTCAAAATTCCTTATGTGTTGTTTATTTTTTAAAATAAATATTTTCTCCCACACTATTAACTCTATCGGACCATTTAATTGTTTTAATAATTTAACTTTGGGATTTATTTCATAGTTAAATGACCAAAAATGATCTGCTGCGGCCGATTTATCAATTTGTTTATATTAAATGGATTTCTTCCTTTTCTAGATTTGAAAATTGTAAGAAATAATAATGAATTAGATTTTGGTATTTATAGGAAATCTACTTATATTGATAATTACTTAAAAAATAAAAGTTTTAATCCTTTTTCACATAATTTTTCTGTTTTTAATAGTTCGATTTATAGATTAATAAATATACCCCTGAATAAAGAAGAATTTAGTAAATAATATAAACATATTATTAATACTGATTTAATTAATGGTTTTAATAAAGATTTTATAGGAAAACAGACTGAAAAAAAACTTTTAATGATATTTCTACTCTTAAAAATAAAAGATGATTATAATTTAAAAAAATTTACTTCCCATCCTTGGTTTAATAAACATTTTCAATTTTTTTTAAAGAAGTTGGTATAACTTTAGTTCCTCAAAATAAATATGGTATTAAAATTTATTACAATTTTCTAAAACAGATAAAATTCATAATAATAAAAAATCTGGTATTTATCAATTTAATTGTTTGGATTGTGATCAGGTTTATATTGGAAAGACGAAACGTAGCTTGGAAACTAGAAAGAAAGAACATTTTCGTAACATTAAATATAAACAAATTTATAAATCGGACGTAGCAGATTATTTTTGGTCCTTTAACCATGAAATAAATCCGGAAGTTAAATTATTAAAACAATTAAATGGTCCCACAGAGTTAATAGTGTGGGAGGAAATCTTGTTTCGTATTCAGATGTTGGTAATGTTGGAAACGTGACATAATAAAAGAAAATAACATGGTAACCGAGATTTCCTTAACAACGGAGTTTGTTTAATAAACTGAAGACGAAGACCATGTGCCTTCGAAATGGATCTTCTATAAAGAAGAAGGAATTGTCAATTTCCTAAGTTAAGTTGAGTTTCTGTTGCAAATACTTTTATTTGTGTAATAAAGAAAAGATAGTTTAAAAAGGGGCAATAGATTCTGGTTATATGTATTTCTCTATTGACCATTTATTATATAGTGGAAACTTTAAGTAAGAAAATAGTCAGAAATTCCGAATAAGGTTAGTCGGTACCAAAAAAGTATAAGGTCTAAATTACTATAATTATCCAGAGTTATTCGAGCAATCCAACCGAGTATTTTCCGAAGGTGGCTGTTGTATTTGCCGAACTTGCAGGACTTTTGTGGAGAGGTAAGAAAAACAGATGCTCAATTAATATTTCAGTTTGTTTATGTGAACATCGGATGGTTTGTCATCGTTTATTTAAAATATTCGGAAGAATACCGCATTTAATTAGAACAAGTAAATTGGAGGAATTCACTGCGAAAACCTCTAGATCATTAAAAATACTTTGGGGCCAAACGAGACAAAGCAATGCAAACACTTAATTCGACATTAGAGTTTTTACATGCTATAAAATTTATGCATCTATTCTGCAATGCCATTTAAATGTAATCATGGAAAATATAATTATGAAAGTGCAAAACGGATTCAGAAAAAGAAGATATTGTTCTGACTGTATATTTACTGTTAATCAGATAATTAAAAACATAGAGTTCAATGTACCGACTTATAAGGCATTTATGGATTTCGAGAAAGCCTTTGACAAGGTAAATAGAAGTAAATTATAGAATATTATGAAACAGAAAGGTGTACCCAACATTTGATAACAGCAATAACAAGTTTATATGTAGAAAATAAGTTAGAAACTGGAATGGAGACAGATCTAATGGTAACAATAAACAAAGGAGAAAGGCAAGGGTGTCCACTTTGACCGTCACTTGGCAGACAAATTAAATGGTTAATGTGGAACCATAAAGATAACCTTAAGAATACGAAAAGTGAGACTAAATTAAAGTTTTATAAAGTAATGACAATTTTTATATTATTATATGGCAGTGAATTTTGGACTTAAAACAAGAACAAATGATTGAAACAGCGGAAATGAAGTTTTTAAGAAATGTAGCAAGTCGTGTCTTCTAAATCTTCTTATCTTCTAGATAAGAAAAGAAGTGAGGAAATTCGAAAGGAAATGAATACTTTTAAGCTAACAGGTAGAATAAAACAATATACAAATAACTGGAAGAGGCATGTCGATAGAATGAAGTGATAGCCGCATTACAAAAATTAGTTTTAGATTACAAACCATTAGGTGGAAGAAATATTGCTAGAAAGAAAAATATGGATACAACACCTTTAATTTAAATTTGTGAGACCGGAAGGAACTTTGATGGCTTAAACCGTGAAAAGTTGATGATTGATGACATTGGAGCTTTAAAAGGATAACTGTGTAACATCGCCTAAGTATTTTTGGTATAATATCGTTACAAATCGACGCTACTTGTGAGTCAGAACAGTTTTAGCTTTTCTTGTCGTTGTCTTAGGTTTATGTAGATGATCAACACAAATATATTTTGGCAGTAAATGAAACTTTCAAAAGCCTTTCGTGTACTTCTTTACTTCTTCTGGTTGCTGATGTTATTTTAGACTTGTGTATTTATTTGTGTTTACTATGAAAGACAGAATAAATTGTGTAACGTATGAGGCCAACTTGGTGTCCTTTGCATACTCCAAGTTCATGTTGATTTTTATCTGCAAAACTTTTCTGCCAGAAGCTTCTTTCTCTGCTTCGTTAATAAAATTTCCCTAGTATGTCTTTCTTACCATCCGCTTTTTCTCTACTGCAGCGCGTTTGTACTTTTTTTTAGTTTTCCTCGTCCTCATTAAGTTAATTATAACGAGTTCTTTTTTAATTCAGCGTCGTAGCCTTCTGTCTAGAAATTGTTTTCCTTGTCCTTTTTACAGCCTGCCGCAATCAACAGCACTGCAGGTTTTTTCTATAAGACCTAGAAATATATAAATATTTATCTCTGCTCTATAATGTAAACTTTTGTGCTAATTTCCACGGAATAACAGTGGAAAACTAACTTCTTTTAATTAAGAGATCTAAATTAAGAATGTATTTCAATTGGGATTTGGTTTAGAAAGTTGCTGAAATAGTAATTCACACACATAGTTTACAATATTGCGCATTTAATTTAGTCTGAGTGTTACATTAAATAGTTGGAAGCAAAATAATAATCACAGATAAACTCCTATTTTTCTATCTGTTTCATATGAATCAGGACAGTAATGTTTAAAAATACCTTTAATGCGTAGGTAGAATAGGAATAAACACAGGAATACGTCGGCTTAAGTCAATCTTTTAAGAGATAGTCACTGTATGATGCTTTGAAATTCTATTCTCTTAGCATGACCAAAAGAGGAAAAAAGGAATACGAATTCCTATTACAGAAATTATAATAATTACAAATTTTAAACTAGGTAATTATCAAGCAGGTTTTAGACAAGGAAAATCAACAATTAATAAGATTTTCCTATTAATAGAAATCCTGGAAGAAGCCAGGGAATATAAACTTGAAACCCATCATCTGTTTATCGACTTCAGCTCGGCATATGACAGTATAAACAGACTGGAGATGAATGAAGCCCTTAAAGAATTCAAAATACATGGAAAACTAATAAATTTAATTAGAGCCACAATGAATAATAGTATATGACAAGTAAAGGTCCTCTCAGACCTAGCAGAAACATTTGAAACCATCAACGGAGTAAGACAAGGAGACTGACTCTCGTGCTTATTATTTAATCAACAGTTACTGGCCACACAATTACTGGCATATGCTGACGATATAGATATAATCAGCAGAACAGAAAAGGACATGGTAAGGACATTTATAAACTTAGAACAGGCAGCAACTAAGATGGGTATAAAAATAAATGAAGGAAAAACAAAGTATATGGTGACTAATATCAAGAAGAAAATTAAAGAGCCAGAAAAATATATCCATATTCTTAACAGTGAATAAA
This sequence comes from Mantis religiosa, assembly GCA_030765055.1. Taxonomy (NCBI): domain Eukaryota; kingdom Metazoa; phylum Arthropoda; class Insecta; order Mantodea; family Mantidae; genus Mantis; species Mantis religiosa. The sequence continues at coordinate 31,847,404 of CM060954.1, forward strand.
TTCACATACCTAGGGTCTCTTGTGAATGAAAGTAATGACATGAAAGAGGAAATTAACCAAAGAATACGAAATGCCAATGGGGCATATTTTAATCTAATAAAACACTTCAAAACAAAACTCTTAAGATATAAAACAAGAACTACAATTTATAAAACATTAATAAAACCGGTGCTGATGTATGGGTGTGAAACATGGGTCACTACAAAAGAAGATATGGAAAGACTAAACATTTTGAAAAGAAGATACTGAGAACAATATATGGCCCAATTAAGGAGAAAGGGGAATGGCGAATCAGATATAACGATGAATTATATAAAATATATAAAGACCCCAATATTGTAAAATCAATTAAAATAGCAAGGTTAAGATGGCCAGGGCATGTCCAAAGACTGGATGGAGAGGACATAATTAGGAGAGTATTGGAGTGTAAACACCTATTGAAATTCATCGTCAGTTGAGTGAGGCATGTGGTAATGGTACCATGGATGTGTCTAATGTGCGTTCCCGGGTGCGACAGTTCAATGAAGACAGAACACTGTGCATTTTCAGATCTTCATGCAGGATTGTGTACACAGATCCCATGGAAGTGCCAATTTTGGAGGCGATGTCTAAAACACTCAATCGGCGATCCTCCGAAACAACGTTCTCCACTCGCTGGATCATGTCGTCGGACCGGCTGGTGTGAGGCCGTGACTGTCTTGATTTGTTGTCACACGATGTACTGCCTTCATTGAACTGTCGCACCCAGGAACGCACATTAGACACATCCATGGTACCATCACCACATGCCTCACTCAATTGGCGATGAATTTCAATAGGTGGCATACCACTACAATAGAGAAAACGAATGATTACACGCTGTTCTTGCTATGAAAACGTCACCTTTTTATTTATCAAATACAGTCCTAACTCTAGTCGCTGCCAGACTCTAGTCTCCTTGAACATTGTGCAGCAGAATACCACCAGTACTCCATTTACACAGATGGCTCTCGGATAGCTGAAGGGCTTAGTAAAAGTGCTAAAGTAGGATGTGCGTTTGTGGTATTCTTTCGCTCCATAGAATGTCATTCTTCCATGTAGACTTGCCAAGGAGTGTTCAGTTTTTCAAGCTGAATTATTAGCAATCCGTGAAGCAGTGAAATGGTGCAACAACTTACAATGTACCGCTCGCCTTTACAGTGACTCACAAGCAGCAATTGTAGCTTTGAAAGATACCAAAAATAGCAGTCCTATTGCAGCTGAAATAAGTCATCAATTATTATGTAGTTCTCATCTGTGTATTAAATGGGTCAGAGGACACGTAGGGATTGCCGGAAATGAACGTGCAGATGAGCTAGCAAAGAGAGCTGCGACTTCAGATCTTCCAGAGACATACACTCTATGCCCCATTTCTTATGTGAGGCAAACATTAAAGGAGATTATCATCAACGACTGGAATGAATACTGGTTAAAAAGTAATTGTGGTGCTTTGGCTAAGAATTTATATTTCCCAACAGTTTCTGACAGACATAAATGTAAATTTGTTAATCCTAACTATGTTCTCACTCAATTCTTAACTGGACATGGCAAATTTTCAGCTTACTTATTTCGATTCAAAATCAAATCACATCTGATTGTATTTGTGGAAATCATCTTCAAGGTGTCCCTCACATTTTATTTGATTGCCCGTTTTACTGTTTTGAAAGATACGAACTTGAATTATTGCTTCAATCCTTAGGTTACACTTTCTCAAAACCACTTACACATATTCTGATAAATTACAAAACTTATCAATATTTCATGGCTTTGTTAAACAAAATATTTCTTAAGCTAAATGATTCATCTTGACGTTTACTGTTCGTCAGTTTGATATCAAATTTGTTATGTTTTTTTTGAAAACTGTATTATATTCATAAATTTGTAAAACTATATTCCTAATATACCTTTGGGCAAAATAGGAATCAAAAATTGGCTAGTAAATAAATAAACAATAGTCGCTGCCAGAAAAGTTCTATGCACTGTATAGTGCTGCCATCTACCACGCATTCCCATTGAGTCCATGTGTATTTTTTTAATAAAAAACAGAGGTTTCTATCTGATCCAAGTCCTGAAAAAAGGAGGTACTATAACTTGAACACCCCGTATAGCAGCACTAGAGCAGTCTGTTCGAACATAAGGACAGAAAGATGCTGTGAATGGCATCCGTCGACTCCCTGATGTGTGGAGGCGAGATCTCCATGTTGAAGAAGATTACTTCTTAGCATTGCAATAATGTGACTGCTCCAAAGATGGTTTATTCCTTCTTAATTAAAACGTTTCCACTAATATTGAATTACCTAAGTAGTTAAAATTTCTTAGTAACTCATAGTTTTGAACAATCTCCTACGTTTACTAATCATATAAACGTTATTCAGAGCAAAGATGTATTCTGAGGGTATTCGCAGAAATGTCAAGAAGTATTTTTAACTGACATTGAAAATATTTAACTTCCCTTAATTTAATCAAAGTTATTAGTGCTGTTTTTTTGTGGAAGAAGCAAGATATTGAACAATTTTGCATACCTTGGATGTATTGGAATATGAGGTACTTTTCTGTTAAAACGTTGAGTTACGTCTTTCAGAAACGATGTTGGTGCTTAACTTATATACGACAGATTGACAGACATTTTACTAAAATGCTTCCTTTTTATTCCAAGATGTCAAAACATGCATGTTCGATATTATCTCGGTGTTAAATTCCTGGGTGGTATACAGATAACATTTTCTCTGCTTAGTGCATATACTGAGTAAATAAAAAGGAACATGGATATGTTAATAAAACTGAAAGTAAACGCAAGTTACCTTCCACTAAAGCAGAGTAGTCCGAAGTCCACAGATTTCGCACAAACTGCTTCTTCCTTTAAATGCAGAACTTTCGACTGTAACTTTAATTTAATCCTCTTATATATTTTCTCATAAACAATGCAAGAGATTTATTAGCGCATACTAGACTGGTTGTAACTCTTTTGAAGACAAAGACAGGTTGAAGAATAAAAATGTAACAAACGCCAAAGAAATAAGAGCTAATGGTGTAAATCCTATTGTTCTTGATGTACATTTTGAACGAACAGAACTTACTATATGAATAGTTTTACTTTATTCCTAAGAAATGGTGCGAAAAGATTTGCTAGGAGAAATACCGTGTAGCAGACACTTAAAATAAAAGTGCTAAACGTCGTCTTAAAATACAAATCAAATCCACACTCATAAAGAAATAAGGTAAAAGAATAATGCAATGAATAATATAAACAACATAAATATCCCACCAAGTGATAGCCGGAAGTGAAAAGGCTGATGAAGCTGTTAAAGAAGCAGCAAAACAATCACCGGTATACCCTCCAATACCTATACCACATGAAGATGTTAGAAGCCATATCAAAAAGGAATTGGAACCATCACTGGCTAGAAACAAATGCACATAGTAAACTCGGACAAGTGAAACAAAACACATATCCTATTCAGTGCCTTTATAAACATACAAGTCGAAAACAGCAAATATGACTCCCCAGACTTAGAATTGGACATAAAAAGCTTACACGTGATTACCTAATTTCCAGAGAGAGGCCTCCACAATGTGAACCATGCAACCAACCATTATCAGTAAATGAATGTACCCGCTAGTCAACCTATAGGACACTTCATAAAATTCCTACAGATCTTCATGCTCTACTGGATGACCCAAAGAGTCTACAATCACTGTATATATTTCTAACTTCTTCAATATGATAATCTATTCAGTGTTACCCAGTTTCGATGTATTCTGTGAAATGATAGTAACTATAGTTAATAGCTAATACATAACAAGTATGAACATAGAGTTGTGTAACATCGATTCTTCAGTTGCTTATGAATGTATAGTTTATATGAACTTATGTGTTTATATTGTTCCCTAACCTAATAGTTCCTAAAATGTTAATTGTACTGACCAACTGTATACAAAATTTGTTATACCATCTTATAGTTGTCGCTATAAGACCATTGTTGTTAGGCGACATTAAGTAGATTTATTTTAAAACATAAGCAAATGTAATAAATGCGTGAGTGTATTAACATTTAAGAAAAACGCTTCAGAATTGTTTCTAATTTATTTTAAAGTTAATTTGCATTAATTTTTGTTTATAGATGTTGAATCCAGGGACTTGGAAATGTCTAAGCATTATAGGCAAGTCGAAAAGTAGCTGAAATAAAAGTTTAACTATTATTGTTTTTACTCTGGCTTTAAAACACCACCGTTACTCGTGGAGCATGTGTTTGCTAACCACATTTACTTGCCCATCAATGATCATTTCCACTATTATTTAAATTATATGTACTCGATATTGAAAGTGATTTGAGTAGAGATAAAGTGAAGATGACTATTAATAAGAGTAAATCAAGAAGCTGAAAGGTTTAAGTAACCCTAGAAATAAAAACAATGTGCTTGCTAAGGGAAATGGAGACTGACTCAACCAGAAAGTTAACGGTCGCTAACAAAAACCTAACCACTAGAAATTAAATATAGTAATTAGTGATTAAGTGGTCTAATGAAAATGTGTTGCTTAAATATGTACAAAATTAAACTTGAAACCTGTGATTTGTAACTTAATAAGTGATTAAAGTAAGTTTAATTTGTATCACTCGTTATACATACTGTATGTTTTCAGTCTGTAAATTCTACCAACATTTTTGGAATACACGTTTCAATAGAACATCAAATGCTTTTTGCCCTTGTAATTATTGTCCCGCTTAGTAAACATATCCAGAGTTTTTATTTGAAATAGTTTACGTGTTTTTTAAGTGCTTAGTAAAACATAATCTTGTTTTAAGTTTGCTTTTTGAGAGAATTGATACTAATCTTAGAAGTATGTTTGTTTCGTAAAATGTAGATAATGTAGGCGTCCAAAATTGTGTCTATAAATAAATACTTGAACCTTAACTAAAGTTTACTTGAAAAGACAAAATTCAAGAGCTATACCATGCGTGAATATTACTCACTAAACGCTTCCTAGAACAAATTCCCCTGGGCTTATTAAAATATTTCAGGCGTGTATACCCGATATTAGCCAGCCTTTTTTGTATGAGGTAGAAAAGTTTCGTTAGAACTATCTCTCACAAAACACCAGTCTACGATCTTAGTTCGATTAGGAGGTTACCAAAACAGCATCTCTACATAAAGTAGTGAACCTAAACACAAGAATAAACTCCGTTAAGAAAATTCACGAGCTTCAAATTCATTTGTTTTGGTTACACAATATGTATTACAATTATTGACACGGCTCTGGAGATAGAGACTTCTATGTAAGGTTATGACAAAGACGTCCATTTTCTCGCACTGATATTTTAACATTAACTTAGAGGAAGATAATATCAAAACCATTTTCGTCTTCACAAGACTCTGTCAGTCCAGTCCCCATCTCCCAAGATTCCACCTTGCATTGCTTTCAAGATGTATATTTATCAACTTAGCTTCTTTCTGTTGTTTACCATTTCAAGATTTTCTTCAGCCATGTGTAGCTGGACACTCTCTATACATTAACAGTCCACTGACTTGGCTATTTGTGAATTTTTGTTATCAAGCATGTTAGATTGGATGCCCATTCCGGCGCATCTCCTTCTTTATAAATCAACTGTTTCTAAATCTTAAAATGTGAGGTTGTAACCATTGAAGTATTATATCTCCTAAGTTCTGAAGTGCCTTTAACTTTACGTTTTAAAATGATTATTTCTGTAGCAGTAATGATAAACGTATATAATAACAATTTTTAATTGAAATTCTTTCTATTAAGAATAGATAAAACAAACTTATTAATTTATTTGTTCTAAGTTGCTGAAATGTTAGCTGTGGACACTCTTGCAATGACCACCAAGAATGTACAACCTGCGCTACTCACTGCCTATAATGGATAATAGTATAGTCGAATTATTTTGAGGTGGCAGCTGAGTAAAGATTTAAACTAAATGGATTAGTCTATTACCACACCTGGAAGCAGACTGAGGATGATGTGGCTCCACATGTAGAAATCATTCTCACTCTCCTTCCAGGTGTGGTTAGTGTGCATCTTTACTCAGCTGCCACATCAAGATAATTGTACTATAAAACACCTATGTGACATTGTAATAAAAAGACGAAAATCCAAATTTTAGAAATTCACTAATTTTTGTACCATATCATATAGTTTACTATTTATTGTTTGAGAACACATCTCAACTCGGAATAAAGGTAATTTGTTCCAACGGGATATTGAAATTATTTCTTTAATGTCTTATTGAATATAGGTTGATGTCTTATTGGTTTGCTGTAGTGTCTTTTCTGTTTGCTGAAACTCTAGCTCACATTATTTATCTGGAGTCAACATCTAGATATATGCACTATCTATTACTGTTTCCACATGGATGGAATCAGGTCATTAAGTTATTTTAGATGTACTCACACATCGTTGGTATTTAACCAGAAAACTGCTGATAATAAAAATGAAAATGCTACTCTGAAGATGAACATTACAATATATTTTTAATGAATATTAGATATATTTTAAATTAATTTTTGTCATAAACAGGACATGGACTTAGTGTTGAAGAGCGGCGCAGATGTACGTATGTCAAATTTTTCACACATACCTTACGTTTTCAACACAGTACTCTTTTAGGGATATATTCCTAAGCCAATCATCCTGCCAATTTTAAACCCCTCCATACTCTGCAGAATATATCTCTTATATCGATTACGACCTTCTCATTTAATCAAGTACCGAAAATAATTTCCTTATTCTTTCTTTTGTTTCTTCGGTAACAAAAACAAATCACAAGGAGCCAGTCGGGAATGTTTGGCAACAACGCCGTATGAAAGGCTGATGAAAGGGCACGTTCTTCTTCACCCAATAGGGCCATGTCTCCAACTTCCTGTAAATAGGAACAACAACCCACTGTACCACTGTTCTGTAATGTATCTTCTTCAGTCAATGGGTATGACACCCTCCTCATCCTCGCCATCACTTTTGTGCCATCTTTGCCTTCTTTTGATAGATTCACTGGAAGTAACCTACTGTTCTAATTGTTGCGTCGTTACCATAGTAAAGTAATGAATTTTATCTAAGTGAGTAGTCCATTGGATTTCACTTATAGCCCCAAATTCCCTTATTTGAAGGCTGCACCGTCCTGTTTCTCCAAGGTGATCAAAAATGGCACCCGTTAGGCCAACCACTTTTCATCACCAACTTAGAAAATATTCCGTCGATACTTCTTTGGCCTCGAAAACTTCGCAAATTTTCATAAAAATGATATCGTGGACTGTTTTTCAGTGACTTCCGCGGTTATACATCTGCCGGGTGTCCTGGACACTTCTAATAAAAAAGAATGTTCGACCTCTTTAAAATCGGTGATTCAATACTTTTACTGTTGTCATTGATGCCAAAATCTCCGTTTAAACATCACTTTGTTACGCTACTATTTGCTCGAAATTTTTCTCATCTATAAAGCAAAAATTGGAACATAGCACCTTTTCTGAGCAAAAATACATTGAACGCCTGAAATGCTTATCAAATCCAAACTTATCCGTGAATTAGTGACAAATTTGTTTTGACGGTGTGCAACAAATGACAGCACAAGGTGGTTACACCAACTTGTCATAGCAACACATCGACTTTGAACCACGGATTTTTATTATAACATCTCCCACATTTCTGTGACTTTCTGGTTAATGCAGAAACAATCAGAAAAATAATTATTATTCTAGTTTTTAAAAAGATTGATATTTTTAACAGATCACTAGGCAATAACACATCAAATGAAGAGTATCTATGAATCATTTGTACCCAAAGATTAAAGTTAAATCACAGTGGAACCTAAATCCCCTGCGAACCAGTTTAATATGGTGTAGAGGAAATGTTAACCACAACAGTATGGCCAGAGTAAAGAATAAATATTCAGATTAAGGCAGATACATCTCATACATTTTAAAAAATACCGAACGTCGGAAACTTAGTTTCTCCGTAATAGAAGAACAACTGTCACGGGCTACCTTTCTCTTCTCTCTCGGATCCCAGTCCGTAACCATACGCCTCATTTATTGACATTTATTAACAACCGCCATTTGATAAATTTCACATGAAGTTTACTCCACGTACATTTCATGCAGTCTTCATCTTGAGAGATTAGCTGATCATCCACAAACAAATTGAGTGAAGAGTACGGTCATCAAATTCTATTTCCAATGTTCGTGACTGTTCCAAATAAGTGTTCCAACAAATTGGATGCCATTCCACTACCTCGAAAGTTGTTGGTGTAAGAAATAAAAACAATTTGCTAAGAACAATGTAATACAATTTGCAAATGATGGAACCAAATCAATATAATTTTTACTCGAGGAAATCATTCACTTAAATAAAATTAATGGACTTAATGGAGCACTGCAATTAGAAACATCCTGTCTGAGGATATGCAAAACATAAATAACTAGTTACAAAAATACAAATGATATTTTAAAAACCAAATGGTGTTTCCTATTTTGACATCAGAAATTTGGACTTCTAAAATTAAAAGTCATCTAAAATGTATGTAAAAATACGCAGCGTCTTGTCATTAAATAAAATTTTCTGCAAAGTTTCTGCAAATTTTCTGCTTATTTCCATTCAAAATCAAGTTCACCTCCGACTATATTTATGGGAATCATGTTGAAGATGTTCCTCACACTTTATTTGATTGCCCCTTTTTCTGTTTTGAAATATGTCAACTTGAATTATTGCTTCAATCCTTAGGTTACACTTCCTCAGAACCATTTATACATATTTTGGAGAATTAAAAAACTTATCAATATTTACTCTGCAAGTAATTTTCACCCATTACATAGAAAATGAGATAACATTAAATATAAACAAATTTATTTAATACATAAATACATAAAATAAATACATTCGTAATACTAAATATAAACAAATTGATAAATGGGCCGTAGCAGATCATTTTTGGTCATTTAACCATGAAATAAATCCTAAAGTTAAATTATTAAAGCAATTAAATGTTCCCATAAATTTAATAGTGTGGGAAAAATATTTATTTTAAAAAATAAACATCGCGTGATGAATTTTGACATACCAGTAATTAATTCGGTTTTTAGGTTTGCTTCGTTCTTAGATGTTGGTAATGCTGAAAACATAACATAACAAAAGAAAAAAAAAACATGGTAACCGAGATTTCCTTAACAACGGAGTTTGTTTGGAAAAAAACTGAGGATGAACGCAATTTGCCTTCGAAATAGACTTTAAAAATAAGAAAGAAGTATTAACATCAACTTATTAAGATAAGTGGAGATTCATTAACAAATATTTTTATTTATGTAACTTTTCACCCAATTTTATTTTGACCCAGTTTTATACTGGACATGAGAAATTTAAAACTTACTTTCGAAGATTCCATATAGACTCTTCTGATGGATACTTCTGTAAATATGAAAGTATTGAACACTGGCTGGGCATAAACGTTTAGGCACAAATCGATAATAAACGGCGGATAATGTTTCACGAGCTTGCATGAGCAGTTAACGATAACGCGGCGAGTGATCACAAAGGTGGCAAACAATGTTATCTCAGATAAAGGACTCGCCGGCACAGGTAGAGTTTCACGTTTTTTTTATTTATCCAGATTTATGAACCCTATTTTACACAGTGGTATATTAGGGTTAGAGTTGATACATAAAAATACACAATTTTAACAAAAATATTTTAAATCCTAGAAGGAAGAAAATATGTTATAATCTGATGCATATTAATTTAAACTATTTCAGACGTTTAAACACTGAGTTTATAAACATCATGAAGTACTTATACTGTTGTGGCTTCATTAGCAAAGATGTGAGCGGAGCAGAAAATTCAGTTCCTAGAGAGTCTAGCTTGAATATTAATTCTTGCCTTTCTCTCCAGAAAATGGGACAACACATAAGGAGATGAACCACAGTTTGAAATTCTTCACCACACATGCACTTGGGGTTGGATGTTAAGTGAAAACGTGATAAGTATTCACCAAATTTACCATGTCCACTTAAAAATTGTGTCAAAACAAAATTTGGTACAAGAGTTTCACATTTTCCTCTGTCATATACACTAGGGAAAAATAATGTTTTTGCTAAATTTCCATTTGGAGTTGTTAGCCATTGTTGGTTCCATTCTTCAAGAATATGTTGATGTATTATTCTCCGTACAGTAGAAATAGGACATAAAGAGTATGTCACAGGAAGATTGGATTCTGCAGCCTTCTTAGCCAAGCAATCAGCTCTCTCGTTACCTAAAATTCCACTGTGTCCTTATAGGTAGCGGAGGTCCGGGGTTACAGGATTTCACGTTTCGAAGTTTCTAGAGATATCTCGACTGACGGAAAATGGTTGTTTTTCTTGTTTGTTCGTGAATGTTGTCAATTTCAGAATGGACATATAAAAAGGATGGTGACACGCAAGCTCCTCATAATTCTTCTAAGCTGTTTGGCATCTAAATTTTCCCCCAACTAAAAAAAAAGAAAAGAAATTAAACAAAAAATAAAGATTTGGGTGCAAAGTACTTCATCCTCTCCTTCAACCCGAAGGTACATCTGTAACCTGTAAATTAATTCCCAACCAAAAGACCTACACCACCTTCATCCTAAAAACTTCAATTCCAAATCTTACCTGCGGCAAAACCCTTAACGGGTGGACACGCAGCAGAAACCTTCTGGCTGTATACAGCCAGCCAGCACGAGCGAGATCAGAGCAGTTGTGAACCAGTTGATATAAACAAGAGTGAGTAAGCAGGAGTTGTGAAATGAGAGATAGCCAGCTGTTTTGTTGTAACGAGAGCTAAAGATGTAATCTGCTGTCACTGTTTGTTATTGTGATCTACATTGTAAGACTGTAAATATGTGATTTAATGTTCTTACGTGAGAATTGAGTAGTGTATTTCGACGAAAATAAAGGAGATTTTTAATTTCTGCAACTCGCCGTTTTAATTCTACGTACCCACAAAGTCACAATATTTAGATGTGATCTTCATTCCAAAAAGAGATATGTTATTCAAGATGTTCTATATTGTAATACAGATCTACAAACACGGTTGTTCAATATATTCCTTAAAAAATGTTGCACTTCAGCAGTACTTTATTGACCAAATTTTTAAAACGTTATAACAATTATCATGTTCATTATTTTGATCTTTGTAGTTATGTGTTTTGTAACTAAAACACTAACATACCTTACTGGTAAAATATGGTTATTTCCTTTGGATAATAAATAATAACAATAAATGAATAGTATTCATGTTTCTATTTGTCATTCGATAATATTGATTTTTGTTTTATCTTGTAATTTTATTATATTCATTTTATAATTTGTAAACTATATTCCTAATATACCTTGGGTAAAGTAGGAATCACAGAATTGGATAATAATTAAATACCTTGTGTAACAATACATTGCTACAACCTATGGCCTTAGATGACATGCAACTAAGAGATGGAGATGCAGAGAAGAAGTAAAAATTAGTTTTTAATATTATTTTAGTTTAAGTTCCCTTTTAAATGTAAATACTCATTTTAGTAAAGCAAGTGTGATTTTTGCAAGCTGTAACTATACCACAAGTTAGGTTTTATAATCCTTACAGTCCGTTTTGTTTACTTTGTTGCTTCAGGTCACCTATGATTGCATACTAACGTAAATTAAATTGCACGAGTTTTACAGAAGTTTAATAATTCGTTTTTAAAAGCAAGAGAAATTGTTTTTAAAATGTGTGATAAATATTCAACATAACAATGCTAGTTTTCATAGTCATGTTGACATTGTTTGAGTACACTTAAGCTATTTTATAAATGCATATTTTTTATTTTAATACTGTTGATGTTCACAAAACGTGTTTTAATAAACATTTTATTTTTGTTGATAGTTGTTACTTTCTGAATTTTTAAACATGTATTATGTCCACAGTTTAGGATTTTCCCACATAAAGGTAAAGTGTGTATCTAAAATATTTGTTAGTTCTTTGTAATTGTTGTATTGAAAAGCTATGTGACAATACCAATGATGATGATGAAGATAATTAATATTTAAAATTCGCATAATGTTAATTAATGATGATGATAATGATATATTTTAGCCTGAGCACAATTCAGTCAGAATCAGGATAGGTGTATCTTTCAGATAATGTATGTTGAAGGACATATCTTCTATGATTATTTGTTTTACGCATTCAAAATGACCAAACATAATAAATACATAAAATATATGAAGTAAATGACATTATCTTTTATTTATAAAAGAAACCAATGAAAACAGTGTAAATGTAAAGGGTGATATAACAATTAGAAACGTAATTATGAAAATATTTTATTTTAGCGATTTATCAAAATACAAATGGAGTATTTATGAATGAAAAACCATAAGATAAAATGTAACAAAGAGTATAACTATCGTCTGTATTTTATTGTCATAGTTTAATGTCCATGGAGGATACTGGAATGTGAAAGAGCAGTCAAAAACTTTTGTCACACAAAATGTCCATCATGGACGAAGAGAAATATAGGAAGTTATTAACATTTGGAACAGATAATAGATAAATGACACCAGAGGACAGGTCACTATGACTTATTTTTTCAGTGCTTTAAATACAAAAATTGCCACTTAGTCTGTTCATTAAAATTTCAAATTTATTTCAATAAGATTCCAATCAGTACTGGAAGAAATTTTTATGATATGGACAGGCAGTGCAGAATTTTCGGCTCATTTAAGTTTAAAAATTGTTATAGTAATTACTTAGTTTGCTTATTTTTACTATGTAAGTTATTTAAATAGATAAAAGAACAATTTTATACAATATTTTTTCCCAATAATCTCGTATTATGAAACAACAATTATATTGTGAAAGCTGTCAAAGCTGTTTAACTGAATGCGTGCCAAGAAAGCAATTCTTACATAAAGTAAGGAGCATATTTATGCACTGAATTAAGGTTTAAATTTAAATTACAAATAAATTTTCTCAAATTTGCTTTAGTGTACTTGTATTCTTCATATTATATTTTGCCTTTGCAACCTACTTTCTATATTGTGGTGTTTCATTGGGGATAAATGAAAATCAATTACTTTCCAAATACGTAAAGCAAGATTTTGGGATCTGAAACTCTTTTCGTAGTGTAACAACAAAAGACAAACGGATGCTCTCTGTTTTGTTTCCATGGAGGAGGCAGGAAAATTGCAAGAAATCTAAGGTCCCGTGCTTTTACTATTCTTTGGGCGTTTCTGGTGCAGAACTGTTTACTTTACTGTCTATTAATAGTTCACAGTATTCTGTGGACATATTTAGTGTACGATATCAAAATCTGGTTCTTCTGAAACTCTGAACAGTACTTTAGAGCCTAGTTCACTGAAATCTTTATGGATAGCGTAAAGGAATTCACATGACACTGACCATATCAACTTCAACAGATTTTAAACAAAATAGCTGATAATGAAACGGGAAACAAGAGCCATATACACGCAGAATTACGTTTATTATTTACAGGAATATTAGATACCACAACAAATTGTTGTACAACAATTTTAAACACTAAGAATTTGTATTATGGTGCAGTAGCCTTCAGTGTCTTTTCATTTTTCATGCAAATAAGAGAAACAAGCTTTAACTCCACCAGTCTTTAATGCAATGTCCTATCGGGGTTTTTCTGGCAGCATCAATTATTTTGAAGCTTCCTTAGGATTGTCACCCACATTTTCAGTCACAAGCTTGTTTAGAAAAGATCGCTGAGAATACGCTCTAACGTTGTATCTTCATTTCGTATTCTTGCAGCCTACACTTCCTATGGTACATCGGTAACGTTTGACATAGTGACAAATGACTGCGGTTACTTCATATAGTAAAATGCACGCTTATATTAGATCTGTTTAATTTAATTTAAAGCTTCAGCGTCTTTTAAAATAATTTTTAAACGGTCTAGGCTCATTTATAGATTTATAGATGTAGAATACTGCACATCAATGTTTAGTGTTTTAACACCACATGCCAAGAAAAGTAAATGGCAGAACTGTGGTTCAGATTCTTCCAGCAGCGTTCTCTCTGTCAAGTTTCCATCATAAGCTTAATGCTTAACATTTTCCTTCCCAAATTATAATTTTATTTCGCATATCACCACTGACCAACACCTGTGGCGCCATATATAGCCACAAGAGGTATTCAACATTAAGAAAAGAAAAGAAAGGAACAATTATTTGTAGGTTTTCTTCTTCACTTCAATGTTTACAAATTTCTGTTTGTTCTGTCCTCACAACAAAAGGAATAAATTCTGAATATATCCATTTACTGCCTTGCTGCCTATATATTAAAGTTATAAATATTCTACGAATCGTTTAAAAATTAATTTACATTAAATAGACTTTTAATGGAAAATAAAACAGTTTCCTTTCATGCTAAAAGTACAATGAATACCCAGAATAATAACGTGATATGTATAACATTATTTTCCCTAACTGCAGGAAAATATATAAAAATTAAGAGATCTTCGTAACTATCGCAGCTTGGAATATTGACAGGAAGGGATTTGTAAATTGCCAAATGAGTGTTTTAGCTTGGCGGATGACGTTTATTCTTTTTTAATACAGGCCTCCTCCTGCGGAGGCAGAGACCTAATTCAGTGCACTAAGCCCACTCCACTTGCCGGGGGTTCACTTGCCGTTTTCCGCTGCTTGACAGGTAGCTGTAGCGCTGTAGCGCTCTCTAGTCCAAGTGTGTCACACGATGTAAGCATTTTATTTGTGAGGAAACAATTATACGAATTTTATGTATATCTATCTGTGAAGAAGATCTACACATTGCAAAATTTCATAAATTTGGATTATAGGGTCATTAAACACAACAAATCTTGAATTCTCTATAGCTTTGCGGCTTTTTAAATCACTTTATACTATAATCCTTTGTGTCCTCCTCTAGAGTTAGATAACTTTGAAGTTGCCAACATTAAAAAGGGGAGACTTCTCAGAAATCTTCAAATATTAAAAATAGTTCCACAGGAGCAGAAGAACATCGCAGAATTTTTGCATAAACTACTTTTTAAATAGTATTATTTTACGTAATCGTTTTTAAAGACCCTTTTCTGGATACTTCAGTTGTTGAGCTATTAATCTTTTTTTAGTTATTCCTCAAATTGTACCTGTTGGTTTAAATGAATGAAATATTAAATACCTCCTTTTTAATGATAATATAATAAAATAGTTATATTAAACATTTTAATTTTAGTTGCGTTATGAAGTAGTAATATTTTTACAGAATTAACAGGAAAATGAATTTCTATTCATTTGTTTACTGTTAAGAGTTAAATGTAAATTATTATTTCGTTGAACAAATAAATGAATTCCTGAGCAATTTTCCAAAACAGTTATAAAATAGCTGAATAAATATAGTTTAAATTTGCTTACATAGGTAATATATATATTTAAATATGATAGAAACAGTAACATTTCAAATATACAGACCGGAAATTGAATTTTAAAATTGTATGGATGAATATTTTTAACTGTATTGTTCCACCTTTTGGTACGAGCTGGAATATCACGTTTTTGTTAAATGCATATAATAATTTATTTAACACCTAAACTGTTTTAAGATCTATCGAATTAAAATAACTCATTTATGTGAATTTTTAAAATGCTATGAAGATGTTACATACGTCATTTTTTTTAAAAAAAAGCCTCCTTATGTTTTATCCTTTTAATGCGAAGCACAAAAAATCAGAGTCCGAATTTTTAAGCTTGCCTAATGTATTGTTTCATTTTAATTTTTTTAACATGATACACTTTCTTATGTTACATGAAATCCATGGATCACAGTTATTTTTCTTACAATGTAATAAAGTATTAACTAAGTGTGAAGCATTCCCAAGATAAATGCCAGTTAGAAAATGCATATAAAATACTGAATTTAATAAAATAGTGGTAATTTTGAAACAGTAATTAATTATATCCTTGTGACTTATTGTATTTCCAATGTATTTAACAGTTACTATTAGAATATTTTTACAATACATTCTTTATCATTATGTTGTACTCCTTTATATACATATTTAATTCCTCCTTTATTATTTCCATTTACTACAGGCATTCAATTTAAAGTGACGTAGGCTATTCACTGTATTTAAACTTCAGTTTGCTGCTATATTCTAAACACCCCTTTGTTACATAAGGTAATAGATGAGATATATTCCTGATATTATTGTTTCAACGTGGTCAGTGACATTCGTGGTAACCTCATTCCACCAGGCCATCCAGGGTATAGTGGATGGAGACAGCATGAGAGATACCTCAGCTTTTATTGTGCACTCCTTTGAATCGAGGAGATATTGCGCCTAAATAAACATAAAATAAACATAATAGTATATAATTAAATTTATTTAGACCACTGACCTGTATGAAAAAACCGAGGTATATCTACTAAAGCCTGAAGGAACTTTGTACATCCCAAAGCTAGATTTTCAATAAACTCTGCCTGAGTAGCTATTTAGAGACAATTTGTATGTTTACGTATCACATTTTCATCAAAAGTTCATCTGACGAAAGTAACCCTTCTTTCCGTTACACTAATAATAATTAACCCTCCAGCTTTTACTAACTTCGAATCAACAGCTCTCTCATTTGACAAACGAATGTCTATCAGGAATGATTATGTTTATTATTATCATCGAAAGAAAATAGTTGTTACGTAGGCGTCTCGTCGTTGATATAAAATACAGTGGCTCCTACGCATTTTTAACAGTTGTATGAAATGGTACATACTTAAAGGTTATTATTGGAAAATAACCCTCGGCCAGAGCCACAGTTTGAGCTTTGTAGTTCTGTTTTTATCTTTTGAGGGTTCTTCCACTATTCACTGGTTAATTTTGTCAATCTCCATTCTTTACGATTCTGCAATAATACCAAATTCCAACCCCTCATCATCCCAAATTTACCACTTCTCCAATTTATTCTTGGTCTTACACATTTATTCCTCCCTGGTGGTGAGCATTCTAAAATAATCTTAAGCCGCTTGTGCTCTGTTATTCTTTGGACGTAAGATCTTTCAACACTTTCTGTAGCATCCGACCTCATTGACTGCCTCACTACCTCAGTTCTTTTGTTTTTCAATCGAGACACCCCGGTTGCTATACATTTCCCTACCGTCTACACAGCCTGTATTTTAGTTTTCTGACTCTCTTCTCCATATATCATTATAAATTGCCATCACTGCTCTAACATGTTGTTTACTTTTTGAAAATAAACTTTGTTCCATAGAATCCATGCAACAGTTTTATAGCTCCATTTGTCCTCAATATTCTATAATTTAGATCTACTTTGAAAATACCAGATACAAGTAAAACCGCATTTTAATTATTTTATGGTCTTAGTAGCTCTTAAAATCTCTAAAAAGAAGAAAGCAGGGGATCATCTTATTGAGGAACATCTAAAATATATCTACTGAAAATTCAGAGTGCTACTTTCGATACTTTCACAGTGGATGCATCGCAGGTAAACCGAATCAAAATTCTCTTTCCAGGTCATATTTAAGTGTTTATAACTGAAATCCTAGCCAAGAAGATAGAAGAGATCGTTAGTAGGAAGCTGCACCTCAATACATCAAATGTTTTTGTAAGGTAATTTGCTAAATTAAATTCTAGCTGAGTTGATTCCTGAGAAACCTGTCCATAAGTTTATGTTTACTTCATCGGAGTAAATGACCAATAAAACTGATTTATTCAGTATGCAAACATTGTCTTTAGAGCACCTTGTTTCTGATGAGATTGCTCAAAGCTTCCCTGTATAGGAGAAAAATTCGCAGATATCCCTCCATTTGAAAACTGCAGAGTAACGAACGGAATAAAACATCCAGTTCTCATCTGAACCATTTATAAATTCCAATGCTCCTTCTGGGTTTGAATGATTACGTGATAAAAGAGAATTTGTTCTTAGCTAAATATGCAATTTACAAGAGTGCTTACAAATAAATACCATTCATGGAAAATATTCTTAAAAGGGTTTCTGCATTTCAAAATTTTAAAGTTTCTCTGAGCGAGCCGCTCAAAATTTGCGGTGAATTCTTACATCACGTATTGAATGTCACAATAACATTTGAGTGGCCTCTTGGAGGTTGAAGAATGCTTCTAAAAATCGAACATTTCTTTTGTACCTTCTGTCCCCATTTTTAGAATAATGAAATTCCCAAAATATCTGTTTGCTGTCATAATTTTTGGTGTTGATCTATATTTAAATTAGAATTACCTAAACTCCGTGAAGATGTTTTCGTTGGCTTTTCAGTACCATTTATCCAGTAACAGCAAATACTTACGAAATACCCAAAGATAGTTGCGCAATCATATGAAATTCTCAAATTTTATTTTAATGAATGTACTTGTGAGTAATTGTACTTTGTTTCAAAAATTCAGGTATTTAAGCCTTGATTATACCAATACCTATGTCTATTTTTGTGTTATTTTTATTGATCTAATAAATATTAGGTGTATTTCAGCTTAAAATGTTCATGCAACTCTAAAAATGTTCTTGTGGCTATAAGGAAACAGGTCTTTGAGTAAAGAAAAATCACTGAATTATTCGACTATGAAAAACAGAAACTCGTAGAACTAATCTCTTAGTTCTTTTATCTTTGATTGTTTAAAAAGGAAACAGAGTTCGTGATTATGAGCAGAATATTTGTTTACCTCATTTGCAGTATTTTGTCCAGATATTCTCACGTACTTCGGATCCAGCTGAGCTACAAGGTTACTGAATTTCGTTACTTCTTTAGTCATTTTATTGAGGGCAAACCGTGCCTCCATATCATACAATCATATATCTGATTTCTCCGAAATTAATGGCGAAATCTTAGAAACATTGTTAATATCAATAAATTGCCTTTAAGTTCACTTTCATTCTTTCATCCCGTTTTGAGGTTATGGTCGTTCATTGTACAATTACGCACTTACCGGAGATCACATTGGCGGCACCACTGTTGCATGTTTGATTTTTGAAAATATATTTATAGCTTAATATCCTAACCTGTGTTAAGTATAAACACATTGTATTTTAAGACAAATTCATTTAATGTCGCCCAACAACAATGGTCTTATGGCGACAACTATAAGATGGTATAACAAATTTTGTATACAGTTGGTCAGTACAATTAACATTTTAGAAACAATTAGGTTACGGTACAATATAAACACATAACAATATAGAATCGATATTACACAGCACTATGTTCATACTTGTTATGTATTACTTATTAATTATAGTTATTCTCACTTCACAGAATATACCGAAACACTGAATAGATTTTCATATTGAAGAAGTTCATTTATAGTCTTGTAGAAATAAATACAGTGATTGTAGACTCTTCGGTTCACCTAGTAGAGCAAGAAGATCTGTAGGAATTTTATGAAGAGTCTTATAGGTTAACTAGCTAGAACATTAATTTATAATATGATTTAGTGATAATTTTTGGTTGTATGGTTCACAGTGTGGAGGCCTCTCTCTGGAAAATAGATAATCATGTGTAAGCTTTGTATGACCAATTCTAAGTCTGGAGAGAAATATTTGTTGTTTTCGACTTGTATGTTTATGAAGATACTGAGTAGGAGATGTGTTTGGTTTCACTTGTCGGAGTTTACTATGTACATTGGTTTCTAGCCAATGATGCTTCCATTCCTTTTTGATATAGCTTATAACATCTTCATGTGGAATGGGTATTGGAGGGTATACCGGCGTTTGTTGTTGCCGCTTCTTTAGCAGCTGCATCAGCCTTTACTTTTGGGCTATTCCTTGGTGGGATGGTATCCACGTCAACAGTATTTCTTTGTCTTCTAGAATAAGTTTATTGTATAAATTTTGGATATTCTTGATTATCAATTTAGTGAAAGACAAATCTTGGAGGGAAAATAAAGCATTCAAGGAATCTGACTAAATCACATATTTTATGTGCATTGCAGATTGTATCACTTCTACGGAAGTTTTAATTGCATATAATTCACTAGAGAATATTGTGTAGAATTCTGGTAGTTTATATAGCATTGTAACTTCTTGGGATACAACAACAAAGACTTTTCTAAAATGAGAATGGGAACCGTCAGTATAAATGTCCATATACCCAGGATAGTGCGCATTTATATCTTTAAAAAGTTTCTGGTACACTGTTCTGTCCACTTGACCTTAAATATATTCAGACAATTCCAAACTTATCTTTGGAACTGAAAGTCTCCACGGGGGAATTTCATTTTTACTAGTTCTGCATATTAACAAGGGAAGTTATAGTCTAAGTTGTTTCAAGTAATAGCAAATTCTCTGTGTATATGGAACTGCAAATATTCGTGATGAATATCGTGTTTATTATGGGCTTATATTCGTGTTTTTTTCATATATTTTTTATTTACTGCATCATAAATCTTGCGAAAATATTACTTATAAGATGTTCTACCCTTTCCATTTCATAGTGCCATGACACTATGTTATTAACCATTGTTGAAACAATTTGGTACAGTTAGTTACGTCGATTTTAATAAAAGAGAGTAGCCTCAATTTTCTTACTGAAAGTCTGGTTCGATCTATCGAAAGTCTTTTACTTCTCAACAGTAATTTTCATCACGGTTCTTTCATTGCTGGTTAGTAATTGAAAACCAAAAAACTGTTCAAGATCCTAGACTAAAAACGGTTCAATATTTTTGAGCGTCTACAACACATTTCGCTTGAACAGCGGAATGATGGAAGGCCATACTCACAATTCGAAATGAAGCAGAAGTTTAATACAAACTTTAAAGCTTTATGATACGTATTGAAATGAGACCGTTCAAAATGAATTACATGAACATAAAAAGTCAGAAAGTGACTCTCATCACTTGATCATTGTGTCCATTAACAGGACATTCAACACTACATTTTATTTGAATGCACAGATCAAGAAACCACTGCCGTATCTATAAAATAGCAGCAGAATAAATTCACATGTAAGATGGTAATCTTTTGTAAGTTTCAACTTCCTTTAACCAGGAATGAATCATGTTTTTCATGTTGATACTTGCGCATAGTTTCCTTGTCGTGTGAACTTTCAGTGGTCACTTCGTTAGGGCTGTTCAATAAAGAATGATCACACTTTCTTGACCACGTACCTTTACTCATCCTCATAATTTTGATGGTCCTTCTCAAAATAGTCTCCGCTGAATGCGATGCACTTGTCCCAGCGTTTCTGCCAGTCTTCAAACACATGCTGTACACCAGTTTTAAGAGAGCCTTCAAAATCGCCTCCACAGTCATCAACACTGCTTCTGATGATGGATAACGCATCCCACGAAGGCGTTTCTTCAAGTTAGGGAATAGAAAATAGTCACATGCGGCTAAATCCGGACTTTAGGGAGGGTGAGGTTTGCACTTCAAGTTGATTTTTGCAAGATATTCAGCAACAACATTGGCAATAGGCGGCGCGCATTCTCGTGGTGCAGCATCCAGCCTGCTTCACGGAAATGTGGTCTTTTGCGCCTGATATGGACTTGCAATGTTTTCGGGACATCCCTGTAGTATTGTCCTGTTACTGATGTGTGTGCAGGAACAACATGCTGATAAACCAATCCAGGAGTATCAAAGAATGAGATAACAATAACTTTCCCAGGAGAAGCAACCACTTTTGCCTTTTTGGGGGTTGGTGATGAAGGAGATTTCCACCCTGAGCCTTGCTGTTTGCTCTCAGGATCAAAATGATGTAGCCAAGTTTCATCAGCAGTGATTACGTTTGAAAGATACTCCGGATCTTCCTCTAACATCAACTTTAACTGCATGTTACCTCCATTGCAGCAGTAGGCCATACTGAACATGTCTTAACTTGCCTGGCTCTCACAGGGGGGAACCAGGAGTACCAACAATGAAACTACTACGGCGTGTTTGTTTCGCATTAAGCTAACAGAATATAATAAGGTAGAAATTTAGTGCGAAAAATTATGACCTTAAAACTATGATCATTCTTTATTGAACAGTCCTCTATTTTCTGGTAACAGAGTTTGCATACTTTTTATCACTTTAAAATGCTGCATATGACGGAGTGTTTCTATTAGTTATTTACAATTTTTAGAAGGTTGATGAAAAGATGAGATAGATATTTATTTTTTATTAATTTGTGCTTTAATCACTACATATATAATTTATGTTTTGGAAAATAAAAGGGACCACTCTATTATTTTTGAGAGAAAAACTAAAATATTATAACAAAATTAATTTTTATAATAGGGAACTCTATTGAAGAAACAGTGTGAATATTTTAAAACTGTAAGCTTTATGCATTTTCCGAAATGAGAACAATTACTCATAGATTTTGTTAACTGTCCATGTTTGGACCTGGGTATTTGTTTAGAGTCTCCCAAGCATGTGACAAAAAGAGTATATCTCCACCCCAAACTGCCTGAGCTATTTTCCTTTGTTTTATTCCCTAAAGTATATGTCTGACTGTGTTGATTATATGTTCAAAAATTTTACAAGGAAAATAAAATGTATATTCTGAATTTTTAGCAAATAGCTTCAGCTTGAGAGAAATTTGCATAATTTTCCACAACTGACAACCCATAAGATATAGACAAAGGCTTACTTAAAACAAGTAGAGGTATTAACATTCGCAATTCATTTCCTTTTTTTCCTGATTTCAGGAGTTCCTGTGAATTCTTCAAATGATCACTATTCAGTTGTTTTTTACGATGTCTTGGAAAAACTTAGAATTTGAAAGTAGTCACATAGTGGGTAACTTTGTAAACAATTAACTATTACTTCAAGATGCTATATTCCACTTAAACGTGCCTATGATTAAATATATAATAAATAAAAGTAATTTTATATTTGTCTCGATTAAGTAGTTAGAATATTCTGTAGAAGGGAAATTAATTAATACAGCACATCATTTATTTTATAATTAATAATCTGCCACAGGAAAATAAGACCTGAAGCTTTCTTGCTCGGGAAGCAAACCAGGTGACAAGAACTTGATCACATTCGTCGCCAGGAAAAATTCGTCCATATAGGAAGGAATACCTGGAATCTAAGTAATACCCAGCTGAGAACATCTTTTTAAAAATGTGTTACAGCATTTCGGTTAAAACAATGTTCTCTTGTCTTTCAAAATATTAATATTGTATGTTGTTCAAAAAATTATTCACTTTTAGAGCAAGTATTATAACTTCATGGTGAAATACTTCGCCTGAACTTTGGTGGTTTCATGGTCTAGAAGGGACTCTCCAGGTAATTCTGATTTGACAATACAGTTGGATATTTTAATGTATCTAATCGATCTTATGTCCTAAGTAGCCTATGTACCTGGAAATTATAATATTTAAAACAGTGTAAAGAACTACAACCAATGTTAGAGGAGATGGACAGGGTTAACGCAGAACTAAGAGTTCTAAAATAGCTAAAGTAATGATAAATGCCGTGGAGGAAACAATCAGGGTCAACCTGGAGAGCTTGGAGTATCTCAGGGAATAGGTATATATCTACTTAGGTAGATATATAGGTATATCTACTTAGGCTAAACAATATCATTTTAAAATACATGCAAAATATAAAAAAGGCACATCATTAGGCATGGAAGAAATACTGGAGTCTCAAGTTTATCCTGGAAGATGGGTTCCAAAAGCAAAGTATAAAGTAAGAAGTCCTCGAAACCTATGTACCATCAGTGATTTTATATGGAAACCAAACTTGGTCCTTAAGGGAAAAAAAAGCGCAACATGGATCAGAGCATATTACACGTAACAAGGAAAGATAGGATGACAAATGAGGAACGAAGACAGGGATGACCGACGAGGCTTCACGGGCGCAACAGTTGGAATGGAGACCGCTAGAGCACAGCCTACGCTAGACTCAAGGAATAACCATGTAGGACCCAGAAAAGGACGTCGATCGGAAGGAAGACCACAGATGAGTTGGACAGATGGTTTCAAAGGGTCATAGTGGTCAACACTGAAAGTAGCAGCTACCCAGGTGCTATAGCTAAAAGTATTGTGACTTTGTGGGTTCCTAGAATTAAAAGGCCGAGTTGCAGAAATTAAAATTCTCCCTTATTTTCGTAGAAATACTCATAGATTACAGCAGCATTGCGTTACATACACCGTCAGTCTACCAAGGTTCATCACAATAACAAACAGTGACAACAGATTACATCCTTAGCTCTCGTTAGAACAACACAGCTGGCTGTCTCTCATTTCACAACTCACTGTTTCACAACTAACTCTGCTTACTCACTCTGTTTACATCTAACTTTACAACAACCTCTTGGCAAATCCTCGCCTCTTTAAATACTTCACAGATAATTTCTAGATGATTCGCAAATAAACCAGAACGCGAACAATCTCCACCAGACCAGAAGTAACTAGAAATTTCCATTTATCTCAGTTTGTTTGTTTTGGCAGAGCCTTATCTGCCTGTTATCTTTGTCCGCGGGCTCTTGGTTTTCACACTGCCCTCCTATCAGTTTCTTTTGTGTAAACAAGCCACGCGATTGTAGATACGGGTTCGTGACACAATGTATCATAGCTAACTATGTACAACAAAAGTGTATGCGTTAAGTGTGTGAAGCAAACAGTGACAGTGCTAAGGGAACAAAAGTACGCCGTTACTGGAGCATAGCAACTACACAAGACTCTTAGGAGTTGCGAACCTAATGGCTTCTCAGTTGCTACTTCCTCTGTAGCAGCAGGGCCATGACCTCAAGAGTTTTACACACTTTTCATTTCAATACAGTAACATGATAGTCACTTTGGTACTGCCCTTAATATAGGAGAAATCAAATTAATTATGGAAATATGCCTGCTTCTAATATATTATCAGATACTAATTTTATATTGTTATTAAAATTGTAATTCATATTTAAGTGATAAAACTGATTTTTTCCCCAATTTATACAAGAGATATACTAAAGATATGCACATTAGGCATTCTAATCACTTCAAAATAGAATTAGTTCCAGTAACCATCCCTCAGAATTGTGTCTATATAAAGTGGTTCTAACATCTCATTTAAACTAATTTGAAAGAATATAATATTTTACTAAGAGACAGTCTCATAAGATTCAGCATATTCATCATTGAAAGAATAACTCAAACATGAAATAAAATCGCTCCTGTATTTTACTTTTATATCCACCTATGGTAGTTTCAATATATATGCTTCCCCCCAAAAGATAGAAAGATAAAATTAGAGAAATTCGGCGTTTTTGCCGGCATTTGAACAACGAATTTTGACATTCCGTGGCATTGCTGTAATCAAATGAACTACCAAGGCCCCTAATTGAATTATATGTTATCTTGGTAAAACATAAGGCATTTTCAAATTCACTTTAGGTATTTACTTCGGTGTGTACTTATTCAGCTTATTTAAAAGATCAGACTTAATATATTCCTTTAGGCAATAATTTAAATACATTTTTTACAAGCGTCATTGTGATTAAATCTGCTGAAATAATTACAGAAAGTTAGCAGGTTGTATGTATTTTTTGAAACATGATCTGTGCCTCCAAAAGGACATAGAGATGTTTTTCAAAAGGCAGCCCTTATTACAATAAAACTGACTATTAAGTAATTTAATTACGTAGTAATCTACTTGGATGCCAACCTGACGTCTGAATATACAAGGCAGAGATGAATGCACTTCCTAGCCTCTATGAGGAAATGTAGCACCAAACTTCCCTGAGACTGCATACCGCTACCTGTTGTAGCTCCTCAATGCAGTATGAAGCCGAGTGGTTATTAGTATCTTTGCCAACAAACGTGGGTCAAACAATCCACATCTATATTGGGGGGTTCAAACTTCTATGCATTTTGTGTTTGGGAACCAGTGCTACCTTTTATCGTATTATGCCACAACAATGAATTAAACATTTTTTGCATTCGTAAAGCTTTATTTTTAATGTTTCATTAAACCACAGAAATTTATTTTTATCTGAATATATATTTCATAGGAATCCATTTAATTTCATTTTTTCTGGTGTTTTCTTTGGTAACTTTTAAGTGTTTATGTAAATATTTTGAGCTTTTTTCTTATGCTTTGGTACAGGTATGTGCTTCTTTTTTAACTTGTTTCTAAAAATCAACGAATGTATCTCAAGTTCACGTTTTAATACATATTTTGAGGGTAACAAATAATACCTTTGTAAACTATAGGTATTGACACGATCTAAATGATTATTTAAATCTATTTAATAATTTAAATAAGTAGAAAGAATTATTAAGTATATTGAATAATGGCAAGAAAAATATATTACCAAAAATTTATGAAGAAATGTATAAAAGTTGAATGATGTTGATTTGTCGTGATGGCAACAGCAAAAAGACTATATAAGCACTTGGACTGGAGGTGATTCCTTCTTCTACATTTGACTTCCATTGTGAAAGGACGCATGAGTAAGTCCGCAAATAGACGCTCATGTGCAAAGGCAATTTTTGTGTGTAAGAATATATGTATCAGTATATTTTACTTGGCGTAGCAGAAAAGTGATTATTGGTGAACAGTTAAAAGGATTGCACCAGAAAATATTGATATCGATTGATTTATGTTAAAAAGTTTCACTCCTAATAAATCTCTAACTTTGGAGATTCGTTGAGGAAATTATAAATAATCTTTTATTTAAAACAAAATTATCCTTCCATAACCGCGACCACCCCTGAGATGAAGAGTCCATGTAAATAATAGAGCAGACGAGGAACGACTAGATCGAACTCCGAGAACTTCGAACACCCAACTACCTTCTACATTTTTGTTTCAGTATTTAGGATGATACAAAATGTAATTAGTTAAATAATTCAAATATTACATAACAGTTATGCAATAATTCTGCTTGCGGTTGAATAAAAATGTTAAATACCAAGCGGTATTAGTCGTGTTGTAGATACTGGAACACTGCATTAATGTTGAAAATTTTATTTGTTAATGTTTAATTTTCAGCGTGTAAATATTGTCCATGATAAATTTGTTTATAGTTTACATATTTATATAAAATAATTTTTTTAACGCATAGATTAAATTTAGAACATTTTCCCATAACATATTTCAAATTAATGAATGGATGTTTAAATATATTGCACGATGGAACTACTAGAAATAATATTCATCCATGGAAACAGGGTATTACAGTGGTAAGTAAAAACAATTTGGAATAGCACATATAAGCGATTTCACATTTTCGTGCATATGGTTACGGAAAACAAATGAATGTTTTTATCCCACTGTTTAAAACGTATGCACCATGTTTTGAGTGCGAAAGGAGCTTATTGGGCTGTTTGCTAAGCAAATCAAAATTAGTGAAACAAATATCTTGATGGCATTTTATCTCAGTTGTTAGACAAAATGAAAGTAAATGTACCTACACTTTTCTTACAAAGGTCTGAGTCAATTATACCATTTATTTGTCTGGTATTTCGTTTCATGGCATATTATGCTGTGCACGTACACAGGCGGTTAGTGTTTTGTTATTGTCATTATTCATTTTTCTCAGAACGTAGCTTATGGTGAAATCTCTGTATCGAAGTTTCAGGTTAAATGCAGTAGTTTATAGCTCTGTTCTGCAATCTCTTCCTTTACATATAATTAAAAAATCATGTGATACTGGATGGCATTTATAATAGATAAGTTTTTATAATAGATTATTTATAATATATATTTATATTATTTATAATAGATAGATAGTCTTTGATAAGCACATAGAAATTAAAATAATCTAAAATAATTCTTCCTTATAATTTCCAAGATTTGATAAAATGTCATCACATATATAGGTATCTATAGTTTATAATCTATTATAGCAAGGAATGATAAAAGATTAGTAGCACATGATACTTGGCTCACTCAGGCTCCCTAGGTTTAATTTAATATACGAGGGATGTCCAACAAAAATGATCATAATTTTTTACGGCAATAATTTTTCGCACTAAAATTCAATGTTATTATATTCTCTTAGCTTAATGTGAAAAACATAGGCTGTAGTAGTTTCATTGTTGGTACTCCTGGATCCCGCTTGTGAGAACCAGGCAAGTTCAGACATGTTCAGTGTCGCCTAACGCTGTAATGGAGGTAACATGCAGTTAAAGTTGAGGTTAGAGGAAGATCTGGAGTTTCTTTCAAACGTAATCACTGCTGGTGAAACTTGGCTACATCATTTTGATCCTGAGAGCAAACAGCAAAGCTGAGTGTGGAAATCTCCTTCATCAACAACCCCCCAAAATGGCAAAGGTTGTTGCTCCTGCTGGGAAAGTTATGGCCATCTCAGTATTTGATATTCTTGGAATGGTTTATCAGTATGTTGTACCTGCAAATATATCAGTAACTGGACAATACTACAGCTGTGTCCTGAAAACAATGCCAGTCCATATCAGGCGCAAAAGACCACATTTCCTTTAAGCAGACTGGATGCTGCACCACGATAATGCGCGGCCGCATATTGCCAATGTTGTTGCTGAATATCTTGCAAAAATCAACATGAAGGGCATCCCTCACCCTCCCCATAATCCCGATTTAGCCACATGTTACTTTTTTCTATTCCCTAACTTGAATAAACCCCTCCGTGGGAGGCATTATTCATCATCAGAAGCAGTGGTGAAGGCTGCGGAGGCAATTTTGAAGGATCTCTCAAAAATGGTTTCCAGCACGTCTTTGAAGACTGGCAGAAACGCTGGGACAAGTGCATCGCATTCAGGGGAAACTATTTGAGAAGAACGATCAAAATTATGAGGATGAGTAAAGGTACGTTGTCAAAAAAATTGTGATCATTCTTTATTGAACAGTCCTCGAAATTTGACTGCACGATTTTCATCGAGTTGTAAAAATTATATGATTTTGTTTGACACACTTTAAACTTCTTTATGAACCTTCTATCTGTTCCTATTTACTAAAAGGAATATGTATGTCCAACACACAGTGTTTGGTTATAATTGCAAGCCATTAGATAAAACTATATAGGAGA
The DNA here is from genome assembly GCA_030765055.1 of Mantis religiosa. Classification (NCBI taxonomy): domain Eukaryota; kingdom Metazoa; phylum Arthropoda; class Insecta; order Mantodea; family Mantidae; genus Mantis; species Mantis religiosa. Next base: position 31,876,343 of record CM060954.1, read on the forward strand.
GGAACTTAAAAGATATCAAACCGTAGCTTTGCAGTCGATTTAATGGTTCAATTAATAGATTCTATAAGTTTATACTTGATTTTTTAGATGTTGTGGATACATCAGTATATGATACTATAGGTAAACGTTTCTTTTTTGTTTCATGAAATTTATCTGTAGGTAGAAAATTCAAGTTTAAAATTAACATATGTCTGATAGAATACATATATGCTTAAAATTATCATAATTACATACAAGAAGTGTATTTTGATCTTATAATTGTTAAAGTATTTGACGAACCTCCACTGTATATACTCAATAAAAATGCTTATGATTAGAGTACTGGTTTTATTTATAATAGTTTCTAGAGGGTCAAATTAAAGTAGATAAAATAATGAGACTCAGAGCACCCATTTATTGAACAATATTTGTTCTGACTTGCGATCTGATATCTCTTATATTTCCTGTCAAATATGACTTGAAGTAGTGATGTGTAAGTATGGCCAAATTATGTTCCTTGACGTACATCAGCTTAAAATAAAATACACCTCATACATTTTAGGTATTTTATGTGTTGCTTGGAAATTTAATAAACCTGTGAAAGATTTAGAGTTGTCACTGTTGTCTTGCAGTTAAATTAATTTTATCATACTGGTTAAAATATTTTTGTTTTAAATATTTGCACTAATTTGGAACAAACGACGTGAACATGATGTGAAATTTTAATTCGAGTACGAGAAAAAGCTTATACTTACATAGATAATTTCATTCTAACGATAAAAATATTACAATATAAAATTCAATAATAGAAATTTAAAAGACTTCGAAAAAGGAAAAAGTCATTTTGAATAAGAAAAAATAGAAACAAATACAAGGGAATCAGTAATAGTTAATGGTGGCGTAAGACAAGGTTGTCCTTTATCAACCGCACTTTTTAATTTGTATGTTGACGAAATAGTAAGGATTTGATCGAATAAAGTCAATGGAAGCATTAATGTATCAGGAGCTAAATTGAAAACTATGTTGTATGCAGATGATCAAATAATAATGACCACAAATGAAGATGACCTGCAGAAAATGCTGTATAGTCTAGATAAAATTGCTACAGAATATGGAATGAAAATATCACCAAATAAATCCAAAACCATGGCATTTAAAGGAATTAATCCAGTAAGATCAAAAATAGTGTTAGATAAAATAATAATTGAGCAGAAATCACACTTTAAGTATTTAGGATGTAATGTCTCGTACCAAGGGCAAGCTGATATAATAGAGAAAATAAATAAATTTAACTATATAACAGGCACAATAAAAAGAACATTAAAAAATAAATCAAGAAAGGACTCTATAATAAAACTATACAAAACAATGGCAATACCAACTCTGATCTATGGATCAGAAACATGGGCACTAACAAAAAGAAATAGTACGAGAATACAGTCATCAGAAATGAAATTCATAAGAGCAATAGCTGGATATACCAAAATTGATAAAAAAAAACGTAGTCAGGATATTAGGACAGAATTAAAAGTAGAAGACATAAACCATACTATTAAAAGAAATAGAAATCAATGGAAAGAACATGTTCAGAGGAGGAATAATAATAGAAAACCAAAAATAGCCTTAAACTATAAACGTATAGGAATAAGAAACCAGGCAGACCAATTTGGAGCCGGAACGGGTTAAACAATCCAAAGCCGTGAGGTAAAAGAAGAAGAATTATAAGAAAGAATTATGATAATTATATGTATTCTATGTATTTAGTGCTATGATATAAGTTTGACAGCACTAAAAGTAAAGAAAGGGTGCCATAAAGGTAAGTATGATTGTATAAGTATTTGAATATCGTCGAATTTTAGCCACAGTTGACCAATTAATTTCCTAAAATTGTAGGTAACATTTTATTCCAATAGAATTTGTATCGTGGTTATAATTTAAAATAGAAATATTTTATGGGCATCGTGTGTAATAAAAATAAACCTTTTAGCTTTGCAGCAAAGAGGAAAGTAAATAATAAAACCAAAAGAAGGACGTAATGCGATGTATAGAATCGTTGTTGTGTTGTCTGGGAAACATGAGTAAGTAGGTAGACTTTTTTGTTTTCCTTGTGTACTAACATTTTGTATAAAACAAAGACTGGTTGGAGGATGCAGAAGAGGCTATAACATTTTAATAAAACAGAACATTTTATGCATAAGTAATTGAGCCCTCCGTTTTCTGCTTTGAAATTAAAGTATCGGGAGCCTCGTTTTGCTGATATGACAAAAGCAACAAAATATTTCCTGCTCCAACTTCTCCCTCCTTGGCGCAGATATATAATTCCAACCTACCAGGTAGGGATGTTCTAATGAAGCACCCAACCGCACTGTACCCGAGTCTGCGCACATGTAGAAAAATCGCGAAGCGTCTTGCGATGGCGTCCTTCTCCCAGGTTAGCGTCCGTCGTCTCCCCCTCTCCACTGACGGCACACCTCTCTATCGCACCGACCCCACGACGCGAGAAAAAAAAAAAAAAAAACTTCACTTCTATTCTCAAAATATAAATGGACATTTCATAACACAGAAGTGGAGAACTCGTGCAGACGGCGCTTGGGTCTCGCTCTACTCATTTTATTTACCGAAATGTTCCGTATAAATTTTGTTTCCACATGCAAAGACACTGGAGCAAGCAAGCGATAAAAGGAAGTCCGAGCTGGTGGTGGAAAATGACTTTAGGAAGAAGGCACATCCAAGAGATTGAGGTTCGAGGATAACACTACAGAGGGAGCATGCCACACTCTACCAAGGAGTATATATTCAACTCCTTAAGAAAACACAGATTGGGACCAGATGCACTCTCCGTTTTTTCAGATATAGATACCAGCTCACCTGCTAGAGTTGGAGGTGGTCGTTGACTTACAGGATGATATGTTGCACATTACCAGTTTTACTACACAAATCATCGGGCTCCTAGGAAGATTTTGAGCTGTAGTTACCATCTCAGCCATTAGGGATTATTTGGAAGAATTGGTTGGCAATTTTGAGATGCACTAATGTTATCATAGCTCAAATAGAAATTTTATCTATATTTAGGACAAGGGAAAATGGGCTAGGGAGGTCAGAAGATGGTAATTTTGAGTATGAAGGAGGTAATATAATGTTAGCTTACCCTTGTCATCTTAGATCTTATCAAGGCACATCCTCTCTGGCGAAGCAGTTCCATCTATGATTCCCTCAATTTGCAATCGGTGTTGACCTCCCGACCTGTCCAGAACTGACTAACTAACTGCCCCCGTTACAACGCGCTGCGAATCCACGAGTGACCTCAACAGTCGCAGTCAATACGAATTGGTAGGGGGAGGGAAATTAGGGAGTGGTCAGTCAATTGAAACAACAACAGGGCAAAAAAATGTAGCAGTGAAGCCTTTTTTTTTTTCTCCTCTTGTTTTGTATCGACGCTTAATCGAAGCCGCAAATAACCTTGACATGGAAAATCACAACATACTAGACACGGGACAGACGCGGTAGGGCGCAAATGAGTCGGATCACGACCTAGGAGAAGGCTAAACGCTCGAGCCCCCCCAGTAATGATATTAATATCGTGTTGATGAGGGGGCCCCGCCTCTGTGACGCATGTATACACATATATGTGTGAGTGGGAGTGATTGGCAGAGAGGCGGCAGTTCTCCCCACCCCAAGCCGCCCCCTCGCGTTTACCCGGATGACACTCCACTCGCTCCTGGTAAACATGTTTGTGTACCATCTCACTCTGCTGCATTTTCCACGTGCTCCGAACCACGTGGTCTCGTGTTGTTGTGTTAGCAATAACCACATAAATACACATTAGCCAAACCGCAACAGTGGCGCTATGCAACCCCCCACCCTCCCACCAGCCGCAATATGACGAGGGCGGGGAGGAAACGGGGTGGGAACAAATGAAACGCTTCGGTGAATATCGATATCTCTTTTCCGAAATCCTGGCAAATATCGGCATGAATGGGAGAGATTTCCGCCAGTCATTCACCCTTAACCGTCACGCCCGGTTGCCATGAAAATGAAACACAGGATCATACTGCACCCCGCTCCTCAAGAACATGACGTAGAATGTAAACAGCAAACTTGCTTTCACTTCTCATGAAACTAAGACTCAAGACTGGTTTCAAAAACTACTTCTTCCAAATAATAGGATAATAAATAACATACGTACGTTACTTACGTAATGACTGGTACTTAATAAAAGAAATACAGAAAGTTTACCTTTAAACACTTCCTGTTACTCCCCCTGCTACTTTCAGCAAGTACAAGAAGATTGTATGCCACCCATAATAGACATCGACTAACCCTTTACGATCGTCTTCTTTAACCATCTTTACTGAAAAATGTAAATTTGTTCAAATACCAAATACAACACAAAGATCTGCTAAAAAATTATCCCAACCCAGAACCACCCTTTATATTACTGTATTTATTTTTTTTAACTCAAACCATCTATGTGCTTAAAACATTTTTATGCTGAATTGAATATACATTTTTAAATTTCTGGCAACAGCCTTTTAAGTACTCTTAGTTCCGGAAGATCTTTACATATCTGATAAGCCATAAGAGATTCTACAATAAAAAAGTAGATTTTATGTCCAATATTTTTGAGATAAATAATTTCTCAAATATTCCATGCTTCTTCTTTGAATTTACCAAGGCGCGACAGCTCTTAGAGGGCCAAAGCCTACCAACCGATACGGGGAGGAGATGTGGTCAGCATCTCGGCATCCCCCAGCCGGAGTGTTGGTTTTCGCGAGCAGGGTCGCTTACCTAGCGTAAGCTCCTCACTCTCCTCACGATGCTGAGTGGGCACCGCAACCTAAAATCCCCACCACATGGGTGGGATCGAACCCGGGCCGCTTTCCGTGGCCAGCTACCAAGGCATACAGCCTCAGCCCGCTACGCCACGGCGCAGGAAGTTTGAATTTACTAATACTTCTATATTTCTGAAGGTGGAAGTCAATCTTTCATTCCCCTCCTTTCCTGGTCATGCCACTGAAAGCGCCTTCTCAAAGTCCTTACATAACACGGAGCTCTTAAAAATTTAAGCAATGTTTAAACCTTCTCTATTCCGCTATTCTCAGTGAATATTTATCTCGATTAAGTAGGTGTTATCAGTTAAAGATTCCAGAGAGGGTCATATGGTTGTAGCACATAAGATATATTCTTTTCTTACAAATTCCAATGCAATATTTATATGCTATAGAAAAACCATCACGAACTTCTCAGTAATTTAACCACTCCTTCAATATTATATTTTTCCTTGTGTGCCTGTCAAATGTTTTATTTTGCAAGGACTAACAAAGCTCAACTTAATTAGCTCTTTAAAGTTAAAAGTCAACTATATCTTTAGGAAGCAAAATTTGTTTATAGTTCTCTTTATTTTTAATTTTGAGTAAGATTGAGTAGGTATGAGTAGACATTAAACTTTCCGAAAAAGGTATTTATACCTCTGTCATGCCCTATTTAATTTGGAAAGCGTTTTTGAAACACACACACACACACACACACACACACACACACACACACACACACACACACACACACACACACACACACACACACACACACACACACACACACACACACACACACACAGAGAGAATATATAATATATTATTAAAAACACACAAATTTTATTAAATAAATTACAATCAAAATTGAAAATCTTCCCTTTAGCGTATCTAAGCAAAGTTTGCATTTTTAAATCTATAATAAACTATTCCCTTTGTGTTCAAAATTAAATATTCCAAATATATGAAATAGGCATATCCTAAACATGAATTGATGCATGCAAGTAACCTCAGTTGCGTAGTTACCTTCACATACCGATTGGTTATGTAACTTGCTGATAGATAATCTTATTAAATTGGTTTTAGAAGCACATTTAGTCAATGGTAGTAAAGTAATACGTTATTTTCATAATGCTAAAGAAATGTCATAAAATAAAAAAACATACGAAATAATTTTAAATTTTCTAAATGTTCCCCACGCCCTCATAAAAGCCTCAGCTTAAACCTATCACTGTGGAAACTACATAAAAATGTTTTTCGAAAGAAGCTAATAAATTCAAATGGACAGATACGTGTCGAATTAAAAAGTAAAATAAAAAAAAACTATTAGCTCAGGTTAGAGGTTTAGACACGGGAATTGTGTTTCTTAAAATTTTCTCCATAAAACAGCAACATAGCTTTAAGCACCTAAACCTCTTTTGTTTGTAATTATTGATATAGCGCTGGCTGGATCAAAATTACAGGAAAGATATTTTGAAGGTTGAATAGGTTATGGAAATAACTGAACCAGTGTACTCCCAATTCCGATAAGCATTATAAGCATTATAAGCATTATAAGTATCAGTAGGCTAATAGGATCAGATAGAGGTGCCATATGCTTTTCATAATTTATTGTGTATATGATTACCTGAGTAAACAAGCAGGAAATCCAAAATTTTAGATTTTAATATCCAATTATTGTTTTATTAATATTGTAATTATTATCATTTTACACGTTAAGTGTTACTTTTGTGACTGTTACTGTGCTTTTATATAGCAGACCTGATAAAAAAAACATTGGTTAGAGAAAGGATCGTAAGCAGAGGCGATCATGTACGCGGACGGCATGGTGATCGGAGCGGCAGAGGAGGAGGATGTGCAAAGAGCAGTACACAGACTAGAGACCTGGGTGGAGGAAAACAGCCTATAGATAAACGAAGAAAAGACAATACAGATGACTTTCAGAAAAGGGAGGAAGTCAAAGTCCATAGAAAATATAACATTATACAAAAAGCCACTGCAAAAAATAGGCAATTATACATATCTGGGAATAACTCCATAAAAAAACAACGGCGTCCTTTGGTATAGGTACATATTCAGGAAATAGGAGTAGTAATCAGGGCCTCGTACAACATTACAAACATAGCAAACTGATCAACTTGTACGGTGATGAGACTATTCAAGATGGCTGTAGCGCCAGTGATAACAAATGAAATTTGAGATAGTGTGGGAAAAGCTGAAGATCGGAGACCTGTTCTGAATAGAAAGAATAAAAGCAATGTTAATGAGGATTATTTGATTTGGAAAAGCAGCACCATTTCGGATGGTATATGAAATGATGAGGGAAACGTGTTTCATAGCAGACATACGAGTATATTTCTACCTACAATCAATAGAAACAAGCAGGGCTCTAGTAAACATCAGGGTAAGGAAGAAAAGTGAAATCGACCTTTAAAAGCTGGAGTAAATTGGTTATATAAAAGGAAAGAGGCAAGTTAAAGCCTAAGAATTTTGTACAATAGGTATAGTCGTCATCATCTTTAAATGATTGAAACTCCAGTATATTATCATATCAGAGAAATACCCATAATCGCCCACCTGTCCAATTGTTTTTCACTAACATTTGCCGGTGTTAGTAGAAACGTTGAACAACCTTATTTAAAACATATAGCTGCAATAAGATTTAGTACACAATATGTTTGATTTTTGAGCCTTCTAACCAGTACGACGGTAAAATTCCTGAGGCAGTGAACGTCGACTTTGACATATTTGTAACTCAAGGCTCACCAAAACTATCTGAACCGCCATATATTACTCAGATATGTTTGCAGACATATTTTATGTCTTAATTTTTTATAGGGAATCTTTATAAGCAAATGCTGATAAACAGCTTCCTATACTGTAGCTTTCCTAGCGGCGTGAATATTCCAGCACCCTGAGCACACCCTGAAGACAGGAACAATGGATGCTCCCCAAACGTTGGTACATCACCACATCTATACCTTGTTTGAAGCCTGAGAGAACCTGGAGGATTAAAATGAGTTAAATGATTGGTGGCACAGTTTCTATAAGGATATAAAAACTGCACTTAAAGATAGAGATTATAAAAAATACTAAAACTAAATAACTAAACGGAAGAAGCAAGCTTGAAGAAAGCGTTTCCTGTGAATGATTCTGGAATAAGTAGATATTTGAAGATAGAAATAAGATGAATATTCCCACGCTGTCGTAATGAGGAAAAATAAAGAAGGTATAATAACAATGAAAGACAGGACGTGTGATGGAAAATAATGTCATCAAATTCATAATTATATATCAATTGTTTCAGTGCTTATATTTTGCTGTAATATATTCTTTGATTTTAATTTATTCTTTCCCATGCTTTAAGCAGTATAGCCTCAAAGTTTAAATTGTAGTCCTTTCGTTCTAACGGTTCCACAAGTGTACTATGCGATTCTTCTCTGTTCCAATTATAAACAGTGTTATCATTTACCTTTAGCTAATTAATATAAATTTTTATCGCTTTTAACGTATATCTAAACAATTAGCCCTTATTGAAATACATGAGGAATAGTTAGCAATATACCCTAAGTATTATTTTGTATTACTTGCAAATAGTGTAAATGCTTTGGTGCTATTTTGAGGTTCAACTGTTACAATGTTGGAAACAGTTGAAGTTCTCATCACTTGTTAACAGCTGAAAACCACAACTCCACATTTCATTTTTAAATTTACGTCTTCCAACTTTAAATCATGAAAATAAATGACGTACGATGAGTGAATCACGAAGAATGAAATGTTGAAATGATGCTCAGATGAGGCCAAGATTTATAGAGTTAGTTACCAGACATTCATATTTCAGGATAAGGAAAAATCCCGGAGGAAAATCCTATCCAGATAACTCGCCGTGACCAAGGAACCTCTTGAGCGGGAGGTAGAGGCGCTACCACCTACACTACAGGAAACAAAAGGAGCGTATTTTTATGTTTATTAGGTTCAGTAAATTTATATTATTGACGCGAACCCGTTCTATGATCGCGTGACTTGTTTACACAAGAGAAACTGATGGGAGGGCAGTGTGAAAACCAAGAGCCCGCGGACAAAGATAAGAGGCAGATAAGGGTCTGCGGAACAAACAAACTGAGATAAATGGAAATTTCTAGTTACTTCTGGACTGATAGAAATTGTTCGCGCTCTGGTTTATTTGCGATTTATCTAGAAATTATCTGTGAAGTATTTAAAGAGGCAACGATTGGCCAAGAAGAGGAGTTACAAGTTGTGAAGACAAGAGTTTCAAGTAGTAGTTGTGAAATGAGAGACAGCCAGCTGTGTAACGAGAGCTAAGGATGTAATCTGCTGTCACTGTTATTGTCATTGACCTTGGTAGACTGATCGTGTATGTAACGTAATGCTGCTGTAATCTGTAAGAGTATTTCTACGAAAATAAAGGAGATTTCTAATTTCTGCAACTCGGTCTTTTAATTCTACAAACCCACAGTCAAATTATATATACTTGTTATCTTAGTTTGAGCTAAGGAAAATCCCCTAAATTTTCAAAACAGCCAAACTAAAATATAATCTTAGTTATAAAGTAGGAAGTTGGAAAAGATTTTGTGTAGCTATACAAATAACAAATAAGTCTCAGTGAAATAATAGAATAACTGTATAATTTTCAATGTGTTAGCAGATTTTAAAGTCCTGAGGAGTGGAAATAATATATTTTTCTCCTATAATGTTAACAAAAATTCACGTAAAGGTTTAATGACTCAAAAGAAGTTACTATAACATATTAATTAATCTTTAGAATTTGCCCTACAAGCATTTTTCTCGTGGAAGCTCTTGTGATGCTGTGAGCAGTAACGGAGATTGGGAAGAAGCCAAGAAACGTTTAAAGAAAGAAGAGCAATTCCAGACCGGTCTGATGTGCAAGTTCTTCCCCTCACCTGGACAGTGTTGTTTGGAAGTCACAGACAACCGGAACATCCCCGCTCTTTCACATAACGGAGTGAATTATGCGTACGACTCTTAACGTACTTGCACCCTCCTTGGGGAATGATAGGGAGCTCTTTTTTGTTGCATGTTAAAGCATCCCAGATAAGGTGTCCTCCGTTGAACACTGCTTTTCATTATAAACTGTCTTTGCATGGTTTAAAATAACACTTCTCTTACTCCGTACATTGGTCGCGCCGTTGAAGAAGAGGAGAGATCAACGCACGGTTAAGCGACGAACTAATGGCGTATTAATGCTGGAAGTTTTACGTGTACTGAAACACTCGTTTTAAGTTCTTCTTTCCTTCGCAGAACATTTCAGCAGCTTTTTCCTTATAACTAAAGAGATCATCAAGTTCACTAACGTATTTTGATATATTTATTAGGTAGATGTTGCAGCATAACGTTAATGTGAAACTAAAGGCTACAAGAAATATTTAATTAGTATGACTTTTGTGGTACAAAGAACAACATTATTGGCTCTCATGTTGTCTTATTTTGCTCCTTTTTTAACCTAACTTCATTTAACTTATTCGATCCATTCACCTATGTCTACGAATAATATTTAATGATTTGGATATTCTAACCCATTTGCGTTATATTTCAACATTATACTTATTCACAGTTGATATATATTCAGTTACTAAATTAAATTATCTTAAAAGATTACGGTTACATATTTCGTTCATATAAAATTTCAATCCACACGTCCACATTTTGTGCTAAGATACAGTGCATAAAGCGATAGTTAGAATTTTGTGTGATGGATTTGATATTCAATGTCATTATTGTCCCACCACTACAAAAACAATTGAATGATGACTTCTCAATTGAGAAAACTATATGTAAAATTTGAAACAAATAACAGGAAATATCTCGGAAATAATTATTAATTGGACAAACGTACTTGTTACAAATTGTGTACCTTAAAAATAATTAGATTTTTCTTTAATGGCAGCTGCACAAAATTCAATGACAATGAAGATGACTTCAGAGACTTTTCTCAGAAATTTCAAGACGTAGATTTCATGAAAATAAGTTAAAATATTGTATTTTAATAAAATTTAGAGCTAAAAGTACTATACCTCGTAAGAGATATTCCGTGAGAAGACTAGCCTTGAGCTTAAATATAATTTTTTGAGCATGAACTATGATGTTCACAGGAGTTTACGTGCGCATACGTGGATTTAGTTTCTAAAAATTCCCTTCTTTGTATTTACATTCTTGAAACCTGTGTTTCCAATGAAATTATATCAGAATTTTTAGTGAAACGTATTAATACTCCTACTTAATATAGATAATCAATAAAGAAAGCAAACATAAAGGAAAATGTGTAATTAATAAACAGTAACCGTAGCTCGGTGCATTGGTCAAACTTTCAAGAGTACTCAAATTCTTCTATTCAATGTAACAGCTCCTTAAGTTCTGTAAGTAGATCTGTGATCGTCAGGCGCTCATGCCTGGCATGCAAAGAAACTCAGTGTCTTAACGTTAAAATTTTAACGTTTCATTAAGAAATTCACCAGTGGATTTATAAGAGGCTTCCTTCCCTTCTGCTGTTAAGAAACAACAAAGTTACCTCAACACTGTATACTACAGGGCGAGTCATTGTTGCAAAGCATAGAGTCACCTCATGCAGGACAATCAGGACATTTTTGGTAACTTATTTTTAGCAACTTGTTCTCCAGTAAACATAATTTTCTTTGGATCCCCACCTTTTGATAGAAGTCTCCTCAATTTGTTGATATAAATTAGAAACCATGCATTTTTTCATATTAGTTAAACATTTTTTATTTTGATCTGAATTACAGTATACCTTCATGTTGAATTAGAAAAGTAATAGTGATTATTTGGTAATCAAATAACCACCAGTAACTGTAAAATCCTTCAGAGTAAGTGAAAAAACTAACCATTCTAACTTAGATAACATACGACTTTTATATGATAAAAAAACCTTAAAAGAAATTGAACACTTAACATTTGTACCTGTAGAGTCTGGTTGAGGTAGTAATTTTAACAGACTTATTATGTAAGCTATTGAAGAAACCTCTACACGTGCGGGATTCTTTGTTGGGTCCTTTTTGTGCCATGGACTCAGAGGGTTTCTGGTCATTGTACGAGTAGCAAGAGTGTGCCAACATCGACATGAAAGGGGATAGAAATAACCTCGGCCCGTTCCTGTTCGGGACCCTTCTTTCAAAACTCGAGGAGATGAATGCATTTGTGTTGGGCTACCTTCCTGGGACGGGACCTTTGCACCTTTTTCATGTACCCCTGACAAACGTTCCTTATGTTTGGCTACAAGCGTGACACTTATTTAATAGTCTCTATTCACGTACATTATCCTTTAGCGGGACTCTTAAAGTACCCCTTTCTTTGTCAATGACAGATAACTAAAGTGAGTTTGTGGGATAATCGTTGTTGGTGTGGTGATCTGTGACCCGTTTTCACTTGAATGGTTGAAAAAAGTGGGTTTATGATAGAAGAAGCTTTCATTCAGAGATCTAGTGGTCAGACATAAGAAAAGTACAGCAAATGTGTACCTTCGAACATATTTGATATTATCTTAACATGATTAAGAAAGTTACAGCTGATTTTCTTTGCAATAAAGGAATTAATTTATAAGTTATATCCCTTCCTGACTCATCTAGGTTATTACAGGTTCTAGTCTAACTTAACCTGAATATTTTTAAACGGTTGTAAAATCCTGTTTTCTTGGTTTTGAGAGATTTGTAAGCATTATAAAGCCTTTAGCCGAATACCGAAAGTCAGAGCCATTAAGCCAGAGCCCTGGAAACCTCACTGTAATTTTACAGTGACTTCACTACATCATAAAAACGTGGCTGCAGCAATTAATTTTTGTGCGTGCTTGAAGAATATGAGACATCACATTTTTCAATGAATTCTTGCAGCTTATTTTAATGCAGGCAGCGACGTATTTAAGGAGGGGTGGTCCAAGGGGTTCCGGACCCCCAAATGAATAATTTCAAACTTTTAATAAATATTTGAAATAAAACATAGTTTAAAATAAATCGAAAAAAGTTTATTCTAGCTTCGCATCTTAAAGTCTCTATTCACTGTCAGGCAGATATGAAGTTATTTAAGAGATGAACGAAAAGTTACTGCACAGCGACTGCAGAACTCGCCAAAATACACAAATAATGTCAATTAAAGTAATATATTGCAAAGTTAACCAATTTCAATATTTAATAATTTGTTGACTACAATTCCCACATACTTTAAGGTATGTAATTTTTAACTTCTAAATTTCTATTCACTTTTTCATTCAAGGAGAACTAATACTTCAAATGCCCCAATCAGTGGTTCGCTTTTTAAATATGTGATTACTGCTTATATCACTTTATCCCAGGTATAAGAACAAAAAATATGCAATGTGCAAGGCTTTTCTACAGACTTTATTCAAAGAAACAAAACACAAACAAACTTTTCTAAGAACAATTTGTAGAAGCTTTAGTGTAAAAAGTCAAGTTACTATAATATATTACATGTGTTTGTATTTCTTACTAACATATTAAAAGCACATTATTGATTAATTATTTACTAAAAGGAAATAATTCAACGTAAAATTTTTGGACCCCTCCGGAAACTGTTTTCTAAATACGTGCCTGAATGCGGGCTCAAAAATAGCAAAGTGTAAGATGTGGCAATAGCTTTTCGTTTGGAATGCGATGTCTCCTTCCAGTACGACCATTCTGAAACTTGATGTCCATGTTACAACGACATTGGCATGAAGATGGATGCTGAGCGTGCACACAAAAGTTCTTGTGGATAACAACGGGCAAGACCACCAAAACTGGCAGAACTTACTGAGTGTTGGTAAAATGATATAGTCCAACATCGCGGAAGATATTTGGTTTGAAAATTAATATGCGCTTTACAATATATTATTTAATTATGAACTTCAGAGCTTGAAACAAATGATAGTGCGTTCCTTACTTCAAAATGAATATTTGCTATCTATACTAATTTAATCCAAGATATCTTTGATATCGTGTTAAACTATATGCATTTATGTGAAGGCACTTCCAGTGTAAGACTTTTGGGAATAATGAGCAGTGATAAAATTATATTTTAATTAATTTGTAAAGGAAGAAAGTAAAAACACATAAAAATCTATCGGAATTTAAAAAAAGAAACTATGGGCCTCTTAGAAGGTTCCATACTATGCTAATTTACTTCAAATGCATGCAAGGAACTGCTATGAGTAATAACCGCTAATCTGTGAAGGCATGATTATGGAATATTCTATTTTTAATTCTTCATAAACATGCAATTGCTTAATAGTTGTTTTAAAGTTATTTCATGTAAGAATAGGTGTAATAGCCTAGTTCATATTTCTCGAAGCGCTTTCCCTTTCTTAATATTATTAACTTAGTTCCTTCTTAATATTAGAATAACCGAACATAACGCTTACATCACATTGAACTTCTCTAAGAAAATTCGGATATTGAGAGTTCATTGAAGGCAGGTTACCTTTATTAATGAAATTGTGCAAGTCATTCATTTGAAGGCAAAGCCAAACTATGACAAATAAATCCACAAATATGTGAGTGACGGATAAAATCGAATTCATAGAAATGAATCGAACAAAGACATCTCTAACTAACCATGTTGAAGAATGAGAATCTGCTCTCTACATGAATAACTATGAAACGTTTGTGTACCTTATTTTAATAATGTAACCATAAGTTTTTAAAGAACCTGGAGTTTTAGTCCCTGTTCTATTTTAGTGAGAAAGAAAATTTTACTAAAGTGTTTCAATTTTCTGATCAGCATATAATATCTGTAAATCATCTGAACACAACAGAAAAACTTGAACTATGGCTGAGTAAAAGTTTACTACTTAAGTAAGCACAAATTTTATATATTTCGGTTTTACTCTTTTAACTCCCTCTATTATTTTTAAACTTATGTGATTCTGTAATGATGCTTATTGACTACAATGGAAAATGTTTATTAATTTAGTCATTAATTATTATTAATACATTTTACGTAGGTTTCATATGTAGTAGGTAAGTTAATTTAACGCTTTCTACGCTGGAAATTATCGCAAATAGGATAAGGTAAAAACCTAATATACTACATTAATTTTTCCACCCATTATAGTTTGATTTTATGAAAACTCTAAAGGCTATATATAACACCTTAGTTTTCTATGTACATCTTAATTTAATTACATCTTAGAGAAACAATTTAATTGCGTCTAAGAGCTATATCTACAAGTTTATTTTTCCGTCTAACACATGTTAATTTAATTAAATTTTACAGAAAGAAATCCATTACGTATCTGGTAAATACCAGGCAGAGACACTAATTAGAATCGAGTACATCAGTACGTGATGGCCTAAATTAAAAAAAAACACAAGGAATATCTTCCTTCCATGCTATCGGAAAATAACGGTCAACTCGTGGAATTAAACTTCGTGTTTTTAAGCATACCCATATATTTTGTCCTCAGTTTTGGTTATGTCTTTTCATTTTTCAGTTATACAAACTTACTAGAGAGTGAAGGGGAATTTACATATAGGTTGTCCTCAGGACATTTTGGACATTTCATTTGTTTCTATGTAAATAAATAAAATATATGGAATATTTATCATAAAATTAGAATATTTGATTATTATTATTATTATTATTATTATTATTATTATTATTATTATTATTATTATTATTATTATTATTATTATTATTATTATTATTATTATTATTATTATTATTATTATTATTATTATTATTATTATTATTATTATTATTATTATTATTATTATTATTATTATTATTATTATTATTATTATTATTATTATTATTATTATTATTATTATTATTATTATTATTATTATTATTATTATTATTATTATTATTATTATTATTATTATTATTATTATTATTATTATTATTATTATTATTATTATTATTATTATTATTATTATTATTATTATTATTATTATTATTATTATTATTATTATTATTATTATTATTATTATTATTATTATTATTATTATTATTATTATTATTATTATTATTATTATTATTATTATTATTATTATTATTATTATTATTATTATTATTATTATTATTATTATTATTATTATTATTATTATTATTATTATTATTATTATTATTATTATTATTATTATTATTATTATTATTATTATTATTATTATTATTATTATTATTATTATTATTATTATTATTATTATTATTATTATTATTATTATTATTGTTGTTGTTGTTGTTGTTATTATTATCATTACTTATAAAATTGAATAATATTTCTAAAATAGAAAACGATAAACAGGAAAAGTTATCCTGACCTGCCTACTGTCGCAAGCAGGTTTGTAAAAAACTGAGGTGTAAAATTTGTTTAATGTTACTGCTACAAATAAAAAAGTCTTTTATGCACAGTATTAGAAAAGGTTTCCATAAAGAAAATGTTTAGAATCGTTCAAAAATTAAAACATTAGAATCTGTTAAGATTTAATTTTAGAAAATGATTTCTAGCTTCTAGAAGAGAAAATTACTAAAGATTAAATTCTTCTGTTCAAACTAGAAACATAATTTATGAGAAAAAACTGAAACCTTTGCCCATTAATGGTAAAAAGGGTAACCATAAGCCAAAAATACTAGCACCTAAGTTTCACAGCGTAAAATAATTCCAATTATATAATCAAATAATTGTTATTAAAATATGAAATGAAGTTCCAAATAGTAACTGTAATTTATTATACTCTTAATAAATGATTTAGGTGTTTTATTTATTTTGAGTCCTATAGTATACACAAAAACAAGTTTATAAAATTAACCTAAATATTGATAATATTGTGCATACTGTTATGTCAAAAACTCAACTATGCTTAAAATGGGATTAATTTCCAATGGATAAGAAACTCGTCTTTATTATGAAAACAATGGGTTAACAAATACATTTTAAGCTCTTTTTAAAAGTATTTCAGTCTATCGCTGACTTCAGTCTGTTTGGTAATATGTTGAAGTATTTTGATGTAACATAAATAGTCCTTTTATTTCGAAACTGGGCCCTATATGATTGAAGAAAAGAGTCATTTTGTCTGCGAGTGTGGTGTGTGTATGTCTTTATTTAGGCAAGGGGATACTGTTTAGTGTTTTTTTACATAGAAAATAGCATAATTTACGTATATGCAAAAGAGAGGCCAGATTTTGAGTTTCTTAAATTAAGGTCTACAAGTGACAACTTAGCTAAAACTCTAATAGCCCTTTTTGGACTGAAAATAGGTGTGCAAAAAGAGTCTTACCAGCAAAACACCACAACATAGCTCCATATTCCAGATGTGAATGAAATAAAGAAAAATATACGTTATGAATTACTTGAGGAGGTAAAATTTTAACTAGCTGACGTAACAACGTTTATTTCTGGTAGATACATGGTAGTAAATGTAGAAATATCGATATGAAATTGGAAACTACATCTTAAGTTAAATATTGGCCAATGATTTGTAATATGCATTGAGTAATAAATATCATTAAAGTTGTAGCATTAGACATTTTGTCGTATTCATTTGTTTCTACCTGCAGATTATGGAGGGATAGTTAAAACATTTTCAAGGTGTTTTATTTATGATACTCTTTCAACGGCTTTGGTGTGCTCTGCATTAAGTTTATTAGCACTTTTATCTCGTTCTTTCCAGGGAACGTTCATCATTGTCCTTTTATTGCTGTTGAGAAGCATTTAGAAGTATTGGAAAATATAAATCGGAGCAGATGACGTAAGGCGATAGAGAGCGTTCACATAGCTTCTGAAGCGATACAATTGGCAAGTATGAGAAGGGTGATTTGTATAACGGAAGAAGTTGACATCGCAGGCTATTGGCAGCCACGTTTCGAGAGCTTGTTTATGGGAGGCTATCAATCCGCTCCTCAAGTGCAACTATTTACTGCTCACCAAGTAGCGGTGTTGACAGCAAACTTTATCGTACAGTTTTCAAGCAAACTTGCACTCTTCCACTTTTTTTTTTAATCTCTGGAACGGCTTGCTCCGTCTGTTGATACAGCACATTTAATCACGCACGAAAAAAGAGTGGAAAAAGTCAGGATGTGGTGAAGTTACCCATTTGTTTACCAAAAGAAGACGCATTTGGAAATGTGTGGATATTGCTATGTGTCACTACCAGCGCGGTTCTAACTTCCGCGTGATAGCCTTTTTTATGTTTTTATTTGGCAGCCCTTAGTGGAGAACGTAAGGAAGTTGAGTGCGCATTCATTATCAGATGTATAACTAACTTTAATTTAATCATCGAACTTCATGATTCTGTTCGTTTAGGCCTGGTGTAAGGCAAACAAAACTCGAGGGCAAACTAAAAGCCCTTGTCTAAGTATACGTTAAAAAATTATGTGTGACTAGTAGCAAAAATCAACATGTCTATTTAAAAGTGATTATTTCCTAGCACAGTAGTTTTTATACATAAAAAATATTTATTCAGTTTAATTAATTTTAATAATTTTTTGTTTTGTAACATAGGATTTTAATATAACTTAAAAATTAATACAATTAAAATATTAAACAGCACAAATCAAAACAACTTTAGATTTTTTTAAACTATAGAGCAACAACAAATGCAAATATTTTATAATATTTCTAGAATTCAACCTACTTTCATTATAAGGGACAATAAGTTAGCTATTTCATATATCATATTAATATTGTTGATAAAATACAGTGCGATCCATATGAACCTGAACCATTTCAATAGGTCATAACTTTTGAACCAATAATAGTACACACGTGCAACTTTGGGAGAATATAATGCACAATTGGGTGATTACATTACACTATTTACATCTCTGAGAAATTGTTGGAAGTGTCCTCCACCAGCATCTACACATGTTTGCACTCGTCTCACCATATTCTCTGAATGGAAATTAATTGTGCTTTCACACTGACCGTGTGTAGGCTAAATTTGAAGAAATGTGGAGTCAAACTGAAAAATTCAATGTCTTAACCGGGATTTGAACCACGGATCTTCTGGTCTCCGTCCAGCCGGTCTAAACATTGAGCTACCAGT
Organism: Mantis religiosa; assembly: GCA_030765055.1. Taxonomy (NCBI): domain Eukaryota; kingdom Metazoa; phylum Arthropoda; class Insecta; order Mantodea; family Mantidae; genus Mantis; species Mantis religiosa. The sequence continues at coordinate 31,895,160 of CM060954.1, forward strand.
GTGAAAGAACAATTAATTTCCATTAATTGACCTATAGTGGTTAACTATAAACCCCAGGCCTTAAAGTACTTACATCGTGTAAGTCGCCATTGAGGTAGTTGTCTCATGTGTTTATGAGAACTCCTAAGTGGTTTACCGGAAAAAATACGATCATTTAGAGAATTTAGTGTCATATTGGCACGTTGGCCATGGTAGCTCAATGGTTAGAGCGGCTGGACGGAGACCAGAAGATCCGTGTTTCAAATCCCGGCTATGGCATTGAATTTTTCAGTCTGGCTCTACATTTCCGCAATATTCTCTGAAGTTTTACGGAGAGTATCCTCACCAATGTTACTTATTTCGGTTCGAGTGGATTCCTTGAGAACATCAATTATCCGTGGGCTGGTCTTGTACATTATATTTTAGATTCCCCCAAATTAAAAGCTCTGGTGAGGTTAGGTCAGAGCATCTGGGGGGCCACAAACCTTTTGAGATTATTCGATTATCAAAGAAACAGGTTACAAGTTTCATAATGTCATTAGATGTATGTACGTTGCTACATCTTGCTGGAAATAACCTTCACTCAATTATATATCATCCAGCTGCTTCACAAATGTCTTGAAGATACCCATATAAACTTCACTGTCTACAGTCGTATCAAAGAAAATGGGACCAACGATCCATAGATGCTGGTGCAGGACACTTCCAACATTTTCTCTGAGATGTAAATAGTGTAATGTAATATCCCAATTGTGTATTATATTCTCCCAAAGTTGCAGGTGTGTCATATTATTGGTTAAAAAGTTATGACATATTGAAATGGTTCAGGTTTATATGGATCTCACTATATTTGATGACGTATGTAGTGATTTTACCGACATTTCACCACCTGTGAATTCCAAGGGAAAGTTGGTGGTAAAATTAGACTAAAATGGATATTTTTCTTCTCTCTTTTATTATTGTAGCAGCAGAACCTATAGGTAACTCTGCTTTTCTTTTCCTTTTGCAGTACACTCTTGTACTTTTCACTGTCTTTTAATCCATCTCTTCTCCTTTCTTTAGTACTCGCACTCATTACCTCGGCATGCTCTCTGTTATGTCCTTACCAATTTACTTAAGCTTAATATTTAATTACATTATTTTCGAAGGATACGACTTGTAATTTTCCCTGATATGGAGCATTTTTAAAAAGTTCTGCTTTCTAAAAGGTGCATCTTAAAATCATTCATTAAAATGCACCTGCATATAAGACATTTACATAAAAACTTGATATCTTGATTTACTTTCAGAATTAACTATGAAATGTTTTGTTATTAGAAGGCAATTTGTATAATTATGTCATCTTCTTCACTTCGGGGATTAGGTATTTCTGTGTGGTCCGACTTCGCCTTCTTTCAACTATTCCCATCTTTTCCTAGGGCGTCCTACATCTCTTCTTCCACTAAGGTTATATCTTCTTATTAAAACCAGTACTCTCTCTTCGTCCATTCTATTCATATGTTCTTTACAGTTCTGTATATTTTTTTCTATTTTGTCCTGTAACTTATATATACCTAGTTCCTACAAAATATTTTCATTTCTTATTAAATCTCTTCTAGTATATTGTTTAATTCTTCTTAATAACCTCATTTCTGCTGCCTGTATCTTACTTTTATCTCTTTCTTTTAATATCCAGTACTCAGTTCCATAAACGAGCACTAGAACTGCCATCGTTTTATAAAAATTTAACTTTGTTGATTCCTTGCTTTGTTTTCTAATATTCCTGTTATAGTTCTTCACATCTGCTGACAGTCATTTATTTTATTTTCTATGTCTTTGTCTAAATCAAAGCTTACATCACAGCACAAAAAGCTGAAATTCGAAAGCTGTTCCAGGCATTTATTTTCAATGCTTATTTTTTATGTTTTAAGATATTTTCCTTGATGTGCCATTATCTTCGTTGCCCTCCTCGATGGTAGCGTGTCTGCCTCACGCCCAAGAGGTCACGAGTTCCAATCTTGGTCAGGGTGAGTTACCTGGATAAGGTTTTTCCGGGGTTTTCCCTTATCCTTCAAGACGAATGTCAGGTAATTCTAAGCTCTATGGACCCTGGACTCATTTCAGTATCATTTCATCCAATTCATTCACCGTCCGATATGACTTAACGTTGGAAGACATAAATTAAAAAAAAATATCATCATTTTCTTTGTGGATATATTTAGATTGGATTTTCTTCCCAGTAAATACATTTTATACATGGAACGTTGAAGGCCTTCTTCATTTTCTTGTATTATTGCTACATCATCAGCATAGAGTATCACATTTAAGTTTTTATATCTATTTAGTTGTATTCCTTCATCCACCTGTTTTGTTTCCAAGATTTTATCAAATCCTCGAAGTATACACTTAGATAGTGTGGGAGAAAGGCTACTTCGCTGTCTTAGTATAATTATGTATGCAGACATATAGATCCATAAGAAAGTAATCTCTTAAACCGCATAAAGTTTTCTTTCAGTTGTTGGTTTGAATATTTAATAATTCATAACGCTTTTAACAAAGAATATTTTTTAATTCTTCCGGCATTACTGTGTTAAATATTTGGAACTTTAAAGCTAATATACAGCGAATAGTGTTTTTATATTTTCAATCGCTATTTGTTTTATAGGTATAAAATACGTATATTAAAAGAAATGTGCATTAAAATATTTATTTATGCATTCAAATTGTAACTTTTATAAGAATAACAATTTTCAACAATTGTTTATAAATGGATTATTAAGTAAATAATAGTATATAATGAGCCTACTGCAAAATTAACACTGTCGACATCTATCAGCAAAAATAATCTTTAAAAATAACAACGCATTCAATTGTCTATGATATAAAATAAGACACACTTAGAATAATGATCTTAATATAATATATAATGAATATAACACGAAAATAAAACAAATACAGATATAAATACGTAGAATAACATCTGCTTCAGTGAATGTTGGACATTAATCAAACTTCAAACGAAAAGAATATGGTCAACAGAAATGAAATGCTTTAGAAGTATTGGATAAAAACTTCTGGACGACATTAGAGGTGATGGCATTGGGAGAGGATTAAGCGCTGAAGTATAAACTATTTCGTTGAATAGCTTAGAGACACACTGAATAATCATTGTGACTGTTTAAGGGAAGAATAGCTTTTAACTGTATAATTGAAATGTAATCCGTGCTGCTGTTGGTTTTGATAAAATAGGTTTATGATGGCTGACAGTAAAATATTATGTAAATAATGAAATCATTGTAATTTAATGTATAATTTAAGTACATTCTGATATCCGGCTTCCGTCACTTTTCGCTTGCATGAAGCACTGGCGTCTGTGAACAAAGCTGCAGATTATCTCGTTACGTGCAGCATATTCTAAATAAGTAGAAATCTTTGGGCTCTTCAGTTGAAACTTCAGCAACGGAACAGGCTACTGAGAATGTTAAATATTGCTAAAACATGTGATACCGAAATTATTAAAGAATTGTCTTCACTTAATGACTATATATTTAAGAGGTAGGTAATGGAGGAGCAAAACTCTCTTCTCTTGCTAAAGAAACAGATCGAAGTTCCTCGATTTTCTGAATTGTAGTTCATAGCTGAATAAAAAGAATAACATATGGCTTAACCACGTGAGCAAATATAATTACAGTTTCTTAATTTATAAATTTGAATAACCATGCAATAATTTTATCATAACTTCACCAAAATTTAGATAGCAAAGCAATAAGTAAATGCTAAAAATTTCATAATTCTTACCTTACTTAATAATTACTTTATCTTTTTTATGGTAAATAATCTATTGTATTCTACACAAATGCTCTACGTCGATATTTAATAAGAAAGAGGCATGTTTTGAGGTCCACAGCATAAAACAATACATGTTTAGGAAAAGCTCTGCGTGTTTGTGAAAACAAACACCCCAGATATTGCATTTGTATTCAGCATCTTTCATAAATGCAACACGCATCCTCAACCACAGTAAAGCATCACACGTTTAACAAAATATAAAATGTGTAACTTTAATTTTAAGTTATTTCTGAAGTCTTCGTTTTGAACAGCTTTCGTATAGGTTATGAACCTAAAAAAATTGACAGTCTTACTACACAAAATTATATAGATTCATGTCAAATGTTTTATATGTTTGAAACATTTTGTGTTATTGGTTTGCATTTTAAATACATAAACCTTTCACAAATTGAAATAAATTGATAGCTTTTAGAAATGTCGAAGCCATCGCAGAGCGGTATCCCTTAAAATATTTGGCTACTACTTGAAGCCCAACGAACATGAAATACCCGTTTCTCCTAGAAGTAAATATGTAATTTCTATAAACATGAATTGGATAGAATAATAAGCGTAATTCATAAGAGTATTTTTAAAAGAATTTGTAGAGAACATCAGATATTTTAAGGTTATATTAGTACCCAGACTGATGTATGGATAAGATACCTGGGCAACGAACATGCTAGAACTTATAAGACATGTAAAAATGGCTGTAACCGTAAATATCCAAAACAAATGAAACCTTCAGATAAGAAATAAGCATTTTAAATATAAACCAGTTACTTCTCCAAAAATAATGAGCATACTCTAAGGCTTATCACTGATATTACATGCATTTCAAAAGTATTTTCAGACAGTGAATGACCTTAACGAAACGGCTCTGGACACCCACCTTGCAGAGATAATCATGATGACGACGACGACAAAATTTGTCACTGGAGTCTCTTAACTTCCAAATTCTATTCTCTTCAACAGCATGAAATGCTCCGTGTCAGCTATTATTTTCTGGTATTATGTTAATTTCAATTTTTCTCCATCAGTTTTAGACATATTTTATACACTCAGACTGCATCACTAAAGTAGCATCCCCAATCATTATTTTAACTGATTTACTTACGATTCCAGGTCTCACTTCTGGGTAAACTTAGTAATAACTTCCTTCCCGATTTTCTGTGTTTTTGTGGTTGTTGCTGTTCTTTTATTTCTTGATTCTGTTGCCGTTCTCCATTATTTTGTTGATAAGTTCTTCTCTTTACTATAAATATTTAATAAATTATAGAAATATTCCTACTGTTCGATTGATTAATTATTTCTTTGCTATCTTCCACATTTTCGGCTCTAATGCTACGGAGTTTGTTTCGATTTCTCTTATTAATAAATTATTTTATTTAAATTATGATAAAAAATTAAAATTTCAAACTCTGTACTTCCAAGGCTGGAGAGATTTCTACCCATGGTTCATCGAACAAAGGAAAGCATTTTGAGCTTGTGAATTATTTACTTAAATGCTAAACAGGTCAGTTTTTAAGCTTCAGACTTGCATAGATTCATTTTAAGGTGCGTTTATTATATAAAACTAGCAATAAAATAATAAGTCACGCTATGTTCAAGCTTGTTGGTGTCCAGAATTAGAACTTCTTCATATTTTAACGAAATTACCTATATGTTTTCATCCTTTAGCTCGAAAGAATTTTCTGATTTTCAGTACAAAAGCAAATTCAGTTGAATTTTACTTCAAAATTATTTTGAAATAAGTTTTTTGAACCTGTGTAATCGATTTAAGAATCGTGCGTTATAATGTCATGAAGGAGAAATGCCTCAAAGGTTCTCCTTAACACCAAAATATATACTTTTGATTCCTTGGCCTACAATTGTATCCAGATGAACAGCCTAAGTTCTGAGTCATCAGCAAAAATACTGGAAGAACACTATTGTAAATCTTCTTGAATAATGGAAAAGACTGTCAACAGTACCTTTGAAAATTAAGTATTTGAAAGGAAAATTATTAAAGTCATCTAAACCTCTCCGAGGCTCTGTTAGTATAGTTACTCATTTATTTGTCTACTGGATCTTGAAAGGTACATCCTGCCATTAACATCTCATCTTGATACAAAATAGATATATTTAAAGTTTCAAAAGAAAATCATATAACTCTGGTCATGATTGGTAAAATATTTGCAAAATTATCTTCACCATTAGACAGCTGTAACATACAAATATGAAACAAATAACTATCAACTCAACTAAGATACGACTGCTCCATTAGAATGACACTAAGTTGCGTATATTTGATACTATTTTGTTTCGTATAAAATCAACAAATTTCACTTCTTTTCCTTTAACTGCAAAGGAGTTTCCTAGAATGTTATTTAAAAATGGACCCAGTTAAGAGAATGTTGATTCTGATGCTGCTACTGAGAAATTAATTCTGCTGCAACGAGTAAGGTATTCATATGTTATTCACAATAAGGACGTCAAAAGTTTTCCACTTTCCAGCGCCGTAGTGTAAAATATTCTTTTTTCTCTCTCAGCATTCATGTCAAGAGAGAAGGGAGGAGAAAGAAACCAGGAGAAACGTGTAATGAAAAAGGGCGATGTTTATCTAATGATAACCTGGGGCATGCTGTGTATGTAACTATCCAGTATTGCAAAAGAGTAACTTTTCTTTCTTTCTTTGCACCAAGAGGAAATGTCGTATTTGCTAGTTAGCATTCTTTAACTTAAAAGATACGTTTGGATACAAATTGCTTTAACAATTCAGTTCAAATTTGAACATGTTTCAGAAAAGCTAGAAATATATTAACTTATTCTTTATACTTAAATGTTACAGTATTAGTTAAACTGTCAAATAAAAATATAAATTAAATAATACAATATACAGCCAAAAATAAATAAAAATATTCAATAAACATTATATTAAATCTTCATTTCCTGAAACCTCAGCAGATTGACTTAGATATTATCGCTTGCCATGAAACACTGGGTGGCATGGGACTCCATCCCAGATCAGAATTTGCGCTCTTCCACTCTACTTTTACTTTTCTTTTTCATATTTTCGGTATTAACCGGCAGGAACCTAGCATGTTAAGAACTTAGAATACTTTAACAGTTCTGGAGTTGTAGTATCTTGATCCAAATGCTCAGGAAATGAAGGGAGAGGTTCTTCAGCACTTTGGATTTGTAGTCGCAGCATATCAAAACTCCCCATACACTTCCTATTGTTTGCTTCTGCCTCCTGAAGGCTACATACACAATGTCAAATGCTCAAATAAGAAAATCTTTCCCAAACCTCACTTTATCACTTATAGGAATGTTCTATAACCTGCATGGCATGTAGCCATGATCTAAAGAGCGAAATAGTGATCAATTTAGTAAAATATAACACTTAGGCTTCTATTTTGCTTTGCATAGTCACTTAGGTATTGTGTACCTTTCAGTACAGAATTCTAGATCACAGTTACCATATATGACCACATAATTCACATTCACTCATGGTTGGCTCATGACATGATGTGGTTTTATATGAACCATGCCATTCTTGCTATATCTCACACCAAAATACTCCTTTGTCTTTGAACGCTCAATCATGGCTCCGGCACTCAATTTCTTCACTTTTCTCGTACAAAGTGCTAGTAGCACTTCCGAGGCATTGCAGTTGGTTATAGGCAGGTGTGTTAAGATTTTAACTGAAGATCTCTTTCGCCATAAGATACATTAGTCTGGATGGTACAGCCTTTGATTTTCCAATTGCCTTCTTACGTCTACCGTCTTACTATTTCTGTTGTGGATAAAATCTTTACTGCCAGATAACCTCTATGACATAAGTCAGTATTTTTAATTATTCAGCTAAATAATCATATTTTTCTCTCTAGGCTCTTAGATCTGTTGTAGCCTATCCTGTAGTGTCATTACTACCTGTGCTGATTAGAAAAATTTAACACGTATTTTTAAATCCAGATTTCAAATATGTAGTGTCACGCTACAAACAAATAGCACAGATATTAAAATTTATAATTGAAATCATTGGATGCTCATAGAACAAAAGAATGTTCATAACATCTATGGCTGTGTTTATAGTTACATTTAATTAAAATCCAGTTTTATCGCCAACTTTTAACTAAAGAAATAATTCCATAATCTTCCAGAAGGTGAGAACTACCACAAAATAAAATTACTTCTACCTTTTCTCACAATCCTAAGCTTTAAAGAGTTTAAGAGGTTTTCGTTGATCTTTCTCAACACGTGGCAGATAAATTCTTGTCACTTCTTATCATACTGTCCATAAAAGTACTAAAATTTGCTATGTAAATCTAGAATAAATAATGCTTATATCTAGCCAAAAAGTGCACAACAATATTATACCCGATGTCCTTTAGAGAGCATTTGTTTATGTCGAGTATTTCAAGCAGTGTATGAAAATACCTGTGCTGTTTTTTCACTTTTATAAACTCGGAGAGAATTGTAAAATGAGATTTGTTTGTTACGAAACCTGTTATATACATGTTTATCATATTGTTTCACGATTCAAACTTTAAGATTTTTCCGTCTTCACTCTCACTTTGATCTTCTAATGTTGTGGCGTCCTACTGGATGTCCATCGATATTTTCTTTCAATATGTCCCCGTATATTTTTCAGTTTATGTCACCTGCCTTTAGTCAATTATTTATGCAGTCATTTGTAATTCTACCTACACTCTTGAAGTTCTCCAGAGCCCTCAAAATCTTCATCTAAGTTGCATTCAGTATTTGGAAATCTGTTTCACTGATTACAGATCTTTCACTTTCATAATGTAAATTTGTTTATCCCATGGCAGTAAAAGCTGACATTCTTTTCACTTTGCAACTTTGGTGAGCTTTTATAAAGCTCCATACATATATTTCGGTAACTAGCTAATTTATTTATATATCTGTCATTCTCTGAAAGGAACTATAAAAAATGAAATTACTACTTCTACTTTTTCTCACAATCCTAAGCTTTACAAAGTTTATGATGTTTTCCTTGATCTTTCTCAACACGTGACAGAGAATTTCCTGTCATTTCTTGTTATATTGGTCATAAAAAGTACTAAAATTCTCTTCAAGAACTTGAAGTTCAAGTCTTCCTTGCGACAGAAACATGACTATAAATGTTGAACCGAAAATATTCAAGGCGCCTAACACGAATGAACTTCTCAAGTAGTAACTACGAAAACCCATGTTTCTAACTTGATAAAAAGTTTATTTAAAACGAAAATTAGAAAATATACAGCTCATACCATTTTAAAACAAATGAAATAGTACAATTGTTTCTTTTCCAGCAATATCAAAAGAATAGGAGGTGATGTCTGATATACAACCAAAGAAACGTTTATCCTTGGAAACAAACCAAATTTCTTTGAGTAAATTTTGAAATTGCACTAACATGCTTCAAGAATCGTGTGGAAGAAGGAGTAACAACTAAAATTTACAATATTTAACAGCCCAGAAAGCTTTCTATAAAAACTGAGTGGAAATAGTGCAATTTGAAACGTCTATACTTTGCTTATGGAATCCATATCGTCTGGGAAACACCAAAAGTCAACATCCAAGTCTAGGAGAACTCATAGCGAATGCTCACAGAAAGTCACAACTCTTAAGTTAAGATAATCAATTTTAAATACATTTTAAATTCATTATATAATACTACAAATACGAAAAGAAAACTTATCTAGTGCTTTGGATATCTTTAATCCATAATACCTTATTAAATAATTATAAACATTTTATTTTTCATGTGAGAAGACAAATTACTATACTAAATCTTCAGGTTTTGCCCTTTCAAATCTTCTTAGAGCTATACTTTAGTCCAGCATCTGACGCACAGTAGAATTAAGTGTACATGAAGTTGCTTTTAATGGCAGTCCCAACGTTAACATACAGTTCCGAAATATGGACACTGACAAAGAACCAACGCAAACAGCTAGAATCGGCAGAGATGAGATTTTTGAGAAGTGTGGCAGGTTATACAAGAATAGACCACGTAAGAAACGACAAAATAAGAGAAGAGCTTGGGATTTTTTTAAACAATAAAATAATAAAGATAAAAAATGAATGGAGAAATCATATTTTAAGAATAGATGCGGAACGACTTCCAAGAAGAGTTTTAGATTATATGCCGTAGGGAAAGAGAGATGTGGGACGCCCAGCTCTACGCTGGAAGGATCAGTAAGCTCTTGAAGAGAACGGAACGACTCACAGGGCCCAATCCTTGAAGATCAAGATGATGATGATGATGATGATGATGATAAAGTTGCTTTTCATGCAAGTCTCTGTGGATGTAGACACGTTGACAGTATAATAGTTTAATCTTAATATTTGATTTCTTGGTCCAGTTCCAAGTCTGCAGCACGTCCAAAGTGGTTTTAATAGCTGTTTATCGTCTACATTCAACTGTTAATATCTTCCTAACAACCAACATATACATTTGCTGTACTCTGTAAAAGATTAATTTTTATTCTTTAACATGTGACTTCTATTTTAACTAAATTTCAAGTGTCATGATCAAATAATTGGCCTCATTTTAATATGAGATTATTTAGTAAGTACAGGTGACCTTTCTTATTTCTAAAATGGATTTTATCTAACTGAACTAAATTGAACACGCCAGCATCTTCATGCATTGTCTTCATTTATTGCGTTCCTTCTATGGAATCTATTTCACTTTCTGAAAGGCCAAAATAGCAGTATCATCAGCAAAATTGGTCATTGTTGTTTTTTGATAGGACTCCAGAGTGACGTAAGAATTAAAACAGATGAACTACGAGTTCCGACTCTATACTTACAGGATTCATATCTTTGTGCAATAAAAACTGAAAAATATCATGCACCACATTGCAAAAAAGACAAATATTAGTAAAAACTACTTGCACCAAAGTAGTGCAAACCAGTGCTATATTTGTTGCATTGTGGAGGATTTTGTGTATAATTAGAGACTGATATAGAAGGAAACGTAACTGATATTCAAGAAATATTTAACTAGTGTAATCAAATAAGCTAGTACATTTATTATATTTGTATTCCAGTAGTGAATATTTGATAAAAACAGGGAATATGAGAACACTCATAAGGTCAAATATTAGAGGGCCTAATAGAATCATCTAACACCTTTTAGAAACAAAAAACATAGAATTCAAGAATATGAATTTCTGTGTATCAAACGTCACAAATTAACTACTTACTGTCTTGTAATTTTATTGTTGAGAAAATGTCTTAAATTATTTTGCAAAAAGTGTCACACTATATGCATGTGTCACAGATTATATATTCCAGGAAATAAACTGGTTCTTAAGCTCTTATTATATTTGTTGATGATATAGTTTTAGATAGGAGTTACAATAAAATACTTTAGAAGACACTGATTTATACATTATCCGTATTCAACTGTTCTGTATAAGTATGTGGGAGTCACGTGAAAAATAATTGTGTCAACACAAAATAACTCTTTCTTTCCATGTAACAGTACATAACTGCACAAAATCATTAGTTACCTGTTAATTTTCTGTGGTTGCAATAAAACTAAATTATCTAAATCACCTTAAATAGAGTAAATAATTTTACAAATTTTACAGTCTGCAGAAACATTTCTGGATTTAAGTAAGTTAAATAAATGAACTACGAAATGTATTATTTTATGGTTTCCTAATAGCTTTTAATATATATTTAGTATATTTTTATACTTTATTTGTTAATTATTCTCTATATAGTTATTGCCAGTGTCTGTCTTAGTAAAAATCCTCAAATATGACAACTACCGAACTAGTGGACATCCTCTCTGTTATTTCGTCGTAATATTTATCTCATACAACGAAAGAAAAAGGAGAAATATTCTGTATCATGAATTTTGTGGGAAAGTATAAAATGAGTATTTTGCATTCTTAAACACACTGTCATTGACCAACTGCATATCCACGTCATCGTTGTGAAGGAATTTCATCTCGTAAGAGCCCTCTACATGACAGCAAATCTACTTGCTTATAGAACAATCCAGAACGATTTTTTTTGGAATAGTGTGAACATGTAAAGCAGAACTTTTATGGAAGAGTTTAGTCTACGAAGAGTATATTTTACGAGACCTTTTGCGGCCTGTAAATTTTTGTGCAATATCATGTTTTCATCTTTGTGATTTTTAAGTTGGGTAGGCATATAACATTAATAACAATTCCTGTTAGATAAGGAAGTTTTCAGTTCTTCGTAGGCAATTCCAGATTATATTTTGTTAGCGTTATTCATGTTTTAATGTGTTAATTTTTTCAGACAAGGAAAAATGCTGAATTGTCTAAGTATAGTTTTAGACTTGGGATTATTTTTTAAATATTCCACTTAAAAGATTGTCTGTCCAATATATTAAATTTTGTACCAGTCCGAGTTTTCATTTTTGCAAAAGCTGTTCACATACGTACAAAGAATAATTTTTAAAAACTGATTTTTTATTCAGTGCACTTCAAAATGTGTATGTTCCTAAAATATGTCAATTATATTTTCTCTATCTAATATCTATAGATAAAACTAGAGCAAATGAAAGCTTATGACCATGTAACTTAAGTAATGCTATTAAGTCTTTGTATTATAAAAGAATTATGATTTAAGGATAAAAGTACAGAAGTTAATAGATGCGGACTATTGTCTATCTTGTTTACAATATTTACGAATAAACTTATAGAAGAATGGAGACAAACCTTTAAACCAAAAACGACAATTGTGAATAAAGTGAAAATAAACACAATAAATTTCGCAGACGACCAGATATTATTAGCAGAAAATGAAGTGGAACTGCAAAGATTAGTAACTAAACTGAGTGAAACACAAAAAAGTTGAATATGGGAATTTCTGATAGAAAAACTGAAGCAATGACAATGATCGGAAAAGAATAAAAAGGAGTCAAAATAGTTATTGATGGGAAAATTAAGTTTTAACGTTCAAGTTCTTAAAGTCAAAAATATCAATTTTGAAGACCAAGGTGAGATGCTCAATAGAATATTGAAACATAAAATATATTAAATACGAGGGCTGTTCAATAAAGAATGATCATAAATTTTTACGGTCATAATTTTTCACACTAAATTCAACCTCATTATATTCTGTTAGCTTAATGTGAAACAAACACGCAGTAGTAATTTCATTGTTGGTTCTCTTGGTTCCCGCCTGTGAGAACAGGTAACTTTAGACATGTTCAGTATCACCTACCGCTGCAATGGAGGTAACATGCAGTTAAAGTTGATGTTAGAGGAAGATCCGGTGTTTCTTTCAAACGTAATCACTGCTGATGAAACTTAGCTATATCATTTTGATCCTGAGAGTAAACAGCAAAGCTCAGTGTGGAAATCTCCTTCATCACCAACCCCCAAAAAGCAAAAGTGGTTGTTTCTTTTCGGAAAGTTATGGTCATCTCATTCTTTGATATTCATTGAATGGTTTTTCAGCAAGTCGTACCTGCACATACATCAGTAACTGGTCAATGCTACAGGGATGTCCTGAAAACATTGCAAGACCATATCAGGTGCAAAAGACCACATTTCCATGAAGTAGGCTGAATGCTGCACTACGAAAATGCGCGGCTGCATATTGCCAATGCTGTTGCTGAATATCCTGCACACATCAACTGAACTGCATTCCTAACCCTCCCTATAGTACCGATTCGGCCCCATGTGACATTTTTCTGTTCCATAACTTGAACAAACGCCTTCGTCGGAGGCATTATCCATCATCAGAAGCAGGGGTGAAGGCTACGGAGGCGATTTTGTAGGATCTCTCAAAAATGATTTCTGGTACGTGTTTGAAGACTGGCAGAAACGCTTGGACAAGTGCATCGTAGTCATTGGAGACTATTTTGAGAAGGACCATTATAATTATGAGAATGAGTAAAGGTACGTTGTCAAAAAAGTTGTGATCATTCTTTATTGAACATCCCTCGTAGATGCATAAAATGATATCTTGATAAAAACATTATGACATAAATAAGGCAACCGCTGATGCACTCTTGTGAAAAGAGAGGGCAATAAAAGCCAGAGAAAAATCAAGAATGGAAGCAGAACATTTTTAGGAATTCAAGACGAGATAGAGTTAGGAGCAGTAATAACGGAATAGATAATGGAAGAAAATATTACTGAAGAATTTCAGATGTTTTTCAAACCGATGTAAACAACATGATCTAGGAATGCCTTCTTTCAGATATCCACGGCAAGCCTTATATTATGAAGCATCAGGTAGACGAAGTGCTGGAAGACAGCGGAAGAATTTTTGTTAGCTTTGGAATAGTTCTGAAGACCTAAACCTTGTAAGGAAAAAGAGGAAGAAGAAGGATTACGGATAATATCATACTTTCGCTTATAAACAGAGCTAAAATTATTTTTTCAGTGGTGTAAATTTCGAAAATGTTAGAAAGCTTTTCCTTTGTTGAAATAAAATGATAGGATTTCGCTGTGGAAACTGCAGTTACAGCATGTCAAGAGATAATCGCATTCATTTAAACAAATGCCTTCAAACACATTTTCGGTTCCTTGAACTTTACTTTCCTCAGCACAAAAAAAGAACGGGTAATTAGGCACGAATTCTAAACCCAGAACAAATCGAACAGCTTTCCATTTAACGAATGCGGATAATTTTTCAATATAACCATACGTGACTATCACGCCGATTCCTCCACGTGTACTTTTAATTTTGCTTGGGTCATTTTTTACCTATCGGAAAGGAAGTCGTAAAAGTGATTACGATTTGAATTCCCTCTTTTCTCCCCACCCTTCTTTTTCTCGTCCACCATTTTTTAGCCACGGTATGGCCGGTGCTGCCCTCTAATGGCACCGCGCAGAAGTACTTCGAAGCCAGCTGCATCAACAACACTGATAAAAGCGCAATCCAAAATCCGATGGTTGTTGACGAAGTTTTGAACAGTTTGATGCATTGGCGCACGCTATCGGAAACTGAAGGTATAATTCTTAGTGCAGGGATGAAAGGTGGTACTTTATACAATTTAATTACAAGCTATAATCAATAAATTCAAATTTAAGGTGGCTTCTTTTTCGCTGTTATTTATTTACAAAAATATTTGATGTGTCATTCTCATGTTTCTTCACAACATTTTATAACACAATACTCTCTATTCATTTAAAGGAATCAAGATAAATATTTTCATGAATGACTTTATCACAGATACAAAGGAATAAGCAGTAGCTATAATCTTTTAAGAGCTCTTCGCTGTGGCATGGATGACAAAATTTTGTTCGTCTGCACGTCTAGGGATAAAGAAACAAAAAGGAGCTTCCAATTTAACATAAGCAAATATATTTCAAAATTTAAATAATAAGAAATATCTTGGACGTGGTTAACCTATAAAACATTTTATTTTTCCTAATAAATATGTGTTTTGAGATCGTAAAGTAAAGTTTTGTTTATCTCTTACAGTTAATCACTGTATTAGTCATTCCAAGGCCATCTACAGATATTTCAAGATATACTTTAATTTGACGAAAAGAATCAAATAAAATATGTTCATTTGTCTTACGTCCAAGTTGCTGAACTTTTAGTATTAAAATAATTTATTTATATAGTTATTCTGTTTAGATATACTAACAAAGAGTACAGGAGAAAGCGAGCAGCAGAAGATATACTTCCATTGAAACCTGGATATAGAATATTTGAATAAAATACACGTAACAGATAATAAAGAAACTATGAAATGTTTCTTAGGTTATATTTATAAATAGTATAATATAATTCATATAGTATTAAGAACTTCTTTACCTCTATTTTTAAGCGCCTATATAGAGCAGAGAGTACAATAGTTTAAGCCTGAAATTATTGTCCTTTATGTGGCAGTTATAAATCTGTAAGCAGTTCCTGCTACACTATTCAAGTATCAGACATAACCACATTTTTTAAAATATCAGAATGTTAGTTCATAGAAACAGCAAAGAACAAAGAGTAGCTATGTAAATATTATTGGCATTGGTTATTATATAGATTTAAAATAGAAACAACGTTAATCTTAAGCAAATCATAACTTATTTGGCCCCTTTGGAGTTAATAATTTGGAAGTGCTTTAAGTATTATGTTCCTTTTGTTTTTTTTTAGCATAACTGTATTCCTTTAGAACCTCAAAAATGTGTATCCCAAGCCTGAAAAATAGGTAACAGGGATTTTTCTACATATCCGTATCTTCGTATCCAATTATATACTTTGTTATTTGTATTATTACTTCAATTAAGTTCTATTTTATTATTTGTAAACACATAAAGTGTACAAAAGAAGTTAACACGCACTTTATATTTGCGCAATAATTACATTTTTATTAGTTTAGCTCCTTATATTTCACCCACAACATTTTTAACACAAAATTTCTTCTAGTTTTGCTACGAATTCACAGTTGCATTCACCTTTCTCTTAGATGCCTTGTCTAATTCCACTGAATGTTAACTAACATCTATATTTTGGTAATTGTGTATGTTGTTATAGTTGTAAGGATTATGTTCCCGGATGCCACGACATTGCTATAGGCAAATTAGGACTATTCCGTTCCATTTACGACAATGCTTTGATTTATATTTGTCTGATAATTATTCCAAGTATTTTCTTATCTTTCTGCGTTTCCTTATGCTTAATATATAAAACATAAATGTCAATACGTTCCCCTAAAATAAAATAACCTGTAATTAGTTTAAAAAATAAAACATCAGAACTGAACTCGGTTATATCACAAACTTTCTTAAAAACTTCAGAAATTATATAATTATAATTTATTTACTATCCATTTTTTTATTCCTATTTTCCCCAAAAGGTATATTAGAAATATAGTTTACAAATTTATGACTGTAATACAATTTACAAAAACACAGCAAATGCAATATCAAGCTGAGAAGCAGTAAACATCAAGATGAATTATTTAGCTTAAGAAATATTTTATTTAAGAAAGCCATTAAATATTGATAACTTTTGTAATTCATCAGAATATGTGTAAGTAGTTTTGAGAATGTGATAAATAATATAGTACATGCCGAAAAAAGTATATTATTACTTCCAGAAAATTGAGAATTGTGTAACCTTCTTTTCCATTCTCTGTTGCAAAAATGATAGCTGCTTTTATATTTTTCCATACATACCAAAAAGTCTTAATAATATAAGCCGTAATTAACTTTGAGGATTTCCGGAATGACGTTTCAGCTTTATTATTATTTCTTACACAGAATTATTCTTACATGTAGCTTTAAACCACCATAAAAATAACATCTGTCAATAATTTACTTACATTAGAAGGTTTGAAACGTATACGTTAAAATACAGTGAAGCTAAATTCTCCAAATATGTTTAAACAATTTTCTTAATCATAATATAATCCTATAAACATATATGAATTAACTACTTTAATAGATTTTAATTTCAAAATACTTTTGTGAAAAGAGGATCTATAATGGAAACACTCCAGCCATTAAAATTTATATTAAAAAAGAGATATGCTAATCTTTACATTTTATATGCGTTTTAACATAAGTTAAATATTTGTAAAATGTTTTATTTCATGGAGATCGTGCTTCGTCATTCACAATCTACCTTAGAGTATTTGTAGAAAGATTTAGATAGTACATAGATCTTTATCAAGGTCCCTCCTATTTATGTAGATACTTAGTTTTACTGGAAGCTAAAACTTACATTAACTGAAGTTTTAAATATTTCGACAGACTTCACTTTCAAATTACCTCCCTAGACTTTTTCCTGAAAATGTGTTATACTTTCACAAACTCTTAAACTTAATACTTTATAAATTTGTTTCATATTAATATAAATTGTTTTTATTTTTGCCAATTAATTGGTATTTAGTGTTCACTTTTATTTCATTCTATATTAACGATAAGGATATTTAAATATATTTAAATTTACTAAAGACAAAGCGAACATTAATAATCTCGCCTTTCAGAATGACAGATTCACGTAAATTTGGAAATATTTTAAGTATCCCATGTAGGAAGCTACAAGGTGATATATATTTTTATTTTAAACTATTATCACTAAACATTTTAAGCACCTTTTTGAAACATATACTAAGAAGGAAGTATATTCAACATTAAAATACATATTTTTGGGCTTAAAGTATACAAATTTGAGAATGTAGTTAAACCACTGTGCTGTTGATTTTTAAAAAGGAAAATTGGCCATTAATTCTTAGTTCCATTTTTCACAAAATACAAAGAAAACACTTTTCAAAAAACGGCTAGCAAATTAAAATTTTGTTTGAGGTATATGCATTAAATTGGAGGCTATACATAAGTTTAAGTCCAAAATTAAAGGCTCTATGTTCATAAAAATGTTACATTCTTAAAAAATATTAACATTTATTCTACTTTGTTGCACACTCTTTTTCTGTATGCATGACAGCCGAATTTTCTCAACGTTTTAAATTAATGCATGAACTGAATTGAATGAGTTAAATTCTGTTAAACACCACATATGTACATATGTGTTCTCAATTAATAAGTAGAGTTTTGTGCTATTTCGTATCTGAATAAATAATTTATCTAGAAAGGAAACCGAAACTGAGCAAAGTAGTTCAAGAATACGATGTAACTTATTGCAATTATAATGCCCATAATGTCGTTCCAAGAATTCCACAAAATTGAATAAGTAATGTGAAAATGAGAATTTAATAATTTCTTTTCTTAAGTAATTTTACTGCAAGAAACCAATCTTACTAGTGTGAATTTATTGACATAAAATTTAAAACGTAAAATATATATCAGAAATTTACGTATAACTATAAAACATTTATTAGTATATTATGTATGTGCTTTATGGAATAAAATGTGTATATTTACATTAAGGCAAGACTATTTAAAACGTAAACAAAAACAAATTAGTAGCTCAAACCTTCAAGTACTACCAATACGGATATTCCTGCTCTTTGCGTTTCACTTTAAGATTAATTAATTCATTTGAACTAAAGACACTAACACTGTCACTCTTTCGTGACAATTTTAAACAAAATTAATATATTAAAATACATTTGCAGTTATTTTAATGTAAGTTTTAATTCAGCTGTATTGCATGGATTATTTTTCAGTCCTAAATTTATTTTTCAGGTGACGATGAGGATCTATAACAGGATATTGCAGAAATGGTAAGTTGCTTCTTCCTATATTTCTAGTAGCTTAAAAATTAAAATTCTTTATAGGTGTTAACTGCCGCGTTTGAAAGGTAAGCAGTCCTTGGACCACTACCTTATCACTAAGTTAATCCTTGGGCATCAATGGTTTTATATAAAACACACTATAAAATATTTGTAAACATATCGCAAGGAAGAAACTTTGTTTCTGCCATAAAATGATGTGGTACGAACAAAATATCTTCGAAAATAATTTTAAACATGTGACATAATTTTGGATATAAAATTCAAAATGTAATTTAAAATAAAAACGTATTTTCCAGTATCCTTGTTATAAATAATTTGAATAAAAATAAATATATCCTGTGATAAGCATGGTGAGTTAAAAAATATCTTTAAGGGGGGACGTACGAGAAAATGTAATTCTTTTTATTGTTTTGTAAAATAGTATATAGTGTTAGCTATCAAACACCAAAATATTATGACTGTACGTGGTCTGTATGTACCTTTAAAAAATTAAATGTCCTAGTGTTGCATAGTAGCATAGTAGCAACACATAGTCTTCCATCAGCTGTCTTGGAATCTATAAAGCCCACCTACCAATTCTTAGTACACCCAGACTTGCTCAAAAAGTGTCTCTATGGAGAGACACAAAACCCAAATGAAAGCCTCAACAGTTTTATATGGAAAAGGTGTCCCAAAACATCATTTGTGTCTTCCATAGTGATGAAAATTGCTACATTTGATACTGCAATAGTTTTTAATGATGGGGATGTTGGCAGAAAGAAAGTTATGCATCAGTTAGGGTATCAACCTGGTGTGTTTATGGAAACAATTTTGCAGAGTGTCGACAACCATAGCTGGTGCAGAAAGAGCTATGAAATGAATGCAGAAAGAAGCAAGACAGAAGAGGAATTTAAAAAGAAATACTGAAGAAGACCAGAATGAGGATACAGACTATGGATATGGGAAGTTCTGACTTAAAATTAAAAGGCCAACTGAATATCATTTATTGTATTTTTAATTGCCTTTCCCCGTAACTTACATTTTCTACAACTTCAACCCATTTTTCTCTCAAACTACTTCATCTACAGTGATACAATTTAGCACACAGATTTCTTATGCCACAATGAACATTTTGTTGGTTCTAGAATTTAAGATTAAGCTCCAGATGGAATGTGATGATATAGAATATATGAAATTATTTTAATTTTTAAAGGATGCATATAATTAACACTTTTTTAATTCTATACAGCTTCAATAAGAAATCTAAATACAACAAATTCATTTTTAGTGTGTGTTAAAATAACATACAAAATTTCAGAAAGATGGTATATGTGAATTTTGAAAAAAGTGGGCTTAAATTTGTAAATATCTCTGCACATAGAAAAAATATGTAGCATTAGTTATAAACAATGGAAAACTAGGAAAAAATTGTGTATATTAACTGAATTATATTAAATGAGTATACTAAGTTTCACTTTTCTAACTTGAAAATTTTGGATGTTATGGCTATTTATGTAAGACCCTGAATATTTGCATACGCCCCCCCTTAAAAATAATACATTTATAAACTTATAAAAAAATGAGGTTTTGACGACCAAAAGTTGAAAAAGGAAAAACAAAATTATCTAGGATATATAGAAGACTATAGACAGAGATATACTATTTTTGACAGTGGCAAGGTGTTTCTCATTTATCTAAAGTTTGTAATTTAGTCATTAAAATATACAAAAGAAGTATCAGACAGGGAAGATACAATGGACAGTAAAAATAAATTTTAGTTGTAAGAAACAATCAAAGTAAGAAGGCAGTAAATTGAAGCAGCTAACGCCATAATCTTTCCCGGGTTTAAACATCTTTTTCCGGTCCCATTACTTCACTCCATCTTCTCAGTCTACCTATGTTGATACTGCGGTGTACTTCACAACATAATTCTTCGAAGGGATATTTCAAATTGTCTCTAAATTTGTTAGTTTATTTCTGAAGCTTACTATAATCATATTTGGTATTTTCTCTCTTCCACTTGTATTAATTATAAATCTCTTTTGCTACTTCCATATTTCAGGTCTCTTATAAGTAGATTTTGTAAACTTCCACAAAATGATGCCTTCAGTTTTATGTAAAATTTAAAAATCTATTATTTTATATGGTATAAATTTATTGAAAGACTTTCATTTGCATTTACATTAAATCCGAGAGGCGTAGGATTTCCAGGATAAGATCAAGGTGTTACATCCTTTTTACTGCGCTGTTTGAGCCAATTTTGAAACCGTCATGTTAGAATCTCAGATTGCAAAACCTACTTGTTATGTGTTAAATATAAAGTAAAATCACTCTTGTACCGTACTAGTCACTATAACTAGGTGTGTCTGACGTTTGGGATGTGAAACGTATTGGTTGGGAAGGTAATACCGAACGCTAGACATGCTCATTTCATGTGTAACAGTACTCATTAGTTGAGGCAGTACATACACATTTGTCATGTGAATTACATTTCATTATGACTGGCAAGTTAAGATTTTTCAGAAAGTCACACTTCAGTTATGTTCATTCAACGTTCCTATAATTAAATTACATTTGCTACGCCCCTTGCTTCTTTGAAATCTTCAGATTTCTGCAAATTGTTTTTAAAATCTTGTATATGGAGGTTAGACGTCCCTTTTAGATTAATAATTAAAACAGTACAAATATAGAAATCAGGGAAATGCTATAAAAATTAATAGAAGGCTACAACAGGGCAGGCCAATATCAACTACACTATTTGTCTAATATTTGTATATTAGCAAATATTGGGGAGGCACTGCAAAAAGATACTCAAATTAAACATTTTAGCAGAAGAATACAGTATGGAAATCTCAACTGAAAGTGGATGTATAAAAACGCAATTCAGTGTAAAATACTAGAAACGAATCAGTAGAACTAGTATCAAAACCAACTTCTTTGGGTGTAACTTAATAATAAGATATCGATAAAAATAAGTTTAATTACGTAACCGGAACGATCAAACGAATAACAAAAGTGAAGCTAATAATTAAAGCATAGTAAGAATGCAATGATTACCTATGGTTAGGAATAAAGACAATGAAAATCAATCATAAAATAACGTCAATCTTACAATATCGAAGTAATTAGGTAATGAAGGGTTTAAGGCTAAAGGATAAAATACACAGATATCCTTTCTAGATCGAATAAAACTCCTGAAAAAATGTTAAATTGTCCATCTCAAGGAAGACTAAACCCTTAAGTACTTAAACAGAGGTGGTTAGAAGAGGAATTTGTGGCCGGAACACGTTGGGGTTACCTCTCCGTGCAGAAGAAGAAGAGGATTAAAATGACTATCCAAAACTGGGACTACAACTTCAAACTACATATAATTTGCTACTTTATTTCTAAAACTAGAAATATTCAACGAGAAAGGACAGTTCCTATTTACTTTTGAAGGGAGGTCGAAAGGTACATCTGCCACCAGCCTCGACTTATAATGTTCCTAAATATAATTACTTACTATGTAATTTTCAAATTTAACATAATATTCAAAACTGTAGCAAGGTTACAGAAGAAATATGGAAAGTTTCTGTAAAGGGATTACATATATCCCAGTATTATTCTATTTTAATGTGAAAGACATTATAGGCAAAGCTTCTGCTTTCTTCATGGATTGGTCACTTACCCATTCAGGCTACAATTAATTTTTCACCGTTTACTGGTGATCCTCGATCGGGCAACAATGAGTGTACTGTCCAGTCTTATATCTTATCGAACATTTTATTATATTTTGAATCGACATTCAGCTATTTTCTATTTTTTTATTCTATCTTCGTATATCCTTTTACACTCCTTAGAAACATCAAACCTACTGATTGGATTATTCGTATGTCTGAATCGGTATCCAGATTCACTCCCATAAAGTAATGTAGCTAAAGTCATTATTTCTTAGCATTTAATTTTGGTTCGCTTGCTAACATTATTTTTAAAATTTCTTTAAATAAGCTACTTAAACTGCTTGAAACTGTTCATTTATTTCTTCAGTGCTTGTAACACTACAAAAATTAGTGACAGCCAAGATATTTAAAATTTTATGCCGTTATAAAATATTATTTTCTATTACAAACTTTCATCTAACTGGATCCTTTCCTGAAAAAGTCAATATTTCTGTTTTTATTGAAGTTTTAACATTATAAAATTTACTAAAAGTATTTGAATGCTGTACGTATTTCCGTAGCCTTTTTCCAATTTCTTGGATTTTTATTTGATTATCTACAAATAAAATTTTATTTAACTGAATATAATATGCTAATAGAGTCCTGGGTAAAGCAAAAAATTTAACCTTTTTAAAATCACGTCAAAAATATGTTAAAAACTACTGCACAATTCTCTTAACTAAAATCTTTTTCGTTCATTTGAAATACAATGTGTGTAATAGAATCATTATTCAATGGACTATCTATTAGCAAAATTTGTTTTACAGGGTAGGCCCCACTTTTAATACATTCCAGAATTTCATTCGTTTTCCACATAGAAAGCCTTATCAATATTTGAAAACGGCAAGACATGTTACTAGTATAACGTAAGTTTACTAAGAATATTTGGTAACGGTTATGGAAATAAGATGTGGTGATACATTTTTAAAAAGAATTAACATGTTTAATTATTTTCCTTATGAACCTAATCAGCTTTAATAAAGGAATATGACATAAAATGTACTCGTAATACACACACATCTACAAGCAACTGTAGATTAACTGAGATGAAAAGAAGATATGATTTCAACAACTACATTGGAGAAAAATGGGAAATTAAGCTTTTTTCAACATTCTTAACGTAGAATTTAGGATTCTTAACCAATCTGAAAACACCTTCCTGTTTTTTACTGTAACTTGACTGTACACCATACAAATTAAAAGGAGGACTTTCAATAATTTTGCAAGCAGTTTTAAGAAAAGTTGACGATTAACTTTGAGACTTACTCATAATTTTAAAACTTATCAGTATGCATAGATGAAACTCCAGAAGAATGCAATGAATGAACGGTACTAATTGCTTACAATTCGAAGCATAGGATTAGCATTGTACTGTTCAGAAAACTGTATGTTATTCTTATAATACTTGAGTGAGTAGAAGTTTACCAGAGTATGAAAATAGAGGAAATGTTACACACCATGCGGGACAAGGAAGTTTCTAGGGGAACAAAATTGTTTTAGGTTAGAGGTAACTGCGATTTGTACAAAATGTCAAAGTAAAAACTAATCCTATGGTTTCATAAATGTTCTAATTGATAAATGTTAACAATTTATTAGTTTGTCGTGTTAAAGGCACACTAGGCATTGTTGTATACCTTAGGTTGTATAGCTTAAGTACGGCTCAAGTTGAGAAGGGAAAAGCTCTAGGACTGTAGGTACATTTTGTTTCCTATCAAAGAAATAATATATTAGAATAAATAACTCAAATTCTCGGCTTAATACCTACAAGAATTATAACATTTTTCTTTATTTATTGCTATTTACCAATTGCTTACTCAAGAATATTGACATCCAGGAAAAAGTTCTTTTGAATTTGTTAGGAATGCACGTCAGTTGTGTTAGGAACCGCAAGATTGCATGCATATTTTGTTTACAAGCATGCAGACTGTCAAATGTTTTTGTTTCAAAGGGAAAGAAGACAGGATACTAGAATTTTAACGTACTTCGTTGAAAATGGCTAAAGCTAAGTACGTAATTTAAGGAATTACGTATTTGTATAACTATTGGTTAAACATATTTGGTAGTGAACAGGTATAAAAGATGTGTGTGGTTGAGTTATCTATGTTTTCGTATAATTTTCCTTGCGTATGTATAGATTATAGTGGATCAAGCATTCTTTCTATACTGATCCTAACTCGATTACACAATTAAGATACAATATAAAGTATTAATACAACATTACTACATGTTCAAAATTACTGACCAGTAATTATAATTTCTACCGGCTTGCTTCAAGATCATACAAGTGGCAAAATAATTCCTTTTGAATTTTGGTGATTATTTCTCACCTGTTCGCATATGTGAACACGTTAATATTTTTGGTTTTCATACGAGTACTAGACTATAATCTCAAAAATAGGCAATTTTTAATGAGATATGTATTTGGAAACTATATATGCAGCCATTATTACTGCATGACAAAGCGAGAAGGCGTATCGGAAAAATTCGCAACACAGATGTTTACCTGAGTTTATCACACATACACGGCGAGTCCAGTGTATACTCTGTCAGATATAATCATGTCTTCTGGACAGTCATGTGTCATACATCAGCAGGTGCGAGAAAACATATTATATAGACACACGCAGCTTCCAATCACTTTATTTGTGTTTCGTAGCTTACTGTACGTCAACATACTAACATTTCAATCTTATAATCGACTAGATAAGACGCGATAAGAGACGATCACAGCGCTGGTCACCTAAAGGTCAATACACCTCAACTTTCCTTCTAGTAATATTTGAAAAATATATATATATATATATATATATATATATATATATATATATATAGTGCCATTACTAAATCCAGAGGTTACATTTCGACGAAAATTGAAGAATTTATTTGCCGTATCACTTTCAAATTCTGATAAATATTATATTATGAATATATGCAGTTTAATAACTATTACTTTGCAGTAGCCGTATTGATTAGAAAAAAATCAGTGTGATGCCTGAGACTAACTAGGTACTAAAATTAATTGCAATACTTTAAGTCCCTTTTGTTGTATTACACGTGATTTTGTTCTGTTTTCAGTATCATCCCAAGAAGTTCCCACTCTCACTTCATCTTTTTTTATGGCATAAAGCATTAGGCAATGAGTTTTTCTTCGGAAAACCCATTCAGTAGGGCCTTGAACACATGACTTCTCTAATCTCGTATTTAAACTAGTTGCAGCACTCAACAGTTGTCACAAACTCACATGGTCAAATTGACCAACTCACAAACACTTTGGCTTATACAACTATATTGGAAGTTTCCATAGAATGTTTCTGACACACTATCCATG
Source organism: Mantis religiosa (assembly GCA_030765055.1). Taxonomy (NCBI): domain Eukaryota; kingdom Metazoa; phylum Arthropoda; class Insecta; order Mantodea; family Mantidae; genus Mantis; species Mantis religiosa. The sequence continues at coordinate 31,921,078 of CM060954.1, forward strand.
GTTTGTGTTTCTGGTGTTTACGTTAGATGAGAGTGCTACTTATCTCTGCGTCTGTAGACTGTACAGCGCCGATTTCCCGAAGCTTAGAACGTAACTACTGTATTAAAAATCTGAAAATGGCTTAAAGTTTTACCGGGATATTTGAATCACGGCCGTGACAGTGAATGTCACAACTAAAGTACAGAAGTTGGGATCTCGTGGGCCTAAGCGTCAGAAAAATCAACCATTTAAGAGTCAGTGCCTCTTAATATTTGTATGTCAAATTCTGTTTACTTTGTTAATAATTCATGGACATGGGACTCAGTAAACTATAGTACACTACAAATTAAATAAAAGTTACAAGTTTCTATACGTTTAGAGCACTTATTTTGTTTATATTTAATAATAAAATAGCGCTAGTATTATTATATAATTATACGTTGTAATAATTATGTTTTCTGCCTTAATTTCAAATTTGTATGTAACTGTAAGTGCAAGAATGCCTAAGCGGTACATTTTGATACCCACGAGATCATAACATTCTTTAGGTATTCAGATGTTTGCTAAATCTTTACCGAAGGATGCTACAAGACATATAATCTTTCTGCCACACTACCTGTTAAGTTTCAGCGGAAGGCCCAAAGATATTTGCCGTCATAGACGGAAGTTCCATATTTAGCGTAGACTTCCTGTAGCAGACATCCTCAGCACTTAGGAGCTCCAGTTTCGTGGGTAATTGTGAATTGTTTCATTCCGTCATAATGCCTAAAACTTTCCCTTATCCAATCTGGTATATTTTACAATTCTTATTTTAAATAATCATATGAGTTTAAGGAGTATTGCAGTGAACATCCTGGCTGATGGACGTAAAAATAACATAAGGAAGAGGTATGCCACAGTTTATTCCTATTCTTTATCCCACTGACTCAAATCAGGACTGTATTCTGATTTTTCCGAACTGGTACTGCATTTAAGGAAACATTTGGTGTCATCCACTCAAGAAACACACTTCAGACAGTACCAAACTGACTCCTGTTTTACCCCATGACAAATTTGAATGTCACTTCTAATGCTCCTCTAAGTCCAGAAGTGATCTTGTCTTCAAATTTTCTTAAATACATTTGAAAACTTCTTGCAGTTATTGAATGAGGAAATTTCTAACGTCTCTGAAGAGCTTTTCAGCTCCTCATAACACCTTTTTCAGGTCGCAGTTTAATTGAACCAACCATCAGAAAAGAGCCTTTATGAAAATTCTTCTTTTATCCCAAACCACTTATCTATTGAGCACACAAGTCTCAAAATGGAGTTGCTTATAATATAAGAATAAAAATAAAATTTGCATATCCAATAGCCTGGTTTCTGGAAACTATACCAGGCCTTATTATGCAAACTTCATTTTGAACTTTTTTAATTTTTAAATAAAATTAGAGAATACGTTTTACAAATTTTGCAGATACAATCTACGAGGGCTGTTCAATAAATAATAACCACGCGTTTTTTTGACAACGTACCTTTAATCATACTCATAATTTCATAATTTTGATGGTCCTTCTCAAAATATTTTCCCCTGAATGCGATGCACTTGTCCCAGCATTTCTGCCAGTCTTCAAAGACATGCTGGAAACCATTTTTGGTTAGATCCTTCAAAATCTCCTCTGCAGCCTTCACCACTGCTTCTGATGATGGATAATGCCTCCCACGAAGGCGTTTCTTCAAGTTAGGGAATAGAAAAAAGTCACATGTGGCTAAATCCGGACTATAGGGAGGGTGAGTGATGCACTTCACATTAAGTTTTGCAAGAAATTCAGCAACAACATTGGCAATATGCGGCCGCGCATTATCGTGGTGCAGCATCCAGTCTGCTTCCGGGAAACGTGGTCTTTTGCGCCTGATATGAACTTGCAATGTTTTCAGGACATCCCTGTAGTATTGTGCAGTTATTGTGTGTGTAGGTACAACATGCTGATAAATCATTCCATGAGAATCAAAGAATGAGATGACCATAAATTTCCCAGCGGAAGCAACCACTTTTGATTTTTTGGGGGGTTGGTGATGAAGGAGATTTCCACACTGAGCTTTGCTGTTTGCTCTTTTGGATAAAAATAAGGTAGCCAAGTTTCATCAGCAGTGATTACGTTTGAAAGAAACTCCGGATCTTCCTCTAACATCAACTTTAACTGCATGTTACCTCCATTGCAGCGGTAGGCAATACTGAACATGTCTGAACTTACCTGATTATCACAGGCGGGAACGAGGAGTACCAACAATTAAACTACTATGACATGTTTGTTTCACATTAAGCTAACAGAATATAATACGATTGAATTTTTGTGCGAAAAATTATGACCGAAAAAAATTGTGTTCATTCTTTATTGAACAGACCACGTACTTGCTATCTTGGCCAACTAAACCTACAGATTATTACATTCCAGCGGCCTTACAAATATAGTCATCTAATCTATCTAAAATAGTCTTTCTTCTACTTTACTACTACTTCAAAAATATAAATCAAATCTACATTACTGCTACAGATTTAATTTCTGTTTCCTACAATTTTAAATTTCATCTTCTGAAACTCCTATCCAAAGCTTCCTCCTACTGGTATCCATCTCCTGAAGGACTGGCATCAATAGATGGAGATAGTTCGTCTGTTCCAGATATCCGGGTTGTCATCTTTCCTCTTCTGCACAATCGGTTGTATCTGATATTCTCCATATATCTCCATTGGCTCTTTTAGAATTCTCCTCCTTTCTAAGGTCTCTGCTATTCTTTCCGATATCCATAATATTTATAGGTTGTGCAGCGTAAATTAGGTATTTCAAGTCTGATAAACTGAATCTTCAGTTTCTCCTGGTCATATTTCCCTCCGACGATCTGTTAAATAATATTCCTTTCTCGTAGATTGAAACGTTATTATAGTTCTTTCTTGAACTCTATTGTCGTGGGTCATATATTGCTCTAAACCCTTAGTGGATATTACAGATACATATTTTCTAAATGTCCATAATATCTACAACTTGGCTGACGGCACTAACAATATATTTCAAGAGACACTTAAAACAATATTGGTGCAGGAAAATACACTGTTCAAATTGCCGTGCAATCTTTTTAATTCTGACGCACTTTCCCTGAATTCAATAATTTTTACTTTCCACAATTTCACTGCAAGTCAACCAATGTTATAGCTATGATAACGTGGCTGTTATCTGAACGTATGAACTCCAGAAACTTTTAAATTTTGAAAGAAGGAGGTTATGGTGTGCCGATGTAAATTCAAGTCGATGCCTTGATTTTATCTCCATAGTTGAATTCAAATCATTCTCATCGAATCATTCCCGTTTAAAAATTTAAGCAATGTTCATAATATTAAATGGATATTTTGACAGAAGCACTAAGACGTATAAACTTGAAAAATACCAGAATTCAATACTAAAAGTTAGCTGTCTAAAACAAGGGTACTCAAAGAGCCCATTAAATATTACGAGATTCTTGCAAATACATTTTAATGAAGCTTCTAGTTTCGTAATACTTTTAAACAGCAAGCAAATAATTATTCATGAATTCCTGTACATTTTATATGAAGAAGGTGTTTTAGTATTCATTTTCATTATACAATTTGTTGGTAACCACTTCAAGAAGTTCATTTTTGTTGTTGAGAAACTTGCCTTAAATATTTTCTCTTAGGAGAGTCCATATTATGACCAAAAAATGTTACTGCAGCATCCTTAGAATAAATAAATTTTCTGAGTTTCAATTTTTATACAGAAACAAACACTTCAAAGCATTATTAAGCCTGGTACGGTTAGCAGACACGATAAAATTCGTATTAAATTATTGCAAAGCACAACAGTATTGTGACTTTTTGGGTGTGTAGAATTAAAAGTCCAATTTGCAGAAATTCAAATTATTTTTTTTATTTCCGTAGAAATACACTTTGCTCAACCCTTACACAAGCAGAATTACGTCACATACACAAATACAATGCTCAAGTCCGTTGACCACAAACAAAAGAGTTCACTCAACTTTCAGTTCAATTACCACTCTCTCATTACGACTCTGTTTACAACAACTAACGTTACAACTCCCTTTACGACTGTCCGATAAACTAGCCACGGCTTCTTTTTATACACGGCATTATTCCAGATGATTGTAGAATGTTCTATATAAGTCAAGATGTAACTAGAATTTTCCATTTATCTAACTTAATTTTTCCGCAAGCCTTTTATCTTCGCGCTATCTTTATCTGTTTCAGCAAGCTCTTTATCTCCGTGCTACACTATCCATCCCTTATCTTTCCGCACCGAACCCTTTTTGTGAGCGTTGACGCCAGTCACGACAGTATATTCTATACAGTATTACATGAAGAAAGTGATCAACATGTTGAAGAAAGCTTATACTCGTAAATAGTCAGTAAGAATTACTTGTTGAAGAACCTATATTAATGAAAAGACGGTAAAGTACCGCCCAATCTTCCAGTGTAGAATTTTGTTTGAATTTGATCCTCCTGGAAGCTGCGTTTTATTTTTTATAATGCCGCATGATAATCAGTGTGGCCCAAAAGATTCTCATCCTACGGGAAAGGTGTAATAAAGCCTTTTATTCAGCCATGTTTAATTTTCTTCTTCATGTATAAATAAAAATTAACCACGGAAAATCGCGATTGGTTTTAAGAACTTGGAAACCTGCATTCTTCCAATCCTTTAGAAGAAATGAATTTTTTCTGACTATTTTCATATCTTTCACTTATGAACTACGTCATTTTTAATGAGGCATACCTTTTGATAATAATGAAATGTTCAATAATGTATCAAAATTTTAGAACTAAATAGAATAACTTAGTTATTTTTCTTTTAAATTTATATACCATCAGGATACAAACAAAGTTATTAAATTTAACCGATGTTCGGCTCTGTCAGTGTAAATAAAAGCCGTTCCAGTAAATCACATATTGTGGACTAAGAAGCCTACTTTTAAAATATTGAAATAGGTGTTTTACATACCTATAGTCATAATAAGTTTCAGATGTCAGTGTTATAAGCTCTTACGTGATGGCAAAATAATTTTTATACAATTTAATATGATTATTTGGAGAATGATACTTATGAATTAAGGATTTAAAACTGTTGAAAAAATAAATAGTATCTTCTATCTTAGATATACAAAATTATTAAAGCATTTAATGCAAAGAAATGAATTAATTAAATTGAAAACAGGACATAAGTTTCAGTATATGTCCATAATGTTTCATGTATGATTTTTACACATTGGAGCGATTTAAATATTGTATGTTTTTAAGGAGAACATTTGAAGTAAAACAAGTTTTAAAACAAAGGCAGATCACTGTTCTGCAGTATTTAACTGAAAGTATAGACCTTAGAATTTTACTGATATTTTTAATAAAATATATACGTTGAAAGTTAACTATACATACAGTGAAGATACAAAGTTATTCCTTTCCCTGCTTTTTAAACATACTTCACAGTATTTCCGAGAAAAAAAATATAAGGGACGGAAGTGTATATGTTCTCAGAAGAAAAAAACAGTTCCTTACAAAGTCAATTCTATTGAACTAATTCCAAGATATGTTGTAACTTGTGTGCTGAAATATAGGCAAATACTTGGCTAAACAGTACGACATCCAGAAAATACATCGGAGTTCAGTAAACTACTAATTCGAAAAATCAAAATTTTATTTGTGTTGAATTCACATAGTAGATGCACGGTGTTTAAGAAGTAATACTTCAGATGTTATGATTTTTGCTTAGGAATGATTTTAAATTAAGTAATACAACGTCCAGCATTATGGTTCAAGTATTTATAGCAGTGATAGAAATGCCTTTTCTTCAGAAGTATATTTGGAAATGTGTAAATCTGATAATTTGAAACTCCAAGTTCGGTCAAATGAACGCCGGCAGTAGAAAAACCGCTAAGCCGACAAACTCAGGAGGAACTTTCTGAGCAGGTAGACCACGATAGCCAAAGAGAAAGAAGCTTGGGGGGAAAAATAATGGAGATAGCCACCGGAAGATCTAACCAATACGGCAACATACAATTCTATTTCAATTGAAAGAAGCCCTTGTCCAAGAGGAACATCTATAGCTCATTGAGAAATATGAAATTCAGTAATGAATATTTTAAAAAATTTAAATACTGCAATAGTTCTGCTAGATATTTTTTGTTTTTCTCTAATTAAATATTTTTCGTCTTCTGAAAGTTCCAAATGAGTTATAAAACTACAAAATGCAAAATTCACATAATATGAAGGGAAATTTATGTTTTGTTGAAGAAAAATGCATGACATGATATATTATCCATGCAGACATTTTAAACGTGTGGCAATTTAGTCATTAAAGGACCTTTTAAAGAAAGTAAACATAGCATTTCGTTCTGGAATGTTAGTACAGTGTTCGACTCAAATATGAAGTTATCTGGCTCTTCGCTCCTAAGTCAAAATGCCTTAAGACAGGCGGACAGAAAATCACATCTACGTTGCGTGCGTGTATCTTTTCTTTAAAATGAATTCTCTATTTCTGAACGTATGTTTTTGTGAAGCTTTTTAAATAAGCTCTTTTTTTTTTTTACAAAAATAGGATACAATTCCTTTACAACTGCAACTAGATGCTAGGAATGGCTTTTGAATATATATACATAAAAGAAAATATGCAAAATATTATTATGCACACAAATAGTTTAATTTTGAAAGAAATACACAAAAAATTAAAACAATAACTGAGATATATTTATTAACAGAGTAACTCAAACAGAATATAAGCCTCTGATCATCATTTGTTAAAACGCACAAAATTTATTTTTCAGTCCATATTTGTGTTGCAGGAAGTGAATATTTACTTTCTCAAGCAGAACTTTCTGAAATTTTCTTGCAATAAAAACAGTTAGTTTTGCGTTACGTCAGTTTTCGGTGTTTTAACTCTTCATCCACGGTCAAACGTTAAGAAACGGATTTGATAAAAAAAAAGCTTTACCGAATGTACTTTTAGTAATGAAGAACAAATTGAACATCAGCTAGATATGGAGTACCTAATTCATTTAGTCCAGCATTTGTCATTTCTGCACCTGGATCCTACCTTATCCGAGCACCGTTTTTGTTCGGCCTGCCTATGAACTAAAAATATATATTTAAACCAAAGTAAGCAGTGTAAACTATTGGAATATTTTTCATTAATTTTGCAAGATTAAATAATATTTAGCGCTAATAATTTTAATAGAAGAGATATTATAAAATTATAGTGAAAGAAAAATGTCAGGAGGTTAGTTTGGTTGATTGAGTATTTATTTGTGAACGCCGTGTAACTTCTGTGTTTCTCAACATCTAATTCCTTATTGGGCATGAAAAAATGCTTAATTTTGCCGAGAGCCCTCTAAATTAAACTTGATGTTCATTTACCTGTCGTGAGTCTACGAAATCTTCTTCCCTTCTGAAGGATTTTTACGTGCGAAATAAATCCATCGTCTTCAACCAGGATTGAATCGTGACCCCGGGTTCATAGCCTCGATTATGTTACTCTTAGGCCACGGGGCGACAATTTGGTTGATTTTCACAACTGCCACGACGCATTTCCTTATATGAAGGATTTTATAGGACGACTAATATGTCCATTTAAATATATCTGGTAATACATCCATTAAAATGAAATACATTTAATCAAAACATAGGCCTGTTTTGACTAATAAATATTTAGACTCCGTTTTGATGACAGAATTAGAACCTCAAAATAAATATCTGCAATTACAGTACAGAAAGGTTAGTTCCATTTTTCATATTGAATATGAACATTTTCTAACGCAAAGTAGTTCATATAAAAGGTGTTCAATTTGTATTGGCAAAGAGTTATATTGTCAAAAGACCATGAATGAAAGACGAATCATTCCTTAAATATTCATACTTATCAATTTTTAGTTCGCTTATCTTTAGGATAAAACAAAAAGTAAACTGGCAGAAGGCAGCACTTTGAAAGAGAAAAGCTTCAGAAAATATTTATTTTGAGGTGAAAGAATTTTATATTTCAAATTTTGGTTTTAAATTTTATTCTTAATCAGCGTTTTGAATAGGCATGATACAGAGGTAGGGAGATACTGTTCTTGAGTATATTTTTAGGATAATAATGAAGTGTAAATTATGAGTTTGAGGATAATTAAAATTGACTAAAGTTAAAATAACACCTTATGTAAGTGTATTATAATATAAGCTTTCATTCTTGTTATTTCTTTCTTCCAATAACGCCATTGCATTAGTAACTTTTATTCATAAAAGTTATTCTGCAAACCCATAACCTCAAAAATGTACACAAAAAAATTAGACATCTATTAACAAATATCTAGTATTTAACATTCATATAAAGTCTTAAATTTTCACACACAGTACAGCAATACTTAGCAGGATTGTTAAGAAGTCATCCAAGATCCATGTTTGGCAAACGTAAAATCAATTTGCCAACGATTCTTTGACGAAAACAATTTCTACATATATCTAGTACACGATTAAATAGTTGAATTGTTTTATTTCTCAAGTCATCATAAAATACAATTCGATTTAGACAGTATCTGTTCTGAGACAGAACAATTCACAACTGATTCTTGCAGTGCATCCTTGACTGTCGTTTAGGTTTGTAAAGTTCTTTAGAAACGCGATTACTCTCCTTTCATATCACATGATCTGTCATTTTTTGTGTTACTTTTTCTTTTCTATTACTCCTATAATACCTAGTTGATCTCAAACTTCCAGATATATATTTTCATCTTGGAAATGGTATTCTGTCTATAGTGAGAAAGTCTCATTTCTGCTTCCTCATCTTCTCCCCACATTAAATACATGTACAACAAAGAAATCATAAAATTTCAGGTTCGCCTCTGTCCTTATTCCTTTCAATAGAGTTCCTTTGATATAACAAAGCATCTGGTTTAACTTTTATCTCCACATTCTAAGCTTATAAGTACGAAATATCATAACGAAGAAATTTGAACACTCTTTTGTTTACAATTTTCTGGCAGGTTACTACTTTATCTTTTGTCTTCTGGACATATTTAAAAGATTTATTTCCAAATAACATTTTTGTCCCTAATAGTTAAATTCAATAATTACCAAAACTTTAGTTTTCTTTGAGGAAATCTTCAAATTATAAACTTTTTAAATCCTGTTGTGTTCATACAGCTCTTTGTAAATTATCTCCTAATTTTTGCAGTACAACTTTATAGTCTGCAAAAAGCCATCAGAATTTTTAATCATAAAATTACAGTTTAACCCTTCTTGTCAGACTTTTGTCACGTTTTTTATATAAATATTGACAAAGGCTGGAGATAAAGGACATCCTTGTCTATTTATTGTAAGAAATAACTTTCTTTTTAGGCAAATATTCCATTTCACCTACCTTATACTGTAAATTTTTACTGCATTTACTAAATACTGAAGCATTGTATATTTCTGTCAGTGCCATCAAATTAATCTAATGATACTGTCAAATGCTTGTCTTATATAGACAGCCATAAAGGCGGAAGGCTTTAATATCATGGCGACAATAAGAAAACTTTGCTTTGACTCTTATAAACTTCATACGTTTGTAATATAAATGTTCTTTTTCTAAAAGATACACTAAGGTTTGATGAAATGACAGCATGGTCTATGAATACAATTAATGCCCAAACAAATTTTAAAACAATAGTTTTCGAAGTAGCAAAGTTTATAAATATACAGTGAGGAGTACTAATCTAGCAAGTCTTTTAATGCTGCATTTAAAGCCAGTTGTACTACGCCTGCAATTAAAGAAAGTGTTAAAATAAACAGTAGAATTAACGCACTGTGTCGGTTGTATTATAATAAGCACGGGATTAAAATGACAATCTCATTTCGCGTGCAGCCATGTAGACAAGCTCGTCTCCTCAAACTTTTCTGCAACTATACCTACCTCATACATTATTGCGAATTTATTCACTTGTCTGAACACAGAAGCTACCTGCATCAAAACATGTTCTCCGTGAATTAAAGGACGTAATGCGGGCTTTTTTGTTTGTGCAGACGAAAAAATTAAGACGTGCTGGCGCGCATACGTGGTTCAGTTGATTCAAAATTCGTATTAAAATATACCAATAAATGATGCACAAAGACACACGAGGAGGAAATAAAATATTGCTTTTGAAGTTCAGAAGATTTTAACATTGTAGATTACCCGACTTCACTCATGGTCCAAATGGGAGACAGTTTCCAGTTATGTTTAAGGGATTCCAAAGAATTACCATTTGTAGTGACAGCGCCAAGTTTGCTAAAAGCTTGGAGCACTAATATGAGAAAATCAAATGGAGAAGAGTGAACGAAATAAATGTACTTTGGAAATAGTTAAGTAGTTGCAGCTAACAGTTTACAATTTAACAACTTTTTTCTGTAAAGAAAATGAGTATAAGGGCAAACCTATACTACGACATTCTTACGCTCTTAAATGAAAGAATAACTAAACGTAACTATTAAATGCGTAAAATATGAAGCTATTAACAGTGAAGTAAACATATATATATACAAATATAATAATTTCTAACATAAAACTTCACTTATCTTTTAAGAAATGATGAACATTTTCTTATTAGTTGACTTGGATCGCGATTTCGTGAAAAAATTTCTCACCTCTAACCAAATGTTCCGATAGATTTGATGGTTTTGAAAAAGATATTTATTTTAAAAAATAAACATCGCGTAAAGAATTTTCAAATACCGTCAGTTGATTCTGTTTTTAAATTTGTTTCATTTTTAGATTTTGGTAGTACTGGCAAATACATGGTAATCTTTGGTGAACGTGACCTTGACAACAGAACCGTTAGCTGATGATGTGAGAGATTTTTTCACGAAATCGCGATCCTAGTCAATTAATAAGAAAACTTTCGTCATTTCTTATAATTAAAGTTTTATGTTACAAATGATTACATTTGTATGTAAACGTAACTATACTATTCTAATTTTTATCGCAAACAACGCGCTTACATGGCAAATGAATACATTTACTTAATTATTTAGTGTAATAATCATGGATTTCAGATAAATAAGTACACTTTAATCTTGAAATAAGTATTATTGGAACATCAAGAGTTTGAAGAGGTGACAGAGGTAAGGAACGCCAAAAGAGAACTTTTGGGAAACTTACAGGGATAAAAGAATGCTTTAATGCACAATTGCTAAGTGAAAATCTACCACCAGAAAAAATAACATTACAAAATATGTGTTCAATAACTTGGTTTTAAAATAACATTAATGATAAACAATTAAAATGAAAGGAATTAACATTTATAGGCTTTTTTAAAAGATGGTTGTAAACTATAAAACCATTCTTACAATTGTACAAAGGAGAAAAGCCTAACGCATTCGTACAGTATTAGCTTTTGAACGCCAATTACATTGCAAAAAATTTAAATACTTTTTTTTAAATTTTATTAGATTAAGTATCGTTTTTGGATAAATCATTTCATATGTTTCGAAACTAGTCCAAGAGCATTCAGCTCTAGATTTCCAAATCGTCAGGCATGAAATGGAATTAAGATTTCCACTTGATTAAAAGTAGTATATAGACCAGAACTGCATGAGCTGTAAAGTTTATTTACCTTTTCAGAGACTGTATTAGTTAACTACGGCTTGAAGTGCGATAATTTCAAGACGTGCGCTAAAATTGCGCTTCATTTTTTTTTTTCGTTTAAGGTAAAGATATATGTGTGGTTTATTTTCATCAACTTAAAGAATAGTGACAGTCAAGTCTATCAGTACCAGCAACTTATTGTTTGTTGCTGAATTGAAAACGCTGCTTCCTTTGTGAAAAAAAAAGAAAATCAACAATGATTGCGTAAAATTTCTACAGATTCTATTAAGACGAACTGACGACACAGATAACTATAAAACATCTTACCGCTTGGGTATTTCCTCAACATGTGTACCTGAAACTGAAGCCAATCCCTATATTAATATCTGTTGATGTTATTAAAAGGATACAAATAAGATTACTAAGCAATATTAGTTAGTTAGTTACTAACACTCCCCACATGGCAACCTTGGCCTTCGGGGTAACCTCACCCCACCAAGCGATGACCGGACCCATTTCTCAGGTGGAGGCACCCAGAGGGCGATGTCCATTACCTCCGATGATAGGGTGATAGTGAAGATGGCGGTGAGGTGAGAGGACCTACAGTTTTTACCGTGGACTCCGAACCACGTTGGGCATAGGGGATACTTCACGTGTGCTAGACAGAGGTGAAGGCGTGGATAGGGCCGACTTAAAATCGCCAACCCCAGAGCCGGGAATCGAACTCGGGACCCTTAGAACGGGAGCCGCGAACGAAACCACCGCGCTACCCCGGCGCCCTTACTAAGCAATATTATTTCAAGTTAATCAAGGCAAAAATTTTTAGAAGCATTTCCTTTACGGTACAATGGGAACACGGTAATCCCCTAAGCTCTCAAAGTCAAGACCTGTAAGAGCTAATCGCTCTGTGATGGCGATAAACAATTAAAAACATGACTCCCTGTTTGAAGAAAAAATATGTATTTTAAACTACACAAATGTAACTATTTGTAACAATAACTTCACTTATTTTAAAAGAAAATGTTGTAAATTTTTCTTATTAATTCCTGAGATCGACTTCCTGAACACTTGTTTACATGTTCAGTCACAAACAACTGCGCTACAACGCTAGCACCATTAGAGGTCACTACGTTTTAGCCAGTATTACCAAAATCTTAAAATGAAATAAACTTAAAAACAGAATCGGCTGTCGGTATTTCAAAATTCATTATTCGATGTTTATTTTTTAAAGTAAATATATATTTTCCCAAACCATTTAATTTATTTGAAGATGTAACTTTTTTAATAATTTAACTTCGGGATTCATTTAATGGTTAAATGACCAAAAAGATCTGCTACGGTTGATTTATCAGCCTGTTTATACTTAATGTTACGAAAATGTTCTTTCGTTCTGGTTTCCAAATGACGTTTAGTCTTTCCAATATAAACCTGACCACAGTCTAAGTAATTAAATTGATAAATACCAGATTTTTAATTTAGGAACTTTATCTCTTTTAGATAGATGTAGTAAATTTTAATACTATATTTATTTTGAGGAACTTAATGTATACGAAAATATTTAAAAACGTTTTGAAAAATGTTTATTACTCAAGGATGGAATTGGCCTTAGTAGATCAATTTTGGTCAATTAACCGTGAAATAAATCCTGAAAAATTATCAAAACAATTAAGTGGTTTGATAGATGTCATGCTTTGAGAAAATATTTATTTTTAGAAATAGACAACGCCTAATGAATTTTGAAATACCGTCAGTCGATTCTGTTTTTAAGTTTGTTGCATTTTCATATTTTAGTAATTCTAGAACAAAACGTAGTGACATCTAGTAATGTTCACGTTGACAACACAGTTGTTTGGGACTGAACACGTAAACAATCTCGGCAATTAATAAGAACAATTGACATCATTTTCTTTTAAGATAAGTGAAGTTATTGTCACAAATAGTTATATTTTTGTAGTATTTACTGCTTCACTGTAGCTAGCTTCAGTTTTTGCGTAATGTATTTTGAAGTTTAAATCTTTAGCAGAGTTAACTCGACAACAAAGGATTTAAGTTTTGTGTAGTAAGATGTTTTTACTTACGGTTTATCAGTTGTGCACAATTTTTTAATGAGCAAGGCTTTGCAGGTTGTATATTACCAGATAATTCAAAACATACACTTCGTCATACGAATGGTTTAATGTATAGTGATTTAATGAAAGTTTATGTAGTAATTTTAAATAAAAGCAATGTATTTAAAATGTCCTATGAAAAGGATAGATTAAAATCGAAAAACCTCCTTGACAAAATCTTCTTGTTTGATTATTTTAAAATAATGAAATTAAATATCATATTTACCATATAACAGATTGTATACATTATTTCTACAACCGAAAATGGCGTAATAATAGTGAAAAATGATTATGAGTTTTTTATTGGAATGCAATAACTTCATTTTTGCTACGCATCCGCTAGTGAAACTTAAAGGCAGGTGTCCTAAGCACTAAGAGAGGATTATCCTCAGTCCGGCGGTGTATCTAAGGAGCCTCTACATTTTTTCTTTTCCAAGTTAAAGTATTTCAATTGTTAATTCAAAATAAAACTATTTTCCAAGACCTTAATTTGACCTTACTTAATTATGCGTTAACAAGAAATTCCTATATATAATAATTAAAAATTTTTGAAATTCGTATAAAGCCCTTTAAAAGGAAGAGGACTGGTAAGGTACACAAAATAAATAGGCCCCTGGACTTAACGTTTAAGTTCTGTAACCTACTAGCTAAGCGACAGTTTTTAACATATTTTCCTCACAACGTGGTTATTAGACGAAACGTTACCTATTTTGAAATTGAATATACAACCACGCAGAGTGATGGCTTTGAATGAATGCGTTTCTAGTTTAATATAAACAATAAATATGTTTCCCTGAGATTCAATAGATTTCACCATTTTTTCTTCATAGCCAAAGTTAACAAACAGTTACGAACCTTAATGGACTAGGAAGAAACTTTTAGAAATATCTACAGTACATTTTTGCAGATATCCTTTGGGATTATTAATATGCAGAAGAGGATTAGGATTTATGTTGGTGTATATAAATCTGAGGAATTTATCCATTTTCGAATTAAAAATTTATTTGCGGCATTACATGTTATTTTGCCGATAAAGGAATGTGTCAATTTGCGTGAAAGTGTTCTTTTGTCTTTGGATCAACAATCTTCAGTAAGATTAAATTAAAAATCACATTTGAGTGATACTGCCAATAATATCGCAGTATTTTGAATTTTATTTGGATTCACGATAAATATGAACTTAAACAACATTCAACATTTTTATCCGATGCTGCACGCGGCATCTGAATTACTTATTTGTGGCCAGGTATTCTAAAATTTCTAAATTAATACATAACTCCCCAATTTTTGACGCACTTCAATGTAAAGGACAATTAGGTTATGTCAAACTGAGGAAGTTGGCTTCAGAAATCTCCCAAATGTTCAAGAATTTCTCTCATGGTTTCATAGATCTCTCCGACAGCTTCCAACACTCGATTTCTTTCCGTAGTACCAAAAATATCTTCGCTTTTAATAACTCTTCCGAAATACAAAAAGGTTCAACCTCACGAAGTCGTTCTACAGATTCAGAATCACTTAAAAGATTACAGAATACTTCCGACGACTCCAAAAGTCATCCAACAACTCCAGAAATCCTTCTATATCTCTTGAGATCCTCCAGCAAATCTACTATAGCTCTAGAAACTTCCGAACATTTCGGAAACTGTCCGAAAACTCCAAAAATCCTCATATAGCTCTAGAATTCTCCAGTAACTCCAGAAATATTCTGACAATTTCCGAACTTCTCAAACAACCCTGAAAGTCTTTCAGTAAATCCAGCAATTTTTTGATAACCACAGAAATTCTCTAATAGATATTAAAATCTCCAGAAAATCTGGAAATCATCTAATGATTCTAGTTTTTATCGGATAGCTCCATAATTCTTCCAGTAGCTCCGTAATTATGACACCTGTTTCAGAAATAGCTTGACAGCTCAAAAGAAAAATCTACAGCTCCAGAAACCTTCCATAATCTCCAGATATCTCCCAAGGTCTTCCAGAAGTAAAGAAACTTTCCGTCAGATCAAAAGTCCCTTGCAATTCCAGAAAATTTTCCAGCAACCTGATCTATGCTTATAAATTTGATCTAGATGATTCTAAGATTTTTTTTTTAGGAAAGAAAATTTTCCTGTGTGATATGAGGATGATGAATCAAATATATTATTAAACTAACACTATGAAATAAGGTACGGCGCAAACAAATGAACTCGCAGACAAACCATAGGTAATACTAGCTGGTATGAAGAACTCATGAACTCCCTTCAATTTCTCTCAAGGAATTTGTACTAATCAGAAGTATATAATGTAGTTATCGGAGTTACTGAAGAAAATACGTGAGATGTGCAATAATAATACTTATACTTAATAATACTAATACTTATGTGCACGCATTTTCGCGGGTGCACGCGCGCAAGCATGATCACAATAACTAAAAATCAACACTTCAATTTTTAATACAATTTTACATGGAGGCTGATATGTTTAACTAAATGTGTAAATACAGAATGGAAGTTATTTTAGGATAGTTTGCAGAATAATAAGAGGGAAATCAGTGTGGTTTCTTTGTTTTTGAAATGAAGATAAATCCAGTTTATTCAATGTCCTACTTGAACTACCTTCATGGCAACACATTCTCTATGAATGTTCGTTTCCTAATTTATCCACAGGATGGTGCCATTTCGGTCAATTCAGCTTGTGATGTTATTTATATATTCTCTTTGGTATATAAATTGGAATACTTAGTTGTTTTGTAGATGGAACTATATACTTTGAGCATATTTAGATGGTAAATTAATTTGTTAATTAATCAAACATTACTTAATTATAGAAAATATTACGTAAATTTAAAAAAAAAGGTACAATACACATTTGAGTTTCCGTTGCCGCGCGGCGTCATCATTGGGGAAGCTTATATACAGAAAAAAGTTCATTTCTGGTAGAACATTTCTTTATTTAAGAATGTGTCTGATGTCTACAATTCTTGTAAATTACTGCTTCGTAATTATTACATTGTGCGTTATCTAACTTTTCATTTCTCATTTTAGCACTTCAAGCGTTGCTAACAAAATTTAAATAATTCTTATGCCATATCACGACATTCAAATTGCCTGCAGAATTAACGTACTTTCTTCTCATTCCGAGTGAAAAATAGTTTTCATTATCACTGACAGTTGACAGACACGGTGAGGTGAATGAAAGTGTCTAGCACATTGGGCTATGGAGTATTCTTGACCAGAACCCGAAAATTAAGTGGAATTACAAAAAGTTGAGTGACTATCTGGTTTTGAATGATTTATAAGTATGTTATAAGAGTTTGCGCATTTATCTGGCAATTCAGGAACGATATGTATCAAGAATACAAAATATTTTAACTTTAAACTCTTCTAAATGGTATGAAACCCTTACAAATATAAGCCAAGTGATAAGGACCAAACTTAGTGTATATGAGGAAATACAATTACAATAAAATATGGCGATTTATTGGGAGCGAAGGGAAAAAGATAATGAAATATTTCAAATCAGCCATGGGAGCTTTTACGTGGCAATTGAAAATGGGTTCCTTGGTGACTCTCACAAGTATTTCCATGTTTATTTTACCCTTATGCAGTTGAGGAATGAGTGGTATATATGTTTACCCTTCTCCCGGTTATTTGTCACCTGCTATACTAACCTCACAGTTGAATAAAAATCAGACCTTTACCCGCATCCTATGAATTGATTGTCAGACTGCAATTGACTCTACGAAGGGCTGTAGAAATGCGTAGTGCTTCGAAATAATACACTTTTTGCAATATATCCAAAGTTTTGATTTGTTAGGTAGTACAGTGAGATTCACATAAATCTGAACCATTTCAATAGGCCATAATTTACCTTTGAAAGCCCGTATAATGTAGAAACATGTTTTAATTATATTAGTGGCTCAGGGAAAATTGTCAACACTGACAGTTGACAGTCTTAAATGTCCATTTTCTTTGATACACTGTAGACACTGAAGTTAATATGAATATCTTCAATGCATTTGTGGAGCAGCTGGATGATATCGAATTGAGAGAAGTTTATTTCCAGCAAAATGGAGCAAGTGCCACACATCTAATGACACCATTGAACTTGTAACCAGTTTCTTTGATAATCGAATAATCGCTGCACATAGCTGTGGCCTCCCAGATTCCCTGACCTAACCTCAGCGGAATTTTTCTTGTGGGGGGGTATCTAAAAATAGAGTATACAATAATAGGCCACTGACAGTTGATGTTCTCAAGGAATCCATTCGAACCGAAATAAGTTACATTCACGAGGATACTCTCCGTAAAACTTCAGAGAATATGGTGAGACGAGTACAAACATGTATAGATGCTGGTGGAGGACACTTTCAACTTTTTCTCTGAGATGTAAATAGTGGAATGTAATCTCCCAATTGTGTATTATGTTCTCCCAAAGTTGCACGTGTGTCCTATTATTGGTTCAATGTTATGGCCTATTGAAGTGGTTCAGGTTTAATTGGATCGCATTATACTAGACTGTCACACTACAAAATGGTTCTTTAATCACACCAGTTATGGTTTTCCATCGCTGCAAACGACGCTTTCAACATGGGTAGGTTTAATCTTCTAATTTCATTTTTTTCTTTTCTTTTCTTTTCTCTTGTACATCAGCTTCAGCAAATCTATATCCAGGCAACTTAGTCTAGACGATCACAGAATATTCCAGTGTAATTCTGTCCATTTTATCAAAAAAATGAATTGATAGTTGAACGTATTAAATTCTTTGCATAAACATTTTGGTATTCAGAATGAATAGCGCGTGACACAAATATTGTCGAACCAAACATTGTCTTGTGGTTAACTTAATCCAGTGGGTTAGAATTGTATAATCCAGTATTTTTGACCTTGAAAATGATGCTGACTAAAATTATAGCCCATGATAATAACCAATAACTATAAAATTTCAAGGAACAAAAGAAATAATGGTTCTCGAAGATTATTTATATATGATTGGCATTCCTCAGGATTATGTTGATATACCAATAGCGACTAAGTAGAAAAACTATATTAATAAGTAACGTTTTATTAAAATTAATGTCATGTAATATATGCTGCTAATATTTCATCCTATAATGTAACAGTTCTTTCTTATTTTCTATGATTTGCCGCACGTATTTCTTTGGTATGAGTTTAAATGGTTTTCTCCAAGTTAAAGTATTTTAGAGATTAAAAAGGAAATGTAAGGTAAAATAACGGAGTAAGTAAAATATATTTATTATATGGGTCTATTGGTCGTATCTTAATTGCACATTTTAAACAAATGAGTTATGCATAAACCAATGTTAATATATTACAGATCTTAGACGACACAATAACAAAGTACTAAACTACAAGAAGGAAGACAGACATAACCTATAACTTTTTTTAAAAATTTTATAACTTTGTAGAACAAAATGTATTTCCGGCGTAGCAGAAGCTTTGTTTCAGGGTACTTATACTCATGCACGTCACTTTTGACATTAGTTCATTTTAAGTTTAATCCATTAAGAGGTAATATTTGCAAATAGCCTATACTTGAAGATAATGTTTATAGTATTCCATGGAAGTTAGGACGCTTAGCTGGTTCGAGTTTTGCGCCTTGCAGTTTTCATCACTTTACAAACGAAAAGGACATCTGAATGGATGTAAACATTTACAGATTCATCCAATATTTTCTGAGGGCTGTGCAACTATGGAGCAAGTGCGTCTCCATTGAATCAGTGACGGAAAATTCATACACTTGTGTAAGAAGCCTGTCTGTGACTATATGCAATATGCTCTGAAACCATATAATGTGACATAATTTAACCAAGGTATAAAACTTAATTACACTATTCTTTCAAAGACCTTATAACCTTTAAAATGAACCACCACCAGAAGTGGTTTCGTTCTGCAAACCACTTCCCACATGGACAAAGTATCAGTATTAGCCATACCTAAAATCAGTTGTCATATTTAGGAAGGGAAAACCTTAAAATTTATCCTTCTTACGGACCGCACAATTGAATGTCATTCTTATTTGAAACGAGCATTGACTAGCCGGCTAGTTTGATATAGCCCACAAATAGCTGATAATTTTGTATTAATAACGTAATCAGCTTCAAGAAGGTGCGTAGACTTAGACGAAAAAGGCTCAATCCAATAAATAAAGATATTAAAAACACATTTCATAGTTCCGGATTTTATTTGCAAATACTAGATAGAAAATTGGATCCTCGTGTAGGCGCACTGAGATGTACGTCTTCAAGTCCAGTTATCCTCAGATAATTGCGTTTATATATAGTATAAATGCGTAAATAAATAATCCAATTGTGGAATAAATTAGAAAACAACAATGAGTAATTTGCAGTTTTATGAATATCATGATAATAAACGCTTAAACTCTCTGGACGCTTAAGTTCTCTCGCGGTTAAAAGATCAAGAAGTGGAACACTGCAAATTCTGATGGGTAATTTACTTGAGCAGTCGTGTAGTAGCATAGTACTGTAGTATAATAATAGTATTTCAATATTTGCAGATTTCCGTAATATAACTGAGCACTGCTAGCAGTATTCCTGTGAGCTGGAGTGTTTTTTTTCACTCGAAGATCAATTTAAACCTGTCATTGTAATCGACTTAAAAGAGACTTAAAAATAGACAAATACAGCTTTTCAGCTGCATTAAATAGACAACATATTATAATACTTATCAACCAAGGTATTTTATTACGCAGTTTCTTTTACAATTTGTTAATATTTGTTAAAATGTCTGGGAATGTTAATAAATAATTTGGTTCAGTTAAATATTGTAACATGTGCTGTAAAATTCATATAAAAGTCTGCAGCTAGGTAAGTATAAATACACTCGTTAAAAGTCAGAAAGAGTAAGCAGCTAGCATCTTTGAAATACTTTATAAATATCGAGAATTTTCCATGACAAAGAAACCATCAATGATGTGCTGATACCTACAGTTGCGGGCGACTTCTCAATAACCATAGATAGAGAAGCGGTCAGCGTGCGGTTGGAAATTCATAGGCTCACATTAAGCGTCTTTTATTTTCCCCATTTTATCATGTTTTTCTCAGATCATATAACTAACATATGTCAGTCATCTAAAATTTTGTCTGGTTTCATTTTCGTAATATCATGTTCATATTGTCAGTGTACAAGGAAGTAGTAAGAATGCGTGTTAAACACAGCCCCTAAAACAGTTCACGTCCAAGAGTCCGTAATTAATTAGTTTCATACTTTCTCATTCATTCTCACGTCTTTAAAAATCCTATTCCTATTTTCTGATTCCACAAGGTTTCCCATTTTAGTGAAATCCTTCTGTCATCTTTTAGAAATATTCCTTTTAATTTCATTGGGGTTTCTAGTTCTTATATAAAACTGAAAATTTGTAATATTTCTATGCTGTCATTTGGTGTCCTAACTTTTGTGATTCTAATTTTACGATTCTTGGTCGTTCTGAATGTTAATTTTAGGTTCAACAACCTATTTTCCTGTTATTTAATTATTGGCATTGATTCAACGATATAGGTATAACAAAAACAATAATAATGTATTTTGTCTTCAATAAAAACTGGTCCAGCATTTCTATGAAAACAAATCATTCAATTGTTTACATAGTTATAAAATGGGAATTTATTCCTATTTATTTACGTTTTCTAAAATAATCATTAATAAATAATATAAAGAAATGTACAGAATCTACAGTTCTGTAATATTTTATGGACCAATCACTGAACACTACTTAAATGTAAGACAGTTATTTAAATAAGGGTACGACATTAAAAATCGTTTAGTTGTCACGAAGTAACCAAGGAGAAATAAACAAGTTTGAAAAACATCTGCCATTATACAAGGATGTGCATTCGTGGTTTATTCTATCCTTGTGATTATGTTATAAATTATTATATGTGTTAAATCTGTGTATTTTGATACATCTAACACAAAGAGTTCATAAGTCATTAAATTCGACAGGATTTTAAAATAGTACCAGTGTAATTATTTAAAACTCCTGATCATCTCCCAAAACTTCTTCATCCGTGACTACAAACTGAAGTGAGTTTAATGCTTCTACCGACTAGCCGTGCTCAAATATATATACAGGGAGAATAGTCATCAAAATGCAAGTAGATAATCATTAAATAAAATTATTCAGCAAACGGCATAACAATTAGCCGGAGTCCAGTTACAAATGTAACAAAGACAAATTGCAATTGGATTTTAAAAAGCCATTTGACATGCTAACACCGAAATAAAAATAAAAATAGCACATCATAGATTTGCTTTTAAGAGTAACTATGGAACAAATATTTAGTCGTTGCTGAAAGAACATCTAAGAGGAGTTAGAAGTAAATATTTAATATAAAATTTACTAATTTTGATTGTGGGTATATACTTAGAATACTATAACTCAGGTGAAAGAAATGGTTTATTTTGTAGAAGCTATATGCCTTATTCTATGGAGGAAGAACAATGTGTTGCATTGGATTAATCTATCCTTATATTCGACAGCCTTAAATGCAGACGCAGTTTTCTAATAAATATTATATCGGCTTTTTCTTTCTCATAATTAGTGAAGAAATTCAATAATGTTTTCATATAACTCGAGTATTTTAACGATATATGTTTCCTCTTGTAAATATTTCAACCCTCGCTTTTACGCCGATAACTTTTATAGAAAGGTATTAAAAATATAAACCTAACAAATAATATGCTATTCAGTGTACTAAGTTTAGAATATCTACCCAGTGATAAATTAAAGAAGTCTGCAGTATGTAATACAAAAGAGTGGCAAGGAGTGGCAAGGAGTTAGTATTTCATTTGGAGTTACACAAGTTTCGAAAAATAATTTTAACTTCAAGTAAGCCAAGATAAAATTAGAACGATTTTTGCTGACTTAAAATATGAGACTATCTTAAGAAAATTATTGATCTAAATATTATTAGCATTTAGCTGACTTATGTAAAATTAATATTGTTTTTAAAACAAATGACTGGAAAGCTAAGAAAACAATTACGTTGCACAGGTATGTATTGTCATTACACACCAGACCACACAACTTTACTTTCATGGCGTTTTGTAAAATACACCAGGCAATGATATTGTCGCGAAACCGTTATCTACGATAGCGCGGCTAGTGTGCACAAAGAGCCGGCAAATAAAGATAGCTGAGATAAAAGACTTGCCGGCAGAGATAGGGTTTCACGTTTGGAAGGTTCTAGTGATATCTGGATTAACAGAGAATACTTGTTTTCTTATTTGTTCCAGAAATCTCTCGAATTTATCAATGAGATATATGAGATTGTGACACGTCAGCGGACAGTTGTAAGGCAGTCTTGAACAGTCGTAAGCAGAAAACAGCTGTAGAGTATTGTTGTAACGAGAACAGATGTTGTAAGAGGAGTGTTGTAAACAGATGTCATCAGAACGCTGTTTGTTGTCATCGACTTTGGTGTTGTAGATTGTGGTATGCGGCTACGGAGTGTATTTCTAGGGAAACAAAGAACATTTTGAATATCTGTAACTCGGGCTTTTAATTCTACGAATCCACAAAGTCACACTATTATAAAATGCCTTGTATATTAGTGCCTGCAAAATTATTTAGGACTTCCATTTTTTAACCTCCAAATATTTCTGAACAGGTTAATCATAAAAGTTCACTATCTGAACTATTTTATACCACAGTTACAAGTTCCTTCTATTGCAGTAATTTATAACACGCCCTGTATTTGGGAAGTGCAGTTGGAAGTAGTTGATTGTACAATTGTACAATTAATATAAGTATATTATTTTACATATTTAATAATACAAAGGTAAATAGTTACAAAATTCAAAGAGCATGATAATGTGTAAAATTAACTGAAGACACTTATATAAGCCCGTTGATCCATGCTAATGATACTTCAGTGTGTATTGTGCACCTTTATCAGATAAATAAAATAATGATACTGAAAGCAGTATTCAATTATACAAAAATAATAATTGACAATCTGCCGCAAAAGAGAACTGTGCTTTCAGTTAGTCAAATTTTGTCTTACAAC